>CM076572.1:351305463-351759331 GCA_034641835.2 Pinus albicaulis
TAAGATACAAATTCCTAAAGATGAGGATTGGCAGTCACTCAAAGATTTATTATGAAAGATAAAAAGACAGATATATGAAAGGAAAATTGTTTGTTGATTTATAGTCAAAACAGATTTTTACAGAAGTAAACAGTTTTAACTATGGTTAAAGAGTATCCGATTTTAGAGAGTATCAGTGAATAAATAGAATCAGAGAAAGAGTATCAGACAAGGCAGATCAGATTCCAAAACAAATTTAAAATATCTAAAGCCAGCAAGGAGGACATCAAGGCAGCCAGCTGCATCTTATCCTCAAAGCAGTTTCTATTTCTTTTGAATAGATAGGGCAGCTCGCTGACTTGTTAAGTAGTTATCTCTATTATTTTTGTAAAGATAATTTATTTCCCTTAAATCATTCCTAGAAGCATTCTAGGATATTTTGTAAACAATTATGTATAAATACTTCATCTTTAGAAGTATTTGGTGTGAAATAAATTGCTCGATATCATTATAGTTATTTTTGTTGGACTTCAAAGCTTTTGTGTGTCAAATTTCAAGTAGCAGGCTAGATCAAACCAATTGGCATCATACTTCAAGATTCCTGTGATGAGCTATTTGGAGTGAAGTATTTCCCTACTTTTCATTGTTATCTTTCTTTGTTACATGCATCCATATATGTTTGTTCTAAATTTGAATGAATAACTAAGAGTATTACTACATGATTTGTTAAGAGCACCATGTTTTTAACTAGTTATCATTTATATGTTTTCCTCTGATTTCCAGTGTAGGGAACCCTTAATTGCTCCCTCTCTCGTTTGACCTCTTCCTACTACTTCCTTTTTTCCGGATCAAAGGATTCTTAATTGCCCTTTATCCCGATCATACCACCTCATAAAAACAACTTTCCAAGATCTTCAAGGGTTATCTATCTTGCCCTGAAAACATTTGACTTTTTGGCCTTGATCTTAGTTCTGTTTGCTTGATTTTGACTCCTTAACCTAATGGACAAATAGATCTCCCACTATCCATCCCTTCAAGTGATTTTTCCCACCAAATCAATCAAAACCAAACCAAAGCTGCACATTCATAACTAACCTAATATTTACCAATCAAACAAAGTTAAATTTTAAAGAGAGAGACATCTTTAAACCCTAGGAAGGCTAGATCCTAGAGTTTGAAGTTGGTCTGTGGTTACCTCCAGTGTTCTTTAACTAAAAACCAAAAATCCCACAACTTTAGAATTACTAGAGTGATAACACCCCTAATCTTTTAAACAACTGTAATCCTAGGAATAGGGCTTCATATTCTCCTATGTTGTTTGTGCAATGAAAATTTAGCTTATATGAGTGACCTTGTGCACGATTTTTCCCTGCATTATACACCCAAATACCCGCTCCTGAACCTACTTTTCCACATAAACCATCAAAGCTCATATTCCAAAGGTATTCATCTTCAAGATCTGGTTGTACTGTTTGCATTTGACTGTCATGTTTTTCTTTAAGATCATTTTCTGCATGGGTAACTTGTGAACCAATGTCTCCATCATTATACAGAATGAAGGAGTGAAGGTCATTATGAACAAAGTACAGAGGGTAATTGTATGGTTTTTCTTGACTACTCACCATGTACTTCATTAAAGTTTCCCTATATAGTCTTCATGGTTGACCAAACACCGATATTGTAGCATAAGTCATGTCCATTTGCAGGGTCCCTTGTAATTTTTCTCCCCATGAGCGTGATAGAATTATTCCATACTTAGGAGGGATGTCAGCTACTACTATATCCATCACTTGACTCTTTGCTGATATTTGAGCTAAAGTGACGCAAAGATCTTTGATAAGACCTAGACATTTGACTTTGCTAGAATCAAATGAGTACAAATATTTGTAGGGTCTAGTGATTTCAAGGCCAAGCTTCTCCATAACATCCTTTGGCATAAGATTATGTGATGCACCTAAATCCAACATGGCATTATGGAGAAATTTTTCATGAACGTTAAGACTGACATAAAAGGGAGGGACACCTCCTTCTTGGGGTTTACCATCAACTTCTGGTCCAAACAAAAGTTCAAGTTGATCATCATTTAAATTGACAGTATCAGTAATTTCTCCTTGTTTAGTACCATAAGGACCTGAGACCTATACACATTCTCGTTGATCAATTCAATGAGAGGAATAGATATTTTCAATTTAGCAAGTTCATTCTCAATGTTGAATGGTGTTTGAACTTTGAGCAGATTTGAAAAATCAGTTCTTTCAGCCACTACTTTTTGAGTAAATTCAGTTTGTTTACTTGTACTAAGAACATCAGTTTGAGCAATTTTGGCAAAGATATCAAATGTCCTCTTAGTATTGCTTTTTGTGTTCTTATTTTCTAAATTATTCATTGTTTTCTTTGAATTTTCTATTGTTTTGTTAAGATCAATTTCAGAGACTTTTTGGTAGCATTTTCAGAATTCTTTTTAATAGAATTTTCAAAGTTTTTCTTGCTTCTAAAGTTATATTGTCTGTGAACCTCCATAATATAATTTTCAAAACCTTGTTTATAATCATCGGATTCCTTGGATTCTAACTCTATTTGAGTCAATCAAAACAATTCTTGTTCTTCTTGGGTGAGAAAAATAGAGTCATCTTCATTAATTCCCATCAAATTTATCTAATTTTATTCTACTTCCTCAACTACTCCTTCATCCTCATCAGCATAATTTTCTTGGAATGGAGGCCTAATCTGTTGATCAGGATCTCTTTGCTCTCTCTGTCTTAACTGAGGAGGATTTCTCCTAGGATTTTGGTTTTTGTTTCGAGGAGGTAGTTGATTTTCCCTAGGAATATTTCTCTCATTTGAATTTATTCTCTCCATCATTCTCTCCATAGTTCTAACCAATGCGTCTATTTTAGCATCAGATGTGGAAGTTGAAGGTTCTTCTCTTATAGTAACTCTTCTTTCGGTCCTCATTCTAGCTCTTTTTTCTAACAAGTTGGCATCTACACTCATTGCATCTCTTTGCATTTCCTCTAATGTGGATGAGTTTCTTTCCCTTAGTTGATAAGACATTTCTAGTTCAAAACCATCAGGAAATTTCACCAATGCTAAAACTTGTGGTGGTTTTATGTGAGTAGGTATCGCATTGTATAAACTATTGAATCTAGTACAATAGTCTTGAACACTTTCAGTTGGGGCTCTTCTAAAGTTTTCATATTCAAACAAGATTTGAAGAGGGTTCTTTTTTACTTCCCACCTATTTAGGAATTTTTGATGGAATCTAGGGAGGTCATTGATATTGTTTGCAGGTAAAGTTTTGAACCATTTCCTAACTTCTCCACTAAGCAGAAATCCTTAATTTAACACTTTCTTCATCTACCTCTTGAAGGTCAAAATATTCATTCATTTTTTCAACATGTTGTTGGGCAGTTACAGGACCAGTACCATCATATAATGTAATTTTAGACTGGTAGGTGGCAAAGGTGGCAAAGGTGCTAGCAACACCAATGGGGCATATTTGGCTGCCATGATTGGTGGAGGTGGTGGAGGAAGGTGGACAGTGTATGAAGTAGGATGGATAGTGGGAGAATATGTTTGTGTAAAGTTTTGAGTATGGGGATGAACAAAAGAAGTTGTATGGATTGTGGAAGCAGTAGAACTAACTGACTTAAGATGGGCAGTTTGAGAGGTAAAATAATAAGTTGTTATTGTCAATGCATTTAACTCTATAGATTGTTGGAGGTAAGCATCATCAACAATTGAAGTGAACTTTGTTACCAGATCTTGGAGAGTGTCAAAATCCTAGAGAAGCTTAATATCAGATTGAATTTGTGAGTAGGCTTCTCTCACTAGACTTTGTTACAATATAGATGGATCAACAACTTTAAGGTCAGCCCAATTCTCAGATTTGGTTCTGAATAAACCTTGTTCAAAATGTAAATCAAATTGAATGTCTTGTAAAGTGACAAAGTTTTCAGGGAGGGAATTTGATCTGTGGAGAACTCTGCTACTAGTTTGACTTTCAGTTCTAGGAGTTTTCCTTAAAATCTTCTCAGGATTATCCACTATAGGAGGAAGATTGGGACCAAGATGGGATCTAGTAGATATACTTTTAGGAGCTAGAATTCAGATCATAAGCACAAACAAACTGATTATTTTGAAAAACTAAAAGAAACCAATCTTAAAAAATACTCCTATCTTACAATGCTTTTAACTGGGGTTTCTGAATTCGAATGAAAAGACAATTTTTTCAGTGTATTGTTCCCTAGTATGGTCACCACTATCTTATCGTTCTATAAATTTAATATTGGCAAGAATAATCATAAAATTACAACATCAAACCACTTTTGAATCTAGGATCTAGCCCTCCTAAACTCAGAGAGGGATCTCTCTTTAAGATTTAGCTTTAATTTTAATGATTTTTTAAATTAGACTAGTTAAACTAATTATGAAGGCTTCTTTTTAATTGATAATTTGGTTGGATTAAGGGACCTTTTTAAATTATTTCCATTGGGCTATGGAGTCACCACAGGTTGGGTTGTTGCATCAATTTTTCCAGAGCAATTGCAAGGCAAGCTAACTATAGTTATTGGATCTTTAAAAACACAATGAATTATGGAATGAGAGAAGAATGATTTCAGTAGTGGTTAAAAAGCAATTAAGTATTTTTTAACCAGACTTCAGAAGAAAAACACTTATATTGTAAAGACAGCCAGAATTAAGGTGTTCTATGCAGCAAATCTCAATCTTCATATTTATGTTTTACAATTAGAATTTAAATGATACATTGAAAAAAATGACAGTAGAAAACATTAAATAGAGTTAAGAAAAGACATCACCAGGAAAATACAGCTCAATAATCTTGCAAAATGGTCTTTTATTATTGATGCTCCAGCTCCAAAATTACAATGCTCCAATAGAAAAAGCTTACAATATAGGGTCCAAACCCTGATATTGAATAGAAATGTAGTATTTAACTAATTCCTAGTGATTGTCGTATCTACATGGGCAATCTTCTTATTTATTACAATGATAACTGAAAATTGACAAATGTGACCACCACATGGACATGTTAGAATAGCTGTGACATGTGCTTGTAATCTCCTTAAGGTCGTTACTATGTGTTGTAATCTCTTGTTGTGTTGGAATATTATAGTAATCTAAGGCAAATTTGTTGAACTAATACACTGGTCTATGGAATTAATTATTGAGGTTGTTCCGCTGATGTGATGAGTTGTCACCCTTCCTGGTAGTCACACAACTTCTCCCATTTATGTGCATTCAAAATCTTGATTCTGATTAGCTTCCTATAGATTTCATCTATCTCTGTATACTTTATGAAAGTTGGCCTTAACTGGAAAATATGCTTGATCTCATGCTGAATATATAAATCATTGTCCATAGCCTCTAAGAAGGCTCTTCCAGGCATTGAACCTTTAATCCCTACAAATTTTGTGGTGTCTTTGGCAATCACCTTTAGCTTCTTGACATAATCTGACCTGTGCACGAGCATATCATTGTTCACAAAAAGAGAAGGCAACCCTCTTTTAATTAGTGGTTCGATTCTATTGAAGAATTTGTTGACACAAATTTGTAGTTGATGACACTTTTCTTCTACCTGTGTGACTAAACTCTTTTTGTTGAGTACCTTTTTTACTTCTATGATGGTTGTTTTTATGTGCTTCATTTTCTTCAATGTATTTTACCAATGGATCTTCATTTGCTGAAAGTTTGAGTTGTTTCCCGAGGGCTGCTATATCAGCATTATTTTTCTTCAATATTTCTTCCAAAGCCTCCACATTGGTTGGGTCATACCCAATCTTTATCACTAGGTCCTGAGCTAGATATTTTATTCTAGTATCTTTGGCTAGAGAAGAGATCTTCTCCATCTTTAGCTGAGATTGAAAGTTAGACAAAGACACCTGTAGTTTGGACAAGCTCATGGCAATGTTGGTCAAAGTGGGGGAAATCATTTCTCTAGTTTGCTTATTCATTTCTCGTCTGATCTATTGGATGGATATATTTTACATCAAACTCAAAAGCATTGTGCTTGTAGTCTACAGGGGTTTTGGGTTGAGATATTTATGCTTGTAAGAAATCCATTCTCATTTTCCCTTTCTCTGAATCAAAGGCTGATAAAAGCCTACTCTGTGAACTACTTGTCTGCTTCCAGAACTGGTTGTAGGTGCTGGTTTTGAGAATTTCATTCTTCCTCCTGATCTCCCTGAATGTATCAAATATGTCCTCCTTTTTTCCCCATGTAGTAGCAGTAGATGTGGGAATTTGCAAGTTCTGTTGTTGGAATGGAATGGTGGCTGAAGATGTGGAGAAAATGGTTTGGCCACCTATTGGAGATAAGCTTGGAGAATCTCTGATGGTGATGACTTTTTGTTTTTCTTTTTCACTGTTCTAGTCAATGTCCATGTGGACTCTAGCTCTTTTTATATACTTCATTTTAAATTCTTTGCTAGATATATCAATCTCCATATCAGACTGATCATCTCTTGGCCTCTTCCTTGTTGTTTCTTTCTCTCGTTCTTTTCCCTTTTCTTCTTTATCTTCTGTAGTCTTCTTTTCTTATGGAGTGGGAGTTTGAATGCTTGAGGTGGAAATCACCCGTTCTTCAGCTTCTTGCAGTGTATTTGCTGCCCACTCTACTTGATTCATATATTGTTCTATCTCAGGCCTGTGTGTATGGAAGTATGGTGTTGATTTTTTCTCAACCCTTTTCTTGGAAATAATCCCCAATGGGTCATATGAACAAGTGAAACTGTGATTGAATTTCATGTCCCTCAGCATCTTATCAACCTCCTCTCCTGCTACTCTGCTATTACAAATAAAAGGACCAATTTGGGATTTGATCCTAAATTGGGATTTCTTCTTTGCAGAGAAAAAATGAATCTCATCTGCGTTGATCATCTGTCTTATGTATTCCTGTGCAAAGATCCTCATGGGGAGGAACTTTGGAAGCTTGTAGGGTGTCAACTCACATCCATAGATTCTAATTTTAGTATAATTTTGTTATAAGTACCAATCCCCAGTTCTAATTTGATCAAGATAACTGCATAATTTTCTTGATTTCCTCATTAACCCTTGGCTCTGTTGTACTTTTGAGTATATTGATTGTTGGATGTACAAATGAATAAAAAAAACTCTTGTATGTATAATTCTTCTTCTCCTTCATTAGAAAAGTGGTCCAAAAAATGACTGATTGAAGCTGAGAGTCAACATTAACCTTTGTCATTTAAAACTGGAATCTATTGGCCTAAAAATAAACAAACATATATACCAAAACTGAAGTGTACTTGAACGCTTCCACTGTATGAAACTTCAGGAATTGATCATAGATGGAATCAGCCAAAAATTCGTTGAAGTTGAACATGATTAAGGGCTTAGAATCTGAGGAAAGAATAGATAGAAAACCAATTATGGCCTCACCTATCCACTAGTCTGTATGATACCCTAGAAAATAGGAGAGGACAGTAACAATGTGTTGGGTTATATCAGGGAAAGTGGATGAGGGATATTGAGGATTTTTTTTGGCCATTGGAGCATCAATGGCCATGAAAATATCTAATGTTTTAGCTCTGCTGGCAAAGTCCAGCTTTTGATATAGTTCTCTAAGGGCCTCATAGGAAAAAGGGATGGTTTCTTCAACAATGGGAGCTTGCATCATCTGCTGGATTGACTGAGCACTAATAGTGAAAAGGAATTAATGTTGGGGCTACTACAGCTCTTTGATTGATTTCATAACAGTCATTTCCTAATGAATTCAGGACAGCTATGGGTCTTTGGGAAAATATAATATGGCAATTTGGTTTCCCATAATCCTATGTCGTCAACCTCATCTAACAGTTTATCCTCAAGACAGCAGTAGACATCGAATAAATTGAAGTCTGACTCTGTCTCATGGATCTTGTAATATCTATCACCTAAAGCCACATTATCCAGATCTACCTGAGGGTAAACCATAGGATTAAAGGGTTTTTGATCCTTCTTTAGAGGCATGTTGTCTTCTGTGAATAATTTGAGTGAATTTTTTATTGCTGCAGAGAAGAATGGGATTAGAAGAAGAATGGAATTCGAAAAGGGAGCTGTTGTAGATCATAATAGGGAAGGGAAAAAGTGGAAAGGGAATATAGAAGAGCTCTGTGTAACCTATGAGATAATTGAAGACTTTTTGCGCCTGTATTTTGCTATAAAATATTTGAAAAGCAATCACCTGCTACAATTCAACGTAATAACACTAGTAAACCTTGCAACAGGGGCGAGATTTTGGTTTTATGGAGTGATTGGGTGACTGTTGACATGGCACGGGCCCGTTAGGAAACACCCTGAGCCATTAATTGTCTAACGGGTCTTTGGCAAGAGTGCATTTAATTAGATGGAGGGGGCAGGCGAGATCTTATGTGGCGCGATGGTATTGGTGCATTACCGCAATGGTTATGAAACGGTTAGTGGCCCGTTGGTAGGTGCCATGGTTTAGGCACAGTGAAATTTGCTTTTTGCAAGGGGGTGTACACGATAAGCGGTATCAGTCAGGGGGGGTGCGAAATAACTTAGACGTGGCTGCGTGGCAAGTTGTTGATTTCCACGTAATCCATTTGGGGGCCCCCCCCCCCAAATGTTAACGTTCAAACGCTGAAGGGGGGGGGGGGGGTGTGAGAAAAATATCGTGGACCATCAGATGAAAAATATGATGAGCGAAGATGATGGGAATACGAGGAGTGTTTAGCGCTGATTGGACGTGAGATTGGATGGTGGGGTCGGGGAGTGTTTAGCGCTGATTGGACGTGAGATTGGATGGTGGGGTCGAGGAGTGTTTAATGAAGAATGGGTGGCAGAAATACAATGTCGAGACTATAGGATAAGGGAGGATATAGGGTATCGAGACTTTGGATATAATTTATGACTTAAGTATGTCACAATATCTTCAATAAACCTTAATTTTCGAACTTTGGAATGAAACCCATTTATCCAAACTATAGAATAAAACACCCCTGTGTTTTGATTTTTCTCTTCAACCATAGAAAACATGAAAAAAATTTAGGATGAGCCTTTGGAATATATTTCACATTTCCTCCATTCTTCCTTCTTTTCTTCATCCCTACCTACCCATGTGACTAATCTAATATTTTTATTCTTTTGCAGGGTGCATTTGGACTTGCAGACCCTAAATCACATTTTCTTTAAAACTTCTAACCTACCTCTATCCTTATTTCTTCCATTGACTCAGATTAAGCTGTTGAGTCAATTTTACTTCTACCTAACTACTGATATGACAAGATTAAACAGTTTGGAAAATCTGTATTCTCTAATCTATCAACAAAAATTTAAAATTGTACAATCATGCTTAAACTGTACGATTGAACAAGCTAATCTAATCAATAGTGGCATTTTGATTTGCAGGACTTTCAGTATTATTTCTTTTGGGGTTTTTCTTTCTTTTTCTTTTTTCTTTTTCCTTTTTTCATTTTTCTTTATACCCTCTTTTCTTTTCATTTTTCATTTTTTTTTTGGAAAACACTTGAATATTGGAAATCATATTCAATATGAAATTGCAACTTATGAAATATTCAATCACCTTGAGATCCTATGATTTATAGGATACTAAAAATTTCAATTGCATTAGATTAATCTATTCTGATAAATAATCACCTAGTACATATAGTACATGTATACCTCGTCAGTTCACAAACCTCGGGATGAAAAATTAAATGATAGGGATTTAACTCGCAATTAAATCACCCAACAACCTCCTTCACCATGGATCACCAGAGCCTGCTCATAAGCATCTGGTCCACCTCCGATTACTGTCTACAATTCCCCTTTCTCTACTCCTTTTATTTTGAATGATTCATATGTTTCTTGCCTGTCACAACAAATTGGGGTCCTTTTATCCTGTTGCAATATTATTCTAATTCTTTGCCCCTCGAAATCCACCCTTTCCGTTTTCTCTATTCCTCCACCTATCATTCCTGGTATCTCACATAACACCATATCCTCAAAGGAGGAATCCTCTGAATGTCTTACCAGCCATAGATACAAATTGTGATCCCTGCAAAATCATCAGCATTGGTTGGTTATGGTCTTGTTGTGACCCCCCCTCCGAATATTCCTAAACCCACCCGAGGCAAACATTCTCTCTTGTCTAAATCCATTAACAAGGATGGTCTGGACGTAGCAGAAGGTAGAAAACTATCCATTGATGAGGTTCATATAGCAAGAAATGCCCTGAATCCGTCCCCCTTATGAAGTGGCTCTCCTTCAATTTTCATGGGTTGGCTAGTCCCGCTAAACGACTAGCCCTTAGGAGACTCCTCGATTTAGAGAAGGTGAATGTGATTTTACTACAAGAGATTCTTGGTGACTCTGAACATATAATCTCTGCCTTGGTAGCAATTCTACCTAGATGGAATTTCCATGCACAAGACGCTTGTGGACATTCTGGAGGCATTGTGATTAGCTTCAATCCCAGATTCTTGAGGCTCCTTAATGTCTGGGGGTGGGAGGGTGTGTTGGTGGTGGATGTGTACTCTTAGCATCTTGGGATGGAACTCAGAATGGTGAATATTTACGGCCCCTGTCACAACCGGGTGGAGTTATAGGAGACTATTTTGAAATCATCATACATGAAATCGGATAATATTGTCCTGGGAGGTGACCTAAATTTTTCACTGGGTCAAGAATAATCCTGGGACAACCATGCCCAGATAGATACACTCTCATAAATAATTGGCCCCTTACTGGATCATCATCATTTGATCGACATACATATGGCACATCTACAACCTACCTGACGTAACAGGAGAATAGGGGATGTCGTGCTAGCCAGGCAACTAGACTGTTTCCTCATTAAAGAAGCTTTAGTAGATAAATTGGTTTTGTTTAGACAGTGGGTAGGATCCAGTGGATTTTCAAATCACTCCCTGATATACTTAGATATCTTTGGTATCTCTCCCAAGTCAAAATCTCCCTTTAAATTCAATTCGACCTAGCTTACGGATCAGGCCTATATTCATCTTGTTAAATGCACTTGGCTATCAGGTCCCACCATCCCTAGGCAATCTGTATCTGTATTCTTTGCAAATAAGTTTTCTTGCCTAAAAAAGAAAATGATTGAATGGGTCAAGGAAAAGAGAAAGAAGGATGATATCACCCTTAAAACAATTTGTTGCAAAGTATAACTAGGATTGGTCTTCATATTGACTATGTAATTATATATTTATGTAAAGAAGACAAAGGTAATAAAATGTATTTTTTTATGCTTTCTTCATGGATGTCATAAGAAAGGTTTTTATTATAGGTCAAAATACTTCTTCTTGATGTCTTTTAGGTATTTTTCGTTTTGTCATAAATTTACTAATTAAGAGTCATGTATATAAAGAGTCTAGTAAAAGGAATGTGCCTCAAAGACCTTGTCATATAACAGTGAAGAAATGGCTCAAGTATGATGCTCAAAATAGTCCTCAAGACAACCTCCATCAGGCTGGAAAATAAGCCCTACAAATCGGCCTATAAGTTGTGAACATGTCAGCCTACCCTCAATCAGTAAGGTCAGCCTAAACCCTTAAATAAGTACACTATATAAAGGACTGTCTGCAGTGTTATCACTCAGTAATTTCTCAAGGTTAAAGAAAGAATTCACCGAGGCAACCAAAAACCTACTTTTAAGCCTTAGGATATAGCCTTCCTATTGCTGAGAGAGGGCTCTCTCTTTAAGATTTATCTTTGTTGATTTTAATTGGTTTTAGGCTAGTTATGTAGGGTAAATTGGTTTTGGATTTTGATTTGATTTGGTGGCGAAATCACTTAGATGGATAGATGTAGATCTGTATTCCATTGGGATAATGGAGTCAATGTGTCAAGCAGTCAGATCAGGATCAAGTTCTAAAGGGAAATGTTTACAAGGCAAGATAGTTGAGTCACTTCAGATATTCAAGGCTGATGGTGAAAATGGTTTTGATCGGGATAAAAGAGCAATTAAGGGTTCTTAAATCCGGATAATGAGGGAAATGACAGAGGTCAATCAAAACTAGGGAGCAATGAAGAATTCCTTAATTTGGATATCAGTGGAAAACATATAAAGGATAATCAGTCAAAACAGAGTGCTTTTAACATATTCTAAAATAACAATTCCTAATTTATCACTTAGATTTAGAATAACATTCAAGTATTGATGAAAAACATAAGAAATTGACAAAGAAACAAGTGAAAATACTTCACTGTAGTGGCCCAACACATGAATCCTGTAATATGATGCTTTATTTCTTTGATCCAGTCTGCTGACTTGCAATTGTTACAATCACCCTTAGGTTCAGAATAGTACAGCTATAGAAATGTTCAGAAATTCATCCACACTCAATACTTCAAATGATGAAGCATTTATACAAATTCTAAACTATAATATCTTAAAAAAATATCAAGATTGGTTTACAAATATCTCAAATTGTATTACATAAATAGAACTTAAATAAAGGACACTCAAAACTAATGAATCTATTCGGCACTATATTTATGGATTGATGGTGACAAATAAGAGAGATTCGAATTTGATAGTAACTCTTAGTTGATGATGAGGCTTCCAAGTTACTAACTACCTCCTTCCTTTGTGCATTTTGCTCCAGAAATTCTGCAAAATTGGGGTCCAGTGATACCTTTGTATGTCTCAATCCGAGATAGATATGTAAAAAGTGAAAGAGGTTATTGTATATAAATATTTTTTTGAGATAAACCTCTCACAATTTCCCAAAATTCAGTTCCAGATGTTCACAATATACTCTGCAACAATATTTCTAAAACAGGATTTGGCACAATCTGAAAAATAGGCTATGAAGATGTGAATGTATTTCTCATTATGTAATACCTGTGTAAAAAGTGAGATAGGTTTTTGTATATTGGCCTCTTAGAAACACAAACCTCCCCCATTTTTTCAAAATTCATCTTGGATTAGCCACAATGGTTTCTGCAAAACTACGACTTAAACAGGAAATTTCTATAAAATGTCCCTTCTTGCTCTGTTTTCATCTTTTAACCTTATTGTTATTTTAACTGTTTTTACTTTGACTTCGGATAAACTTCATTGTTTCTGGTGAAAGTGTTTTCATCTCTGTTTAACCATTACTGCCTCTGTGTTTACTTTTAGTGTTTTACCTTCACTGCTGTGTTTTTACTTTTACCTTTTTACAGTAAAATGTATGTAACAGTGAGTAAAATATGTCTTGGAGAGTTACTTTGAACAACTTTGTTGTTGCTACTATAGATGTTTTTACTCTCTTAAAACCAATTTACTGTGTAAATTATCCTTTCTCTGTTGTATTGCTGGTTTTAACTTGATTTTCTTTCTGTGTATGAAACTTCTGCTTTAAATCTCGAGAATCTAGATTAAATAGTTGTCATTAGGGGAATTTTGAGGTCTAAAATGGGCCTCCTAAGGAAATAATAAAATAATAGTTAACTCAATAAAATAATATTTATTAATTTTCAATTCACTTTTTGCACCACAATCCATGTAACCATGGTTAAATTCAATTCAAAAGTTGTACCAAAATAAAATTAATAAAAAAATTGTATGGATGTGACTATAAATAATAATGAGTGTTTGAAGAAAAATTCATTATCATTGAATAACTAATGCATTTGTCCTTTGTACTTAAATAACTTAAAATAAAATATAAATATAAATTCATAAATTCTTAATTTTATAATATGTTATTAATTAAAATTTATATTATTTAAATTGTGTAATAACATGTAATTAATGTACTACATAAAAATAATATAATAAATGTAATATATTATTTTATGTATGAATTTTATTCAAAAAGTGTGAAATGAAATTTATTATGAGTACTTTACTTTGACTTTAAAAGTACTTAGAGCACTACCATGGTTAACCATGAGTTCTTATCCACCATTGAGAATGTGACAAGTAAGTACCTCTAACTCAAAAAAAATGCCACCTCAACCATTAGGGATGATGTCATCCCCTAAAATGTGATTGGTTCTCATAAAGTGAATTTTGATTGTACATTTTCCTTAGGAGGCCCATTTTAGACCTCAAAATTCCCCTAATGGAACTATTATCAACCGTTTATCAGATTTCTTAGTATGTTGATATACCTGTAAAACAAAACAATAGTTAATGAAACAGAGGTTTGAATGAAACGAGCAATGGCTTCATTTGAATTGGGATTTCTGTGGACAGAGTCCAGACTATGGATGTTTTGATTCTGCATTGGTAATGATCTTTTAGTCTTTTTTGTCGCAAATTAGTAGAGGTAGGTTATGAATGGGATAATGGGGATTTCTTTGGGAGATTCTGAGGATTTGCCCATAATGTGAAATAGTCCTAATGCTTTATTGTAATGTCGGCGTGTTTAAATGGTGTATTGATTTCAAACACTAATGGCTTGTCACAGTGAAGAGTGGGCATGTTTTTCGCAAATGGCGCAGGCGCAGACAGGCAATGTATCACACATTGGATGAGCGGACAAGTGGCAGTTTTGTGAATGGCTTGTCGCACAGAAGCAGAGCGGTTTTAGTAGTTTTCGCATCAGTAGGCAGGCGGTAAATGGTTTTGGGAGTGAGGATGTGATACAACGTGGAGCTGCCACGTAGCAAGGGAGTGGAGGAACTAAACAGCCTATTTCGCAAGCTCTCGGTGGTGTTAACGTTCAGGAAATCAGGGATGCGAAATGGTTCGATGGTCGTCGGATTAGTTTTATGGAGATCGGGTGGCAAATAGCTCTGCGGGGTTAGGATAGGTGGGACCCGGGACTTAATAGGCAGAGGTGAAATAAACTAAAGGGTCGGGAAATGTATATACGGGAGTTTAATATTATAGGGAACTATATTTAATGGGGGGTTAATAAATATGATGCGGGATGTTAGACATGTATTAGGGGGGTTAATATGGTATAATGCGGGATATTAAAATATAATAAGTGGGGATTATTATAATAGCGAACGTTAGAAATAGAATTAGGGAGGGGGGTTTAAAATAATATCGGGAAAGAGTGTTTGAAGTGGGGCCCAATATATTATAAACGCTGCAAACTTTAGATAAGTGGGTTTGTATGTGCTTATTTGAATGTTGCAAAATTAGTAAAGGGGAAGGAGGAATGGGTATTAGTAATAGAAATGGGTTTTTAAAGCTAGAGAAGGGGCAGAGTTAGTCAAAAAAAAGGGTTTTTGCAAAGGGGATGATTTCTAAAAGAGAAAGGGAATTTTTAGCAAGGGGAAAATGAAATAGGGAAGGGGTAAGGATAAAATGAAGGGGAAGGATTATTTTTACAAGGAAAATGAATTAGTAAGTATGAAATGATCAATTTGTGTTATCCATGCCTTGAGAAAACTGTTTGTACCGACCCATCTGATACCCTGACATTTTTTCTTCATTTACATGGGCGCATTTGAGCTTGCAAACCCTTATTCATTTTTCTTTTTAAAACGGAAAACTAACTAATTCTATCATTATTTCTTCCAAGGGCTCAAATTAAGTTGTTGAGCTCCTTATTATTCTCTACCTAACTACTGATTTTCCAAGATTAAACTGTTTGACTAGATCTTTATTCTCTATCTAACAACATGAAATTTAAAGCACGAAAAAGTCAAGATTAAGTTATTTGACTTATCATGGATTATGGAATTTTGAACAAGCTGCACATCATATTTATTTTGCAGTAAAAGTAAATAATGGTGGCATTTCTATTTGCATCACTTTCATGTTTTATTTTTATCTCTTTTTTGTTTGGGGTCCATTTTTCTATTCTGTTTTATCTTTTTCCTTTCAAGCCCTTTGATTTTTATTTTAGGACTTTTACCCTCTTTACATTTTTTAATTTTCTAATATAGGAAAACAATTTGCAGAAAGAAAAGTATGTACATATTTACAAGACTTATCAAAGTCAATTCAAAATTATGAATCCTATTGTTATAGGACCCTAACATGCTGCTCATTTGAAGAGACAAAATTCGGACAAGCTCTGAGATTTAGTGTGAGTTTTTCAGGACTGAGATATAATACGAAAGGAGCAGAACATAACTGTGGATTGAAGCCTAGAAAGACAGATCAACTAGAAGGTAACTCGGATAAAAGGGTCTATCATATACGTGAAATTGCAGGATTATACTTTGGTGCGGAGGAGGGACAAAGCTACTGTAAAGTGCGAAGTAAGGTAAGGGTTGCTCAAGTGAAGTATACAGTACAAGAGAAAAGGATATCTATACATTGTGAAGAAGCCCTGTTATGAGTACAGTCTAGGGCTGCGTGTAAAAAGAATAGGTACAGAAATATGTACCTTTGTCTTGGACATAAAGCTAGATAAGAAGAAGCCAAGAAGGATCCAAGGTAAAGGATAAATCGAAGACTAGAGACCGAGCTCTCTAAGGCTGGTGTTGAACGGTGCAGATCAGTGCAGGAAGGTGTAGGAAAGAAGGATCATCTCAAGGAGTCATTGAAGAAGCAATGACAAGGTCTTGAAGGCATATAAAGGTCAAGGGTTTGTGTCATGGTCATGGTACTTGTCATTTGAAATTATATAAGAATAATTTCTTATGGGTTTTCCTCTCCAAGAGGAAGAATTTTGGGCCCTGGCTTGAAGAGCCTAAATTTGTGGCTCTTGTGTTTTTTTATAATTGACTTCATGAAAGATATAATAAGCTAAGAAGAAAAGACATAAGTAAAAGAAGTAAGCTCACAAGTAATTATCAAGTAGAGAATTTGAATTAATCACCATCCTACCAAATTCTCAACATGGTATCAGAGCTAAGGTGCTAAAGGGAAGGGCTACTTAGCAAGGAGGCACTCAAAGAAGCAAGAATCAAAGGCAAGGTCAAAGTTTGTGTTGAAAAGTCAAATCAGTTTGTAAGGAATATTCTCAAGCCATTTCAAGAAAATATTCAATCTCATTCAAAGGATCCACTCATCAAGAAAATAATCTTTGCCATCAAATATTTATATTCAAGACATTGTTGAAAGAGACATCATTTTTTTTTGGAGACATCCTTTATCATGAAGGATCCAAGAACACCTACATTGGAGAATTTAATCTAAGAGGAAGTTCCTAACTTCATCTTCATCATCATCAAGGAAGTTGCTAGAAGGAGGAATTCACTCTACTCAAGTAAGTATCTATGACCTTATCCAAATCTGTCAAAATGACTTATTTCAAAGAGAGCAACAAATTGGTTGGGTCATCAAACTTTAGTGCATGGAAGAAGAAGACATATTTGAATCTAATTGAAGACGAAGTTATGGGCTACATTGAATGATCTACAATTCAACTCTCAAAAGAAGATGCTCCAGCTCGTGCCAAGTACATGAAAGGAGAAATCGGAGCACAGAGGATTCTCATATAATCCATTAAGGACTCACTCATACCCTATGTATCAAAATTGAAAACTACAAAAGAAATATATGAGAAACTGGTGGAGCTATTCTATATAAGTACTGCAGGAGAAGCAATCTCTCTAAGACAATAACTAAATATTTTATGAGGATTTCTAAAATAAGAGACCAACTGCAGGAATTGGGAGAAGTAATGTTTGATAGTGAGATAACTATAGTGGTGTTGAATCTTCTACCGAAAGAATGGGGAAAATTCACTTCAATCTTATACGGGAAGAAAGAAGCAACACCATTGCACGATCTGTGGTCTCTATGTAAAATAGATGAAACAATATTAAAAGCCAAAGTTGATACATGATCAAATGAAGAGAATCAAGCCTTTGCAGCCATGTCCAGGAATAAGGAAGATTCAGAAAATTTGGTCATGGAAATAAAAGAAGAAATATGGACAAAGTACAATGCTTTGGATGTGATGAACTTGGGCATTATAAAAGGGATTTTCCTAAATCTGGGAAGGACAAGAGGAAAAAGGAAGAAGCCCATGTCACAGATGTAAGGGAAGAACCTGATACAAAAAAATCTAAGAAAGAAGCGAAAGATCTCTACTATGATTGAGATCATCTTTCTCTTGAAGTGATTTCTGTTGGTTGTAAAATAGTATGATAGGAAGCAATGTATATTAAAAGCATCATGATAGAAGCATGGGAGGAGCACTTGAAGAAGGAGCTCCTGGAAATCTCACTAATAAACAACATTGATGGAAGGAAGTCAACAAGGTCAAGGGTCATCATTCAATAATCAATATCGATACAGGTGCTAACATTTTCTAATGGAGTTCTCTATGGATTCACTAGTTAGAAAGAACACAAAAGGCGTTAGGGGAATTTTGAGGTCTAAAATGGGCCTCCTAAGAAAATTGTACAACCAAAATAAACTTTATAAGAACCAATAAGATTCAAGATGATGATGTCAACCATGGGGGATGATTCACCTTTTTTTAAGTAAAAGGGCACAAAGATTAAAAAATAATAAAATAATAAAACTACTTTTTCAACTCGTACTTTCAAATTATCTCCCAAATTTTTTACCCAAATTTCGAGCAAGAGTACCTGTTGGATGCAAAATTTAATTCCTCATCCAAGGAGTACCCACGTTACATACTTTTGATGGACCCTACTACATGAAAAATGAGAAATACATGAAAAAACGTGATTACAATCACGTTTTTCACGTATTTCTCATTTTTCATGTAGCAGGATCTATCAGAAGTATGCAACATGGGTACTCCTTGGGTGAGGAATTAAATTTTTCATCCAACGAGTACTCCCGCTCGAAATTTGAGTAAAAACGTTGGGAGATAAGTTGAAAATACAAGTTGAAAAAGTAGTTTTTTCTTTTTTCCCTCTAAAATTTGATGATGTAATCAAATCTTATTTTATTATTTCCACTATTATTTTATAATTTCCTTAGGAGGCCCATTTTAGACCTCAAAATTCCCCTAATGGTTTCATCGAGAATTCTATGTTACAAAATTCTGGTATTAGGATATGATGACATATTGATGAAGCAGGTCAAGGGAATGAAGTTCTTCATTCTAGTAAAATTGCTACAGGATGTCGAAAAGGGAAAAGTATGAGGCACATATATCTATATGTTGACACTGGATGTTGTGAAGTCATTTCATGTGGTTGCAGGTGATGAACTTCTATGTTCTATGGAAGTAAAAATCTCTTCTAGTGCACAGGTTGCCACTAGCATATGAAATTAAATATGTCCGCGTATGGAATGTGAGGTGGTTGTATACAAACAAGGAACTGGATACTAGAAATTCCTGGGGATGAAGTTGTGTGGATAAAGAATTAAAGAGATCATGAAGTACAACCATGTAAAGAGGTGGTTATCGTCCGGAAGCCAAGAAGATGTGACTAGGAGATCTCCTAGGAAGATATGTGGACTCTGATAGAAGTATGGTAAAGAAGAAGACCCTTGATAAGACATATCTTTAGGAGATGTATCAATCTGAATAAAGGATGACGATGCCTACAGGAAGATGTCATGGTGAAAGATCATTACTAAGGTAACTTTTGATCTAAAATTTCTTATGTATATGTTTATCTAGATGAGGTTATGCAGGGATGCCAATCATGTGGAAGGATGTAAGATCCTTTGGAGATGGTTCGAAGGAAAGAAGCATGGCATAAAGGTGAACCATATGAGAAATATTGATCACTTTCTGATGGTTGGCATGACTCGTGGATGAAAGTGATGGATGATTTGTGCCCTATGGAGCCAAAAAGTTGAAGATTCCTCAATATTGAAATCCATGACATCGAGGGAAGGAATTATTCATGAGCAGTTGGGTGTCTCACCATCGTTGTTGCAGGTCCCTGGTTGAGAAGGAGCTTGGTGGTAAGTTTCTTACTTGGAAGAAACTTGAAGTATGTCCTTCATGAGCTAAGAGGGAGTGACATATATGATTCTCTAATTCATGTGTCATGCACTAGACCAGGACTAACAGTCGTAAGTCTTAGTGAAGGCCATGTGGAGAGAATGGATAGACACATCATTCTGGTCTTCACCTGGAAGATAATCATCTGGAATCTGATACTCTTTGAGAATGAGATAGGGCATTCAAGATAAGAGTAGTCTGGGACCGATACTCTTTGAGGGTTGGATACCCAAGAGAAGAATAGTCCAAGAATGTCATACTTTGGGAACACTTGGGTGGAATATGTGCCTTGGAAAGACAATGACTATGGTGTCTGTAAGTCATGTGTCTCGCCAACATTATAGCCCATTGTCTCGTTGAGAGATGGGATTGTTAGTCAAGGACTTGCACTAGGAAAATGTTGGTTGATATGATGATATACAAATGTGATTACCAATTTGATTCTTCTTATGAGATTATTCAAGATTTAAAGTGACCATGTACCGCTATGAATACCTCCCTAGTTAAGAACCTGAGTGTTGGAAAGTGTAACTAGGATCGGTCTTCATATTGACTATGTAATTATGTATTTATGTAGATAAAAAGACAAAGGTACTAAAATGTATTTTTTTTATGCTTGCTTCATGGGTTTCATGAGCAAGTTTTTTATTATAGGTCAAAAGACTTCTTCTTGATGTCTTTTATGGATTTGTCATTTTTTCATAGATGTACTAATTAAGAGTCATGTATATGAAGAGTCTAGTCAAAGGAATATGCCTCAAAGACCTTGTCATATAACCCTGAAGAAATCGCTCAAGTATGATGCTCAAAACAGTCCTCAAGACAACCTCCATCACGCTGGAAAATAAGCCCTACAAGTCGTCCTATAAGCTATGAACATGTCGGCCTACCCTCATTCAGTAACGGCCTAAACCTTGAAAGAAGTACACTATATAAAGGATTGTTGGCAACTCATTTGAAGAGACAGAATTCGAACAAGCTCTAAGATTTAGTGCGAGTTTTTCAGGACTAAGATATAACACGAAAGGAGCATAACAGAATTGCAGATTGAAGCCTAGAAGGACAGATCAAATAGAAGGTAACTTGGATAAAAGGGTCTTTCATATATGCGAAATTGTAGGATTATACTCTGGTGCCGAGGAGGGACAAAGTTACAATAAAGTGTGAAGTAAGGTTAGGGTTGCTCAAGAGAAGTATACATTACAAGAGAAAATGATATTTATACATTGTGAAGAAGACCTATTATGAGTACAGTCTAGGGCTACATGTAAAATAATAGGTACAGAAATATGTACCTCTATCTTGGACATAAAGCTAGATAAGAAGAAGCCAAGAAGGATCCAAGGTAAAGGAGAAATCAAATACTAGAGACCAATCTCTCTAAGACTGGTCTTGAAGAGTGCAGATCGGTGCAAGAAGGTGGAAGAAAGAAGGATCAACTCAAGGAGTCGTTGAAGAAGCAGTGACAAGGTCTTGAAGGCATATAAAGGTCAAGGGTCTGTGTCATGGTCATGGTACTTGTCATCTAAAAGTCTATAATAAGATTTTTTTGTGGGTTTTCCTCTCCAAGAGGCAGAGGTTTTGGCCCTGGCTTGAAGAGCCTAAATTTGTTTCTCTTGTGTTTTAGATAATTTACTTGATGAAAGATATACTAAGATAAGAAGAAAAGACATAAGTAAAAGAAGTAAGCTCACAAGTAATTATGAAGTAGATAATTTGAAATAATCATTGCCCTACCAAATTCTCAGCAATTGGCCCCTTACTGGATCATCACCATTTGATCGACATCCCTATGGCACGTCTACAACCTACCTAGCGTAACAGGAGAATAGGGGATGTCATGCTAGCCAAGCGACTGGACCATTTCCTCATTAAATAAGCTCTGCTAGATAAATTGGCTATGTTCATACAATGGGTAGGATTGAGTGGATTTTCATATCACTCCCTGATATACTTAGATATCTTTGGTATCTCTCCCAAGACAAAAGCTCCCTTTAAATTCAATTTGACCTAGCTTATGGATGAGGCCTATATTCATATTGTTAAAGACACTTGGCTATTAGGTCCCACCATCCCTGGGCAGTCTGCGTTTGTATTCTTTTCAAATAAGCTTTCTTGCCTCAAAAAGAAAATGATTGAATAGGCCAAGGAAAAGAGAAAGAAGGATGATATCGCCCTTAGAACAATTGAAGAGGAAATAGCCACGCTAGAAGAGCCAGGAGGAGGAGGCTTCGTCACAAATGAATCTAAAGATCGGGTCATTAAATTAGAAGCGGATAGGCTGAGAATACTCAAGGAAAGAGAAGAGACTTGGAGGCTTAAAAGCAGAGCCATATGGTTACAAGCTGGAGATGACAACACTAAGTTCTTTCAACAATTTTCTAAAGGGAGAAAGGCCATCAACACTATATGGTCTCTCGAAAATGAGGAAGGTCAACATGTTTATTCATTCAATCATCTTGTTGCTCTGGGCATTTCCCACTTTGGTCAACTATTTAAAGTCCCGCAGGAAGCCTCTCTAGCGAAAGTTATTAAAACTGTTAGTCTCTTTCTGCATTTCGTAGACAATGAAGCAGTCGAGAACCTGAACAAGCCCGTGTCGATGGGGGAACTAAAGGTTGTGCACAAATGGTTCAAGAAGGATAAGAGTCTGGGTCCAAATAGTTGGTCGGTTGAGTTTTATATGTATTTCTTTGAATTACTTGGTCATGATCTTCTTCGAGTAATTAAAGAATGTAGAACAAACGGTTGTATGTATGATGCTTTTAACGCAACATTCATTTCCCTCATCCCCAAAACCAACTCGCCTCACTCCTTCAATGATTTCAGGGTTATCTCCCTTTGTAATTGCATCTATAATATCATTGCCAAATTATTGCTAATCGTATTAAGCCTCTTCTTTCTCAACATATCTCCCAGGAATAGTTTGCTTTCCTGGAAAATCGTCAGATCCATGAAGCCATAGGCATTTCTTAGGAAGGGATTCACTCCATGAAGATCAAGAAATTGAAGGGCATGATAATCAAAATTGACCTCTCAAATGGTTTTGACATGACTATTTGGCTATATCTACGGATGCTTCTAACACGCCTGGGATTCCCTATTTCAGTCATTAATTGGACTATGTGGTGCATTTCATCAGTTTCACAGTGTCCTCATAAATGGATCAGCATCAAACTTCTTTCACGTTAAGCGTGGACTCAAGAAAGGTTGTCCCTTATAGCCTTTTCTCTTCTTATTGGTAATGGAAGGTCTGAGTAGATTAATCATCGAGGAAAAGCAACATGGGAGATTAAAGGGCATCAAAATTGCTGACAACTATGTACTATCTCATCTTCTTTTCATGGACGATGTCCTCATATTCCTGAATGAGTCTCTCTGTGACTCCATTGTTTTCAATACTATCCTCAAGTTATTTTGTAAAGCCACAGGTATGGTGAGTAATCATTTGAAATCCACTTTTTCATCCTTGGGGTGTTCTCAGTACAAAGTTCATTTTGCAAACCAGAGATTCCCTTTCTTACCCCTTGATTTCGAAGATTGACTTAAATACCTAGGATTCCGACTCAATCCCAATGAATACAAAATTACTGACTGGTCAGGGCTTGTGGCTAAAGATGAAAGAAGGTTGAATATATAGAATCATAGGTGGCTCTCAAGGGCAGGTCGCCTCATCCTAATCAAATCAGTTTTAGAGGCGATTCATGTTTACTGGATGTCATTGGCATGGATCCCCAAAGGCATTCTCTCTAGAATCCAACAACTATGCATCAGATTCCTCTGGAGAGGAAACAAGGAAGGCCATACTTTCACATGGGTCAAATGGGATCATATCACTCTGCCAAAGAAATGGGGAGGATGGGACATGAAAAACCTTACATGTTTCTCAAAAGTACTCGATGTGAAATTGCGCTGGCAAGTCCTTACAACAAACAATCTGCGGACTGAGGTTGTCACCAGGAAATATGTCAGCCCACTTCGGATTATTGTCTGGATTAGGAGACCACATTGGAACAAAAATAATATATCCTCAATTTGGCGTGTTGTGTTCAACTCAATTGAGCACATTCGAGATGGCCTGGCTTGGAGAATAGGTTCGGGTAGTCAGTTTGTATCGGATTGGATCCCTGGTCAGGATGTGGAAATGTGCACTCTCTTCCACCTAATCTCATCCAATATCTGGAGAACTCTGGCATAACAACTCTAGACCACATCACAAATCCAGATAGCACTAATATTTTCACTCAGGCTTGGAAATTGGTGCTAGATCTCGACATTCCAACTGTATGGCATCAAGAATGGGCAAGTTATATTAACGCTCGAGTGGAAGCTCATGTCAGGATCCTAGACAGGGAAGACGAGCTTATATGGGCTTTATCACAGCATGGCATATACACTCCTAAGGACAGATATCCCATCATATATGTCGATCATAAGCCACCCGACATTGTATGGTGGTGGTGCCCCCTTTGGAAACTAAAAGCCCGCCTAGAGCTAATCTTTTCATGTGGTTCATCTTGCATAACAAAGCTCCCACTGGAGACAACCTACAGCGTCAGACTTTTCAGGGACCTTCGTGGTGTACTCTTTGCAGGAATGCCGAAGAGAGCATCGACCATATTTTTCTCCATTGCCCCACAATATCTTCGTTATGGCATCAATTACATAAATTACTGGCTATCAACATAAGATGGATTGAACAATCAATTCTATCTGCATGGGAATCATGGTGAAACCAAGCACATCCCTCTAAGCTCAAAAACCTCCCACTTTTGGTTCGCTAGAGTATATGGCTAAGCAGGAATAAGCTTATATTTCAAGGAAAACCCCCCAACTAGATGCTCGCTTCTACACATATTTCTACACTTTATAGCATGATCCCTGAAGATGAACCCAAACTTCCTCACAAGAACATCACAGCTGAATCCATTGATAAATCATTCCTGTGGGAATATCTTGATGGATTTGCACAGCAAACAGGTTGTGACGGTGGTGTTATCTTATACCTCCATGAGGAACATTATATCAAACTAAGAATGGGCCTAGGAAGAGGCACAAACAACTACTTAGAACTTATCAATCTCAGACACCTTCTCACCTTTGCTTTAGAAAAAGGATGCAGGCACCTTCAGATTTTTGGAGATTCTAAACTTGTCATAAACTGGTTCAATCAACAATATATTTGTCACGTGCACACACTTCAGAACCTATTGGACGATGTATTATTATTAAAATCACAGTTTGACTCCATTTCTTGTCAACATATTTACAGGGAGAGCAACCAACTTTCCGATCTCCTATCCAAGGAGGCAGCGCTCCAGCCACGTGATCACTGGATGATTCAAGAGCTGAATGGGCACAACTTTTTCCAATGCTTCCACAAACCATTTGAAGAACAACAATCATAAGGGGCATCTCAACCCTGATTTTTGGGATGAATATTTTTTACAGCACTCTTCTTCATATATCAGTTTTATGTATAACATTACAGACTATTTATTTGCAGTATATCAATTACAGATATGTAACAGATATTTTCTCAGTATGTGTCTTGCCACCATATTATTGATATATGCTTCATGAGAAGCATCTACAACATGTAATTTTCAAATATATAATGAAATTTACGATTTTTCCTAGGGAAAAAAAACAATGGAGGGAGTAAAAAATCCTTAAAAATGTCGATGTCCTAAAACAGGGTTGAAAAACCTCAATTGCAAACTTTAAATAAGCTTGAAAATTTGTAATATTTGGAAAAACAAGGGTGAAACGAAGAAGTTGTTTTCCTAAAAAGGGTACAAACTTGGAAAATATCCATTTAAATCCACTAAAAATTCTAAGATTTTTTACGGCACTGCTAAAGGAAAGAGTAAAACACCTTATAATATGTTTTCCAAAAAGGAGTGTGGAATACCCTAGACTCAAAACTAAAAAAACATTTAAACAATTCCAAATATAAAGGAAAAATCCACATTTGAGACAATAAAGAGATCATAAATCTACAATGAACACTTTAAGTTAATTTGACATAGCCTTGAACAAAAATATCACATAAAGACATGTGACACCATAAATAAGAGAGCAAAAGATATGCTTCCCTTATAGAGTGCACACTTATACTAAGAACAGGGTATGAATTTGTAGCGGCGGAAACTTGTAGATTTGGTTTCTGTAACAGCAAGACTTGTAGATTTGTTGGCTTTAATAGCAAAAGGGCTTTAATTATAAAAATACACAAGAGGTATTTATAATAATAAATGTTTATTGATATGATATAAGACGACTGAATGATTACAATGAGGCCCTGCTTTTATACCTATGCAGGTGACCTTTCATGAACAGGCATGTCTTTTAGACATGCCTTTTCAACTAACTAATGACTACTTAACATAATTACAATATAATTAATTAGTAATTATATTTATTCTATATATTCTATTAATGACTATATTTATTACTTAAGTTATGAATTAGGTTCATAACATTGCCTCCTTCTCGAAAAGCTTTGTCCTCAAAGCTTAACTTTTCGACAATTTCTTTTACTTGGGATTATCTGCTAGAAGTCCTTATTGATACTTTTGCTTTTAAAGATTTCATGACTTTTCCGATTTTAAACCTTGGTAATTTAGTTGACCTCCCAAAATTTAATCCTTATACGTTGGTCCACTTATATTTTAAATAACTTTCTAAGCTATAAACTTTTTGCCTTCCTTTAAACGGAACTTGAATATATATATAGTATTTAACTCCTTTATATATATAATTTAACTTCTCTTTTTTTGATGATGAACCTTTTCCTTTTTTTTTGAATTGGTACTTTTATATATATACATATTTATTTTAATATATATATATATATATATATATATATATATATATATATATATTGTTTATAATAATATATATATATATATATTTTTATTTTAGATTAAAGTAGCCGTTGTTATGAATTTTAATAATTTTGTCCAAACGTTATGTTGAACTTGAACCGACAGAAAAGTCACACCCTTTTGATTGGCGGCTCCAAACATGTTATTCAATGTGCAGATAGCGGAATCGATGGGGTAGACTGACGCATCTAATTTTTTTTTGTTTGGCAACGAATGCCTCTGCCTCTGCTTGCCTGTGAAGAGAAGGTATCGATTGTGTTCATCTGTAATAGAAAACATGGCAGAGCAGCAGTATATTTCATACAAGTTCAGAGACTGGAAAAACTTTCGACATATACAAATTCCAACCAAGGATAAAGAAGCCGGCATACTATTGAGTGATCTTAAAGAGGAAATCAGAAAAGATCGTAATTTTTTTTCTCGAAAACAAGGAAGCCTTTGTTGTCACCCTAGTATCCTTGCCTTGGTAATCTACCACGCAGGAGAAAAATTAGAGTATAAGCAAGAGATTCCAAATCATCTCTCCTGCTTGATGTTCTTCCTAAATGAGCATGCACACTAGCATATCGAATAGTTCCCCTGAAGACATCTGGCCTTTGGTCATAGTCTACATGCCTAGGTTGACTACTGCTGCTATCCCGCCATTTAATTGCTAATCCAAGATCAATGAGGTACAATCTCTTTCATCTGGTGTCCCAGGTTGACCAAGCAGGAAATTTTCAGGTTTTACCTCACCATGAACATAACCTCTAGAATGCATCTTCTCCAGAATGTAAATAGATTCTACAGCTATGCATGCCACCATCTCTGTAGACATCGCTTGCCCAGCAGAATTCCAAGCATCCCCTAAACTAGGGCCCAGCATATCCATAACCATAACATAATAGTCGCCCTGACAACCCTTGTAGTGCACACGAGGAACACCATGACTACCTCCAAGAGTGGCATAAACACCCCACTCGGCAGGAGGACCATAGTTGCAACCTTTGCTAGTCCTGTGCTCAAATTTTAGAGCAACCTCTATGGCACCAGGACCAGTAGTCTGATCAGTGGGACCAGAAACACGACGACCCATGTAAACAGGAGAATTCCGAATAATCCATTTGAGAATCTCAGAATCCATTTTCAGCCTTAACGATCCACAAGTTTTTTCGTTTATCTCCCAAATTGGTTTATGTGCAACTGGATTAAGAGGAGAAAGACGCTCCAACAGCAAATGTGCATGCAACCAATCATCAACAGCAAGAAATCCTTTCAACAGACCCAGTTTCTAATTTGTAATAAGTTCTATGGAACATTCACCAGCAGCTTCTGCTGTAAGTCTGTACAGTCCATCAGGTACAGGCTCCTTTACATCTTGACGCTGGTAGTACCAGGATTTAAATCCAAGAATATGTGCAACATGAGACTTTGGGAATATAGGTATTAGCTCAAGAAAAGCATCATTTTCAGGCTTCTCTTCTGGTGTAGTCTCAAATGTCACATGACAAAAACCTTTCATAGAACCATCAATACGTTTAGCCATACGAATATCTACCACCCTCCCAACATCTTCAAAGAATTTTAACATATTTCCATGGTCAACAAAGTAGGGAAGATTTCCCACAAACATAATCTTGCTTCCAGCAGCTACCGGTATTTTGGGCCTCATAAATGACTTTCATTTCCTATGTTTTCTTTTTTTGGTAGATAGTTGATTGCTAGCTTTTGGAGTATCTTCTTCCACATTAACCAATTCTTCAGCGGTAGCATCTTCTTCAAAACAGCGCTGTGCTTCTTTAGCATCCTGAGAAAGATCATTGCTATCTTGTAGAGTTTCGTTCACATTTTCATTTTCTTGTTTCTCACAATAGTCCTCATCCACATCATTTTTATTTGGATCATCATCATAAATATTTTTTCAATATCTTTGTATTTTATTTGAACCGTGGCAATTTCATTTCTTGTATAAAAGGCACATATATGTCCTGTGAAATATTTGTCTCCACATTTCCAACATTTCTCTTCCTTTTTACTTTCAATATTACGCATTGGTGGGGGTATATATTTGCTTGAATTTTCTATGGATGTTCTACTTGATTTTCCCTTGGCATAACTAACTGCCTTCTCATTACTACAGCATTTTTAATCTTCTCTATTATGGATTACTGCAGAAATTTTTTTATAACCGTTTGTGACTTCTGCCCATGAATTCTCTAATTGTTGAAGCTTTTCTTGAATTTTTCTAATCTGCTCAATTTTTTTGGGATCTTCACGTAATGGCACATTATACGGTAAACAATGTTCTTGGGCTTGTAAACTACGTTCGTAGGCTTGTAGAACGATGTTGTGTGCCATTGCTTCAACTTGGCTTCAATATGGCTTTGATACCACTGTAGCGACAGAAACTTGTAGATTTGGTTTCTGTAACAGCAAGACTTGTAGATTTGTTGGCTTTAATAGCAAAAGGGCTTTAATTATAAAAATACACAAGAGGTATTTATAATAATAAATATTTATTGATATGATATAAGACGACTGAATGATTACAACGAGGCATTGCTTTTATACCTATGCAGGTGACCTTTCATGAAAAGGCATGTCTTTTAGACATGCCTTTTCAGCTAACTAATGACTACTTAACATAATTACAATATAATTAATTAGTAATTATATTTATTCTATCTATTCTATTAATGACTATATTTATTACTTAAGTTATGAATTTGGTTCATAACATTATTGATGTAAGTGACACAATATAAGACATTTTTTACTTATTTAAGCATTCATGAATCATAACAAATAATCACATATGAGATCTATTAGTTGCAAAACATGGAAAAAAATATTTACATAAAAACCCCTTTAGGAGTAAACCATAAAATATAATTTTATAATTATTTGTAGGCACCAACCTACTGGAGATACCAATCCCTGTCGATAGAAACCCTAGTAGGCAACAACTTATACAAATCTTTGTAAACATGAATCTACTGGAGACACCAATCTCCATTTCTACAAGTATTTGAAGGAAACAACCTACTAGAGACACAAATCCCCTTAATTAAGAAACAACCCTCAATTACAAGTCCTCTTTAGTACATATAACTTCTTTCAAATATAATAACATTCATATTACCCTCACCAAATTTGTTTGCTACTTTTTTCGTCACCAACTCTTCTCACTTATTCTTCATTCACCAAATTTGTTCACTGCTTATGTCTTCACTAAGTTTGCTCATTACTTTTGTCTTCACCAAGTTTGACCAAAATTTGAATCTCCAAACAAAATTTATGGTAACTCTCCCAAAGCTTTTTTTTGGCCTCTTCCCAAGAACAAACTTGTACAAAATGTCATCTATCCAATTTTGTAAATTTGATTATGAAATTTTTACTAGAGGAACTTATCATGTCTATTCACGTCTCTAAAATTTTAGTCTCAATATCCCAGAAAAGTAGTAGAAAAAGTTCCAAGCTAACCTATTTAAAACTGATTTCATGACCATTCAAAAACCCTAACTTCCAAAGAGCATATCTTTGAAAGTATAGCAACCCAAAGTTTGAAATTCTTACCATAGGTATTGGTGTATGTCTCCTCATATCTCTAAAATTTCACAATCTAAAAGTCCTAGAAACGAATTTATAGCAAAAATGTCATGCTAACCAAATTGAAAGTGATTTCACATTCATTTAGAAACCCTAAATTCAACAGATCACATCTCCAAAAGTATAAAGAAACAATGAAGTTTTACCTGAGGTATTCTTATCCATTTAGAAACCCTAACTTCAACAGATCACATCTCCAAAAGTATAAAGAAACAACGAAAGTTTACCTGAGGTATTGTTGTACGTCTCCACGAATCTTTGAAATTTTCACAATCTGAAACATCTAGTGAAAATGTCAAATTAACCCATTTGAAATTGATTTCAAGAGCATTCAGGAACCTTAACTTACAAAGAGCATATCTTAGAAAGTATTAACTAATCAATATCTAAAATTTTGACATCTAACAAGTGATCTTGCCTTCATCTCCTCAGAATTCCATGATTTAAAATGTCCTAGAAAAAAGTTATAGTGAAAATCCTAAGATGGCTCATTTGAAGCAAATTTCAAGATCAATCACAAACCCTAACTTACACAACATATTTCTCCAAAAGTATAGTGAACCAAGATCTAAAATTTTAACCAAATGTTCCACTCAACCTCTCTTCAATAAGCTCAAAATTTCACCATTTAAAGTAGCCCACGAAAAGTCATGGCAAAAATGTCACATTGGCTTATTTGACACTAATTTTTAGAGCATTCAGGAACCATAACTTCCACACAACATATTTAAAAAGGTATAATGAACCAATGTCTGAAATTTTAACCACATGTACCCAGATATCTCACCTTTGTCTCATCTTCACGATCTAATACATACCAAAAAATAAATTATAGTGAAAATCCCGAAATGAATTGTTTGAGACATATTTTAGACCCAATAACAAGCCTTAATTTCCACATCTTATATCTCCAAAAGTAAGTGAACCAAGATCTAAAATTTTAACTGCATGTTTCCCTCGATCCCTCCTCAGTATGTTCAAAATTTCACCATTTAAAGCAACCTAAAAAAACTATAATGGAATGCCAAATTGGCTCATTTTTCTTCTTTTTTTCTAAGCCAGTGCAAAATTTTCTATTGATAAAGATGAAAGTTGTAGTGATAACAAAGAGTTTGTAGGATCTCACAATGATTGATCTAGGAGCTCAAGTCTTCAACAATATGAGTAAACTAAGCATGCTAATCTACTGAACCATAAACCAAAGAGATACATCATTTTACATATGTCAATTTCAGTCCATTGTTCATCTACAAAACTAAAATGTTTCGGATAAACTTGAAAAATTACATCCCATTAAAAACACACCTCCAAGACAAACCCAAGAAAACATACGACTAAGATAATCACCAGAGTAACCAAACGCTTCCAAAAGACCACCCATGCAGCAACACCATCAGAAGTGTGAAATTTTCAAGAGGAAAATATTTCTGCAATACTTGGTTTATTTCTTCTACTTATGAGATAAGTTATTTACAGATGCTTCAGTAAATTATGAAATAAACACATTTGCATATCTTCACTATCATTAAGAGCATAAGAACAGAAAGATAATTTACACCAATAGCACAATAGAAATAACCATATGAACACAGATGTTTTTGGACAATTGTCCCCGAAAAAACCCAATGTGGGAAAACCGGTGCAGCAGATGAGGGTTTTATATTTATTTTCAGAAATGGAAAGTACATTTACAGGAGTCTAATGAGCAGAGAAAAATTAGCAAACACCTGACTGAATTTTCTAGACCTCCCAGACAATTTTTAGACCCTCAGGGTGACCTCCTTCACCTCTGCGTCATCCAGCGTGAATGCTTTGCGTAGTCCCTCTCTGGACTGCATGATTCTACGTGGAGGGTTTCTTGCTGTTCATCAGCTCACCTTTCCCTTCACCCTCCTGAGTTCTGCTTCCCGATAACTGACTCCTCCCTCCTTCTGCTTCTGCAACCCAGCCTCTACAAACTCACCCACTAAAATCGATTTTCCTTGCTTCATAATCAATTTCCTTCGGGTACTGAGAGTGTCCCCGGCTTGATTTCCAAATGGCCCTCAAGCCTCTTCTTATAGTCTTCTCGTTGATGAATCAACGGCCAAGATTATATCTTTAATCAATGGCTCAGATTAAAAGATGAATTGATCTTTGTCTTCTAGAAGATTCACACTTTGCTTTTTTAATACCCTTTAATTATTTTATTTCCCTAAGTTTATACTTAGGGTCTGCATTAAAATAATTAATTATTTTAATAAAGTCATTTCCAAGTGGAATTTCCACAAACGATTTATGGGTTCTCTGGATCACACTGATGTCTAAGCCTCTCTACCAAAAATGAGACTTAAAACACTTTTCGATGCTATAGAAATCAACAAGAAGGCCAAACAACTAAGGTAAGAATCACCACACTCTTACACCAAGAGTTTTCATTAAAACCAGCGACGCTAACAGAAAGCACTTAGAGCATATTTCCTCTCTAAGAGAGTAGGAGATTAAATCGCCACAGATGCCACACTCTTACACCAAGAGTCCTTCATTAAAACCAACAACGTCAACGAAGATCGCTTTGAGCATATTGCCTCTCCAAGAGAGCAAGGGATTTGTCACCAACGCCAAAACTTTGCAGAAAACAAAACAATTGTCATCCCAAAAAAAGATAATTCAAAGATACCCAAGCAGCATTGGCAATACCTTCAAAAAACCATAGACAAAACTTTGAGCATATAAAAGCCATTCCAGTCTAATATGATGACTAGTGACAAAGGAGAAGTATGAGAGGGTGGAGAAGTAGCAGTTGGTGGATCATTAACAATAACAGGGATATTTATTGTCTCCTCAGAATCTAAATTTGAGAGCCAAATTGACCAATTCACTCCACAAACATTTTTTCTTTTACACAATTTCCTTCTAATGCATTCTCCTTTTATACATCATCATAACCTTTTATGAAAAAACATGTTAATTCAAAAAATCACACCAATTCATTAATTAAATAATTAATTCCCCTTTCTATTTCACCTTTTTAACTACAATGGGCAAATACTATGAGAAAATATTGTGGACATCCTAAACCCATGGTTTAAAACCACAATTTCACCCCTTTTTTCATACACTTGTATAATTATATATAATATCAATAGTATAAACCTTTCGACATAAATGACAACAATTTGTTCAATATTCTCCCCCTTTATCATTGATAGCAATGTTGCAACAAAATACATAATCCACAAGAAATATAATATAAATAATATCAGCCCTTTGTTCAACCACCCCATGCAAAATAATCAACCACAAATTGATATCTAAGATGATATTACAAAAGACTCATAGCATGTGTATTTATGTTGTGACACCTTCCTCCATAAAGAGGTTAAGGGCCTACATGAATTCCTAGGTTTCCCTTAACCACCTAAAATAATATAAAATAATAATTTCTAGGCCCCTATTAAACCATAATCTAGTCATACAATAATACTCCTCGAGGGCATTGGGCCATTACATCTAAGTAACCACAACTGAAAAGAACTATCATTTCAACATTGCATAGGAACTACATCATTTCAACATTGCATGAGAACTATATCCTAGTAAACACTTAGTAAAAAGACATTGCATGGGAACTACATTTTTGTTAGAAATATGGTAGTCATGGTCAGCACTTTCATCATGTGGAAAAATGTAAATTTTGAACTTAAATTTTTGCCTCCAAATAATTCAAGTCGGTCTCCTATTAGGTCGGTTGGGCCCAGAAAGGCACACATTCGATCACCTTCAAATTATATATGAAAGAGACATATACTCAATTTGGTACATCGATTATGTCTTGATTATCTCTGATCCAACGAAGTTGGGAGCAGAAGGAGAGGGCCAAAAATCTGAAGGGAGGGCTTGGCACTTGGCTAAAGATCTCTCTTGTTCTTGGTTACTGGTTTGGCTATTATCTTGATACGGTTATTTCCCCTTGTGGGTTTTTCCCTAGTCTTGAGCCTAATTTCTGTCTTTTGTTTCATGGTTTCATGGTTATTTTCTACTGTTCTTTCATGTTTACTGGTTGATATCTTCTTCTGTATAATTGCTTAATGATATCGAATTAAAGTTATGTGAAATTAATGCAAATTGAATCCCTAAAAGTAGTTATCATGCTAAAGGAAATTGTTCTAGCTTGTGCCCTAGAAAACTCAAAAATTTCAACATGGCAGGGGAACTATATCCTAGTAAAAACTTTGTAAAAAGGACTTCTGATCTGGTAGTATAATTCTTTTCATTCCATAATTTTCTAGGCTCCTGTCTCGTGATATTTATTATTTACTAACAACACGCATGATCGAGCCTCGTGATATTTGCTAACAACACACATGATCCTGGACTTTGTATGTGAGAAAAAAAAAATGGATTTTGTTATGCAATGACACTTGGCATTAAACCTGAATGGTATTTCTCTTAATTTTCCAAGAAGAGAATCTGGAAATGGAATTTCTACCTTATTTCCATGGTCATTGGTTTTGGCTTGTGCATAGGTTCTCTCTATTCCCACTTACAAATTTAAACTTGAGAGAGGCAATCTAATTTGAAAATTTAAAGGTATAGCGAGAATGCAAGGATCAGAACCACAATTGTGATAAATTTCTCGGTAATTAAGAAACTACCAAGACACTTCAGCTATAAAAATTGCAATGAACCCTCAATAGTTAGTTTGCCTCTCCCTCTAGTTAAGAATTTTGCTTCCTTGCAAGTAGAGTCAAAAAGCAACAAAATGCAAGTCGTATATCATAATCACTAGGTAATATTCTTGTCTACCACAGTTAATCTCTTAGCTGAACTTTGTGGAAATATATCTGCCAAAAAGTGGTATAACCTAGCAGTTTCTGTAAACAAATGTATCATAAATAAAAATCATATCATAATTTTCCTGGAACTGCAACTTCAATCTAGATTTTCTAAATTGCCAAGGCACAAAACATGAGGGGTGCATGGATGTTTGTATGACCATTGATTGTATCTGGGGTATACAATGCTAACCTGTGTTTGCTTGTAAAAGAAAGAAGCCTGTAGGAGACAAACTATAAGCAATATATAGCAGGTAACAGCATTATGGACTGAAGACAAATGCTTGTCCCAGTGTATTTTTAGAGATGCAGGGAATAAATTCCACACTGATGTATCTAGCTTGTTATACAGAACATATAGAAAAAGATACGTTACTCTATAAAATTTGTGAATCAATTATGCAGCAGTTATATAATCACCATTTTGGAACAGAATTGATCAACAAGGGTTCTCCTCAGAAAATTAGCATTTATTGACAAAAAGTCAGATGGCAATTGGGCTTTACTTCTATGGCTCCAAGGCTCCAATTGAATAGCTTCCACCATCTTCCCTTGTGTAGGCACTAAAAGGAAGAATTTAATTGACAAACCAGACCAAGCATGAAGCCGAAAACCAACACAACTAAATAAATCATCTGTAAGCTCTTCAACATTGACAACACTCCAACTGAAACTTCAGAGCACCACATCAAGCTATTCAAAACATACAATTCCTCCCTTTAAACGTACACAACATAAATATGAGGTCAAAAACTGATTCCATAGAGAGTTTTGGGTGCCATCGTCTTTCACAAGATATTCTGATCATCAGATGAAACAGGATCACCAAGAATTGCTTCAATGGGAGGTCTTGCAGGCTGTTTCCTTCCCAGAGGAAAATTCCAAAACGAATCCGAATGCTCAAAAAATATGTAGAACAAAATGACAGAAATTAAGACCATTGTGAGCAGTAACAGATATATCTCCCAATCTGTGGAAGAGAAACGTAAAGTTAAAGTGAATGTGCATGAATGATAAATAAGTAGAACCCTAATCAAAAGCTACAAAATAAATAGCCACATATAAATATTTGAAAAATCCTGAAAAACAGAGGATTAACCAAACAGGCCTCTAACAGAAAAGCTAACAAAAGCAACTATGCAAACCTTTCCAATCTCTTTCGCAAGGAATTGGATTAACTCTCACGGCCCATTCAGGTGATACTGACAGTAAAGCTCTGCAAGATCCAAAAAAGAAAATTCAAGCACATCACAATCTCAACATTCAGAAGAATTAGGAGTGTTATAAATGCTCCAAAAAATCATGTCCTCACTGGAAATTTGACTAGTGATCAGCCAAATACTCAAAGCACTAGACTCGTCTCATTCTCCCGTTAAAAGTTTCTAATTAAACTTCCTCAAAAGCCTCATCATTACTCAATATTTTCAATTGAAAATTTTACTTCCATCTTTTCTTAAATCAAAATTTTGTGTCATTTCTCAATCTCCCATTATCAAGAAATAAATTTCTATCATTGCAACATAATTGAACATTTCAGTAGCAACTCAGGGAAAACCTATGTATCCACAAGTATTGGACACATGAAAGGGCAAGCAGCAGGAACTGGGTTTCCTGAAACAGGTATGGAAAGTGTCCAAAATAACCTGCAACATTGGGTAAATTTCTTACGTAATGGCAAGAACTGGGGAATGGTCAGGATAAAAGATTCCAGAAATGGGAACAGAAATTGCAAGTAAAAATGTAATTCTTATCTATCAAATTCATAACTCTGTTCAGATATAAAACAATAAAATTATAAAACACAATCCATAACTTTCCCAAAGTATACAAAGATTTCACGTTGCCAAATTAAAATTTGAATATAAATTGAATACAATATTGATTGTTCAATGTTCCTAATAAATATTATCATCAATTTTCAAAATGCCTAATGGTAACATCATGGCTCAATCATCAACTGCGTGGCTGCTCTCAAGTTGTTCATCGAGATCTAAATTATCATCATCATCTATTGGCAATGACTTGTGCACTTCATCTTCCATCAGCAAGTGGACAATGCTAGACAATTCATCTTTATTTTACCCAACCTCATCCTCATCCAGCGCTGCGCATCCTCCACATTAACATCTCAATGAACTGAAAACTGGAACCCCACAAATAAGTTGGTTTCTTCTGCTCTAGTAGTCATGGGGTTGCGCATGTAAACCAACTTGTATTCCCTCTTTGCAACAAGCCTACTCTTCACTGAGTAAATAAGAAATGTGTTCCCATTCCTCACATGCAGAGATGCTAGTAAATAGGGAAAACAAATATAAGCTAAATGCTGAATCTTTGGAGCTCGATGATGGACCTAGAAAAGATCCCATCATGCACCATTACATGACATCATAGTTGTGCATTTTAACCACTAAATAAGACCTTTGAGAACATTTCCAGATATGAAAAATGAATTCTGGAGTTTTGTCCATATCATCATCTTCAACTCAAGCTTAAGATTTTTGTTCAAATTTGGTACAAAACAAAACACTTATGTGCTCACCGACATGGTAGAGTTAGGCTATCATAATGGTCATTTAATAAAGTTACATTGTACTTCAGTCCAGTAACAAAAGTGACTTAAGTCACATATCATCCGACCTATGTACATATGCAGACACTGGATGCATACCCTTAGGGATCCCCATGGTCAGATTCAGGTAGGCTCCCACAGAGTCTGGATATAGACAGACTACCACCTCCTACAGTCAGACAGAATTTTCACATTATCCCACTTAAAAAGTCAGAGATGGAGCATCTCATTTTCCGATGGTCCATCCACTATGAGATCACGGGAAAACACTATTGCATGTTGTCGGGCTCAGAGAGCTCCCTTTCCACTTTTTTTTGCTAACCCAAACAGAGATGTCTTGCCCTCTTTCATGAGTGAACTGTTCGGACACAAATCTCACCCTATACATGCTTGTCCCGCACAGAAACCTTCAGGAGGTTCACCAAATACTTCACGTTTCTTATATAGTTGGGGCAACAAGTGGCAGACAAATATTCCAGAGAGTTGTTAACACCTAACTTGTTCTTCCAGCAGATAACTGTCTTAAAGCCAGTTTGAGATCCAAGAAAGATTGATACATTACAATTTCATAAGAACTACTCTGCATTTATTTTCAAGATCATCTTTATGACCAAAATATGCATTCCTAACAGAAATCCTAGAAGACACTTCCCGCATGCTTATCTAGAAAAAATCAATACCTACAGCCAGGACATTCTCCGTCTGTTTTGGTACTTTTCCTCAGCGTACTGGGGTAGCATTTTGGCATGTATTCCGACAACCATATACAACAGGGTCTGGGCACCCTTTTGATTCCTCTTGACAGCACTTTGACCCAAATTTTGATGCAAATTTTCAGCAGAGTGTTATAGGCAGAAATCAACAGCTACAGCAGTAGCCTGGGCACACTCTTTAAGGTTAATGGGGCCTTTATCCTCGCAGAATAAATCAGCAGCAGTGGGACATGCCTCCCAACGAAAAATTGAAGCCATAGAAGTCTCATTTGCAGTGGTATTCAACGTGATTCCCAAAGCAAATCTAGGATGGAAACACAGATTTATAACAGCAGGTTCAATTTCAAAGGCAGAAATCAGAGAATAAGAGCAAGCTTCGTGAGGCATTATGGACACAAGAGAACACACTTCCCTAAGCACATTACGGATTAACGAGAGCGCTGTTGGAAGCAGTCATGGGAACCAATTTTTGATCAGTTTTCCTGAAATTCCTGGCGAATTCATGGTACTGTCAGTGGACAGTTGCACACCCTGTCTTCAGTAGATTTGATGACAAGTATGGCAGCAGGACAGAGTGCCTCTTTTAGCATCATCCTGGCAGCATTCTTTTTAGTAGTTACACCTCCCAAGAGGATACAATTCATGACCCTTATCCATGATGAATGAGTATGAATTACCCATCATCGGGTTGCCCCATTTGAGAATGTCATTTAGCATTCAGTGCCATCATGGAGAGTGAGTTGTCTATGGAAAGGAAGGCACACTCCTCTAGGAGTTACTTTTCTCCATTTTTGTCATTTTCTATTCTGGGCAGAGAGGGAGTTGTGTAACCTCCCCATCTTCATCCCATAAGATGTTGTGAGATTGGTCTTTTTAGGGTTGATCGATATTTTTGAGCCTTCCATTTCTTCCTCTTCTTGAGAGCCTACAAGAGTGTTTCTGTTGGTCTTGAGAGCTAGTTATGAATTTGCCACTTTTGGATGTAATATTGGGATTGGTAATGCAGAGATCTTCTCTTGAAGTCTTCTGCTAGAGGAAATGCTCCCTAATGTTGAAAAGTGTAACTAGGATCAGTCTTCATATTGACTATGTATTTATGTAATGAAGAAGACAAAAATAATAAAATATATTTTTGGTATGCTTGCTTCATGGGTTTCATGAGCAAGGTTTTATTATAGGTCAAAAGACTTCTTCTTGATGTCTTTTAGGGATTTGTCTTCTGGTTATAAATGTATTAAAGAGTCATGATGAGTCAAAGTCACACTTGTATGCCTCAATACCTTGTCACATAAGCCTTGAAGTTTTGGCTCAAGATCAGCATTGAACTTATGAACCACATATTTCGTGGGCAGCTGAGGAAGTTCGTACTGGTGTTCTTCGATGATTTATTGATTTATAGCCGGACTTTAAATACAGCATGTTGAGGCAGTGTTGCGTATTCTTGAGGAGCATCAATTCTACGCTAAGTTGTCCAAGTGCGAGTTTGGGTTGACTGAAAAGCTCTATCTCGGGCACATCATTGGGGTGGATGGCGTGAGAGTACATGAGGAGAAGATTAGGTCCATTCGGGATGGGCCAGAGCCCCGGAATGGGACGGAGTTGAAGGGATTTGTGAGCATTTGCACCTATTACCGGAAGTTTGTTAAGGGCTTCTCTCAGCTAGCAGCGCCCCTCACAGATTTGATGAAGGGGGCGCCTTTGCGTGGACAGCTACAGCACGGGAGGCTTTTGAGCGCCTCAAACAGGCCATGAGAAGTTGCCCCATGTTGGCACTTCTTGATTTTACCCAGCCCTTCGTGTTGGAGTGCAATGCATCCGGGGAGAGTGTAAGAGTCGTGTTGATGTAGGGAGGGCACCCCATAGCTTTCAAGAGTTGGAATCTATTGCCCCATGAGAGACTGTACTCCATCTATGATAAGGAGATGTTAGCCATCATGCATGCGAGAGCCAAGTTCAGACAGTACCTAGTGGGGAACAGGTTTCAAGTCAAGACAGATCATAACAGCCTCAGGTTTTTCTTGGAGCAGAAACAGTTGCAGGAGAGGCAGCAGAAGTGGGTAAGAAAGCTCCAGGTGTATAATTTTGACATCGAGTGTGTCAAGGTGAAGCACAGCATGGTGGTTGATGTGTTGTCCAGGAAGCCAGCTTCCCTCTCGTTGATGAGCATTGCCCCAGATTGGAGGGCACAATTATTAGTGGAGTACGCCAAGGACTGATTTGCATGTGAGGTCCTGGATGGAGTTGTGACGGATGACCGATACATGGTGACGAACGAGGTAATCTATTTCAAGGACCTGAACTATATAGTGGCCAACTCCCAACTGAGGGAGAAGATTCTGCAGGTTGCCCATGACTCACCTCTAGTAGAGCACCAGGGGTTCACGAAGACATAAAGGGCCATCAGGGAGCATTTTGCATAAAGGGGGCCTCAAGGATGATGTTTTGAGGCATATCAGGGAGTGCGAGACTTTCCAGAGGAACAAGGGTGAGAATTCACACCCTTCAGGACTGTTGCAACCTCTTCCTGTCCCTGAGGGGAAATGGGAGAGCAAATTGATGGATTTCATTGTTGGGTTGCCCACAGTACAGGGCAAGGATTGCATTTACATGGTGGTGGGTCGCTTAACAAAATTTGCACATTTCTTTTCCATCTCAGCCTGCTACTCGGCCTCACAGGTGGTCGAATTGTTCTTCAGAGAGGTGTTTCAGTTGCATGGTCTTCCGAAGACCATTGTCAGTGACCAGGACAGCGAATTCATTAGGGGCTTTTGGCAGGAGTTGTTTCGATTGGTGGGCACTGAACTCACTCTGAGCACAAGTTATCACCCTCAGACGAACGGACACACAGAGATAGTTAACAAGTGGCTAGAGGGCTACTTGCCTAACTATGTGACAAGGTAACAACGGGCATGGATACGGTGGTTGCACTTGGGTGAATAGTGCTACAACACCACATACCACATGTCCATAGGTATGTCTCTATTTTGAGCTTTGTATGGTTATGATGCATTGTCTTTTGTTGATGTTACGTTTGGAGACAGCACAGCCCCAAGGGCCAAGGACTGGATACAGGAGAGCCAAGATATTTTGCGGGCTCTCAAAGACAAGATGACGGTGGCCCAAAACCAGCAAAAACTTTATGCAAACAGGGGCAAAGTTGAGAGGCAATTCGAAGTTGGGGACTTGGTCTTCTTTAGGCTTCAGTCGTACAGGCAATCATCACTCAAGAAGAAGGGGGGCGAGAAGCTAAAACCCCGCTTCTATAGGTCGTACCGTGTCACTCGGAAGGTTGGGGAGGTAGCATATTAGTTGGAGCTACACCCAGGGAGCCAGGTACACAACATCTTTCATGTATCTTTCCTGAAGAAGGCGTTGGGGCAGCATGTGACAACATCTACTGAGTTACCCCCAAGGGATGACGAGGGGCACTTGTGCTACAGGCAGAGGCCATTTTGGATACCCGGGAGAGGCACTTGAGGAACAGGGTGATCAAGGAGTTTTTTATCAGGTGGAGGAACCTGTCAGATGAGGATGCCACTTGGGAGGGGGAGCAGATACTCTAGCATCCTTCACTGCAATTGCTTGAGGACAAGAAACATCTTGGCGGGGAGGACTTTGATATTCCCACTTATCATTTTGCTAAGTGAAATATCCAATTTTGTCAATTTTGCCATCATGTCGATTTACACTTAGGAAATGTGGGTAGAGGGGTCCCACATGTGAATTTTGACATTAGAGCACCCCAAACATTAGAGTCGGGATGAAATATTGCGGCATTAGTGGAGCCTGAGGGCCACTTAGTGAGAATTACTGCCCACAAGGGAACTACACACCCATTGGAGCTGAATTGGTGTGGGAGGTACGAGTTGGGCCCACATGGGCATTTTGGAGGCATTGGAACAAAAGAGGGAAGAGACATTCACTTGGGCATTCGTTCATCATTTATGAATTATCTTTTGACATAGCACGCTTGAGCAGGAAGCTAAGTCTGCATGTGTTGTTCAGCACACAGATGTTTCCGAGCGGATATCCCAGCCCTTGCTTCAGTGGACTTTGAGTGTCATCCCAAGGAGGGAGTTCTACTGAGTTCTGAATCATACCAACATCAGTAAGTTTGTACCCAGGCAGAGAGGAAGCTACAATAGTGCAGGGGCTACGCAGTACTTGGTGGAGTCACTCCGGGAAGTTAAGGAGTGAGGGGAGTTTGAGGTGGAGACTTGGAGGGAAGGCTTAGGGAGCCTTTTAACAGGGATTGCAGTCATTTTGGGGGCCTTTAGCAGCATATTTCACAAGTGGATCGATTTGCCCAGAAGTAGAGCCACTCCAGCAAAAGAGGGTCGAATTCCAGGGTCAAGCTTTGGCCAACCCCTTTCTTGGTTTTTTCTGGGTATTGTGTGGGAAGGCTGGGATTAATTTCCCATAATTTTCTGAGCATTGGAGAGGGCCCTAGCAACAGATCCATTCAGGAAGCAGCACATTTTTGGGCAACTTCAGCACAAAGCTAGGGCAACGAAGTGGTTGAGTGAAGAAGGGTGACTTGTACTACATTTGGGGCTTTGCTAGCTTGCCTTGAGCAAGCCCAGGTGCACTCATTCCAGCACCTTTCTTGTACACCCATATTCATTAATAAAATTCCTTAGCAGCTCAATTTTTGGTGTCAAATTGTGTTCTGATTACATATTTTTGTTTGTGTGATTTTTATGTCTATGCATCCCTATTATTTACTGTAAAAATTCCCTAGGGATATTACATCCCCTCAAGAATGATCCTCCTCGCCTTGGTGCCATTCTTTTTATGTTGGGCCAACTGTCAGGTATTTGTAGGTCGCACTATTTGCTATTTCACAAACTCTAACACCCCACTATCCTCCAACACCACTAATATCCACTCCTTTCATTCACAGAAATTCGAGGCTCCCTCTAAACTGTTATATGACCTTAGTCCTTGGAACACCATATTTTTATCCAAAGAACTGCTCTACTCTTCAAACTCTAACGCAAGCCTTTTACTTGATCTGCACTCTTCACTAATTGATCAATCTAGTGTTGGTCTTTATATTGATATCTACTCTAATACCATGATAAATTTCCATGAACCTCTGCAACTACTTAGACGAATAACTGAAAACTGAAATCTAGTTAACTTTCACCAAGATACAAAGTCTCTTAAAAACTTATAAGCAACGTAATATAAACACAGATAAAAACACATCATACAAATATTGACACACTTTTCTCAGGAAACCCAATAGGGAAAACCTACTTGCTTGATGTGGACATTTTATTGATTGTCTTGGAGCAACTAAATCTATTACAAAGCAAACTATCTCACTTGAGAAAGTGTTCTGCTTTACTTACAACTCTTAGCTTATAAAAATGATCTTGGCTACCTTGATCACTACTTGATCTCGGTTCCTACACACAATTCTTCCTCTACTGCTACCATGACTTGCTCTGCAAACCCTCCTGACTTGCTTTAGTTCTGCTCCTCCTTCCTTGCACACTTGGCCTTCTTATTCCTTGCACCAATCTCCTATTTCCTAGTGCATTCTAGGCCCTATTTCTTAGCGCACTTGAGCTCCTATTTTTTTGGACCCCAACTCCACACACCTGCGCATAACCAATCCTCCTAAATCCCAGCACACTTGTGCTCCTATTCTTTAGGACACAATCCTAGTGCTCCACAAACAGGCTCTCTCACACTAACTCACATAGTTATCAGAAACGGACTAGTCATTGAACCAGTAGACCCCTAGGACTGGGAACCAGTCAAACCGTACAAAAACCGGTAAAAACGCCGGACCAAAAAAACCAGTCAACCAAAAAAACATAAAATATTCAAATTTTAAAGAAAAACGTATATATTCATGTGCATCCATATGAATCCAAACCATTTATACACAAAAAGTTCTCATTTATATAGCATGTAAGGGTGCACATAACCAAAATAGCACTAAGTGCAATCAATCTCTAAACCGAAAATACATTAGCAAACAGGCTCCACATGGCCTCTAGCATCCAAAAAAAAATATTCTACAACAAATACCTACATATCATCAAAATCATTGCCTATATTGGGATCTTTGTCATCAATATCACCCTCTAATCAGTAAAATAAGATAGAAAAATCATAGCATGTCAAGTCAAGATTTTGTTTGAGTGATAGGTATTCTTTTTAGTAGGCTCAGAATAGAAGAGTTCAACAACCAATGCCACTAACATCAAGGTACATACAAGGCTTGGTGCTCTTGATTAAATACTAGTTCAATACCTTCGTACATGAGAAAATCCAATGTAGTGTTGCAATCCCCCCAATCTTGAAATTCTAGAAAACTGTAAGTTTGTTGGATTTAGAGTGAGATCTAAAATTCTACTTTCTCCATATGAAATCCAATGAGGTGAAAACCACTTTCAAACATCTTGATTCATTTCATGGTAACGTTAAAAATTTAAGTAAAAGGATGAAACATTTTCATCCTTTTACTTTAAGAATTTAACATTACCATGAAATGCATAGCAATAAGCCCAGCTAAGACAAACATTAAAAGAAAAAAATCAAAACAAGCCCCACTTGTTGCGTTCTACATGGCTTTACCGTACCGAACCAAACAAAAAATGGTTCAAGTCACCGGTTCGAACCAGACGATTTGGTTCAGTCCTTATAACATTGACCCGTGAGCTCTGTCTTGTCACAATCCTTCGTGCACAAAACAATTTTAATTTACTTGTGCCTTCGTCCTCTCGTTTATAGATTTGATCCATACTAAATTAGCCTAGCCCAAATTTAGAACTCGAGTTGTGATAGAAAGTTAACTAAGAGTGTTACTCGCTCTCCTTCATCATTACTAGAGTTGATAACTCATGCTCTCTCCAATCAACAATGGAGATCTATCTCACTCTTCCTTCATCAAGACTGAAGGCTAACTCGCTCTAACTGAACTACTAACTGCCACCTTGTTCTGTAGTCAAATTGATAAAAACTTCAACTCTACGCATGCTAACTTGATGATTATTCCAGTAAAATGGAAATCAGTCATCCTAACTGAAGTTTAACTAATGAGGATAATTTGAGGTCTTCACTAGCTACGGTACAAGCCATAAGACCTTACTCACTACATTTTCAACATAAACAAATGACACACCTTGTCAGCAATAAGCTTTGAGGACAAAGCTTTTCTGAAGAGAAAGGCAATGTTATGAATATAATATATAAAAATAATATAAATAATAATAATCACAAATAATGATTAGTATACTGAAGAGGCATGTCTTTAAGAACACGATTGCTCATGAAACTTGAAAGGGTACCTGCCTAGATATATAAGCGGACCCTCATTTCTAATCAATATATATCAATATATCTCATATCTCATCTCTTGTACATTCAATATTCTTATATAAATATATTACTGTCCTATAATGGATATCTGCATATTTCAGATATTTTGAATATTTCCATTGTGTATATGAACCTTGTTCATTACACACTTCTTGCCAATTGCCAAACTTTTAAATATCATTTACATCAACGTGGCTCTAGAAATTCATAACAATAAGGTTATTTCAATAGGTTCATAATTTCTTCTCCAAAATTTCCTTCTCTCAATCTTCTAGGTTTCAGTTTGCCTATAACAATTGTGGTATAAAATATCTTAGTATTTCCTAAAAGAAAACTTATCTCAATCTAGATTTCCACTTTTGAGGCTCAACCAACTCATTAGTACAAATTTCCTATTGATTGATATATTTTCATTTTCTCAGGTTTTAAGATATATTATGATCAGTTATAGTCCTGTGCAAAATGAGAATCTAAACACAAATATGTGCTCATAACTAGCAAGATGGTCTTACTTTTAAGTAAACTAAGCGGGAAAGTTTTACATAGAAACTATTGAAATTTGACTTTCCAAAAAATCCATATCCTTTTAAAAGTTTGAATTAAAAAGTCTAAAATAACTGCTTTTAGAGTTGTACCTACCTTCCATTGGAGGCAAATTCTATTGATGTGATAACCGCACCAGGGTGAGCTCTTTTAATAGAATGCTGCACTTGCATTTGTCGCACATCAACTATAGAGATATCTCCCTTGGTGCTTCCTCTGTGAATAACACAAGATTTTAAAAGAAAGCCAATAATATAAGTACTTCCATTTACTATTTGCTTCCTCTATGAATAACACAAGATTTTTAAAAACATGCCAATAATATAAGCACTTCCATTTACTATGTAATATCGAACTGCTTTCAAGCACCGTAAATAGTTTTCTCATAATAATATCAAAGGAAACAAACTTTCGAATAAAATTTCACAATAACACTTCAATTTTTTTCAACATGAAAGTAAAATGTTTTATTTTATTCCTAGTACATCAAAATAAAAATCAAAGGTAGCATTTAAGTTTGGTGACATGAGAAAAAGAAAAATGCAGAAAATGACAACTATTTTCAGAAAATACAACTATCTCCTTTGGAGTGCAAAAATAGCATTTTTCAAAATGCGATGATAGTACAAGACAGGTATGGTTACCTTCCTCTCATGTTCTCGTTCAAAAGATAAGTGTATTTAGTACAATTACATTATGTTGCACAAGTTTTTGAAATGTAGGTACAGGTATCTGATACAATCAGAAGCTTCACCCAAATTTGCAGGACATGCCAAATTGGGAGCACAAATATTATATTTAGAAAATATAAATAAGAAAATAGTCCAAAAAAGTGTAAAAATGGTGAGAGGGTGGGGGTGCTCAAAAATTGAAAATTATTCCAAAGGACCAAATATCTAGCTAACATTAATTCAATGTCACTGTTAATGACAAGACATGTAACCATTAAGGTTAGTGCCAGGTGCTCAAAAATTAAAAATTATTCCAAAGGACCAAACTAGCTAACATTAATTCAATGTCAATGTTAATGACATGGCATGTAACCATAGGTTAGTGCCAGGCAGTTAAACCCCTCATAACAAGAATGTACCACATTATACATATATGATGTGAGTGAAATGTTGGAAAAATGTAGTGTGGCAACTATTAATTTGTTGAAGAATGTAACTAGGTTCGGTCTTCATAAATGTAATTGAGTCACTATGAAATGTACTTGTCAAAAGAATAAAGAAGATCAAATCGACCTCAAAGAGGGAAATTCAACCTCACCTAAAGGCTATATATTGAGCAGATCGAATTCATTTGGAGCATATCTCTCACATCAAGTTCAATATCTACTAAAGAGCTGGAAAAAGTGTGAAGTGAGGAAGAGGGCTAAAAGAAGTGCGAGATTGGTGAACGAGGAAGAATTAGGAAAGATCGAAGTTTTGGTGCATCTATCTTTCACTTGTATAGGTTCTCTAGGGAGATCGAAGTCTCTCAAGCTATATCGAAGTTTTTCCTGCCAGTTGCTACAAGGACAAGTTTGTTGCTAATAGGTCGAAGTTACTATTGTTGGTTGTTGCTGCCTCAAGAAGAAGTATTGGTTCAAGATCGAAGTCATTAGGTCAAGATCGAAGTCACTAGAGCAAGATCGAAGTTGCTAGAAGGGTGTTGCATCATAGTGTTGTTGTTGTTGCTGCTGCTGCCAGGTCAAAGATAGTATTGTCTGCAAAAGAAGAAGAGGTATGAGATGGTGTGGAGGAAGTTTGTGTCAAAGTCTAGAGTCTTGGATTGTCTCAGGAAAATTATTGAAGGAAGAATTACTGATTGGGTTTTCCCCTAGAGTGGGGTTTTTCCCTAGTTGTCTACCTATATTTGGTGTCCTTGATTTGTGTGCTATTATTTTGGTAATTGCTTGATAAACTAAGAAAAGAAGAACATAAGAAAGGTAATAAGAAGACAAGAATATCACAAGTAATTATCAAATATAAGAAAATCTTTCTGCCTTTCTGATTTTCTAACATGGTTTCAAAGCTTTGGTGAAGAAAGAAGGAAAAAGGCGGCTTAAAGATCTATTGAAAGGAATCTCAAGAAGTTGATCAAGGAATCATAGAAGGAGACATTAAAGAGGAAGAAGCTTACTATCTTCAAGAAAAATGTCTAACACAATAAAGGGAGAGAACAAGCTTGAAGGAGCATCAAATTATAGGTCATGGAAAAATAGAATTGACCTCATTCTTGAAAAGAACAAAGTCTTGGATTTGGTTAAAGGAAAAGTAAACAAGACTACTGAGGAATCTCGTGATGCACATAAGGTGAAGTTCAGAGAATCAGAAATATTGGCCATGACACTAATGGTAGAAGGCATAAAGGAAAATCTTGTACAATATATATCCAACATTGACCATGCTCAAGAAATGTATGAGGCTTTGTCAAAGCTATTTGCTATCAAGAACATTGGTCAAGTAGCAAGTTTAAAGAATGAGCTAAGAACTACAAAAATGGCTAAGATGACATTGTGACTTCCTTCTTTGTAAGGATAGCTAGAATCAGAGATGACCTCCTAGCCATAGATGAAATTGTTCTAGACAAAGAGCTAATGATAATTGCACTATTGGGGTTTCCACCAACTTGGAGTGCTTTTGCTTCAGGATTGAACAATTGGAAAGAAACTCCCAGATTTCAAGAATTATGGAATGCCTGCAGCCAAGAGGAAATGAAAATCACATTGGTTTCCAACAATGAAGAAGTTTAAAATGCCTATACTACTCAACATAAGAAAGGAAACTCCAAAAGATCAAAAGGACCAAGAAGAAATATTGACATGTCCAAAATAGAATGTTATCAATGTTAGATACATTGGTATACTTGTTTGTATTGTTTCTACGAATTTCCATATAAAAGATACTAAAACCCTAGATATAAGCTATTGATGTGATTTAGGGCAAGAAGTTCAAATATTGAAATAAAGTCTCTTGTTGATTATGAAGTCTAAATGCTTCCATCATTATTAAATTTTGATATGATTAACTTCATGCTTCTATAGATTGGGTTGCTTTTGCTATCAGAGTTGTGCATGTACGTAATCTTCAAGATGGTGAAAATGTTCATAAAGCATGATATATGAATAGTGATGGTCAAGGATGGAAGCAAAGAAATATTCTCCATTGTCATAGAAGAAGTTGATCTCCCTAAATTAAAAGGATGCCTGGATAGAAGAAATCTCCTTAGTTAAGAGGGAGGGCATATTATAGACATGATGAATACCTTGAAAGAAGAAATTTGAGAATGAGTGTTAGAATATGTTGCTACATGGGAAGTAGGAAAGAGAGTTGTATGGTTGAGGAATCTTCTGTCAATGTTTAGTTGAAAACCTCTAAGTCCTACTATGAAAAGTTGAGGAGCAACATCAAGTTCTCTGAAAAACCAGGAGGTTTGTATTTGGTTATGAACTTTTATTAATGATTGGGGTTGTGTTTATACAGGTAAATCTCTCAACGGTTTGATAGCATGTTTTATATGTTGGTTACCGATCAGTTTGACCAGGAGAAATTTGTTGTTACCGATCAGTTTGATCGGGAGAGATTTGTTGTTGTTGATCTATTTGATCGAGGAGGATTGCCACTGATTGAAGAATCAGGAGTGTTGAGGCTTTGTGAGTGAAGCATTATTTGGGAGGACATCTGGCCGTCACTATGTGTTGATGTCTAGTTCCCGAAGTAGGAAAGTTGGTGTTGGTCATTGAGCTCTAACACGCACCTGGATCCCTAGGTTGATGGTTAGTAAGTAATGCTAATGGTACCTAGAGAGGCTGAAAACTTTAGTCCATCTTAGTCCCACCTGGATAGATTGCCCTAGTCAAGAATCTAGTCCATGGCATTATGGTGCCTAAACTGATGAGATACCTTGGATAGATTACCCTAGTCAGGAATCTAGTCCATGGCATTGAGTTGCCTAAATTCTTCATAGTTCATATAGTTTGAGATCTTCCTTGTACTTGTTATGAATGCCTCCCTAGTTAAGCGGGAGTGTTGAAGAATATAACTAGGTTCTGTCTTCATAAATGTAATTGAGTCACTATGAAATGTACTTGTCAAAAGAATAGAGAAGATCAAGTCGGCCTTAAAGAGGGCAATTTGACCTCACCTAAAGGCTATATATTGAGCAAATCGAATTCATTATGAGCATATCTCCCACATCAAGTTCGATATCTACTAAGGAGCTGGAAAAAGTGCGAAGTAAGGAAGAGGGCTAAAAGAAGTGTGAGATTGGTGAACAATGAAAAATTAGGGAAGATCGAAGTTTTGGTGCATCTATCTTTCACTTGTGTGGGTTCTCTAGGAAGATCAAAGTCTCTCAAGCTATATCAAAGTTTCTGCTGCCAGTCGCTACGAGGACAATTTTGTTGCTAATAGGTCGAAGTTGTTACTGTTGGTTGTTGTTGCCTCAAGAAGAAGTATTGGGTCAAGATCGAGGTCATTAGGTCAAGATCGGAGTCACTATAGCAAGATCGAAGTTGCTAGAAGGGTGTTGCATCATAGTGCGGTTGTTGCTGCCAGATCAAAGATAGTATTATTTGCAAAAGAAGAAGAGCTCTGACTTGGTGTGGAGGAAGTCTGTGTCAAAGTCTAGAGTCTTAGATTATCTCAGGAAAACTATTAAAGGAAGAATTACTAACTGAGTTTTCCCCTAGAATGGGGTTTTTCCCTGGTTGTCTGCCTATATCTGGTGTCCTTGATTTGTGTGCTACTATTTTGGTAATTGCTTGATGAACTAAGAAAAGAAGAACATAAGAAAGTTAATAAGAAGACAAGAATATCACAAGTAATTATCAAGTATAAGAAAATATTTCTGCCTTTTTAATTTTCTAACATAATTTTGATTTTCATTAGCCTTAATACTTGCCTGTCAACTTTATTATTCTTCTTGTGTTTCCTTATTAGATATTTTCATCAAACAAATATCAAGAGAAAAAACAATAAAGACAGTGAACACAAAAGTTAGGCTCCAAGCCAGGGAAAAACCCATCAAAGGGGACAACCCAGAAAAATTCTTTTCTTAGAGAATCTGCGTCAAATGAGACAACAAAGACCCAAAACTCTAGATCAAAGCCTCCTCCCAACACCAAGTCAACCCTCCAAGATGACCTTCTAATAAGGTCAAAGTCACACCAAGTTAACCAGAGATGGAACTTCTTCAACTTCAGAATTTCGGCCCCCAGCTATAGAACTTTGGACATGCAGCTTCACTGCTTCAAAAATCTCAGCCCCTGCAACTTCGCACGTGTGAGAGAAAACTAGGGAAAAACTTCAATTTTCTTCTCTTCCAGCTGTTGCTTCCTTCTTCCCTAACATTCTTATCCTTCTTCCTCAACTTCGCACTTGAGATCGAACTTTCTTGATTGTAGATTGAATTGGTGAGATAATGAGGTCAAACTACTTCTATTTATAGGCTTTCGAGTGGGTCGGATACCCCTCTTTGGGCCGACTTGTCTTATGCCAGGGCCAATTTGCGCTAGGAGGCTTTCGTTGATTTCTGGTAGCATCAGATGTCCTCTAAGCCTCAAAATATGCAGGGAGGCTAGGACACATGCATCCTCCAAGACCCAGAAATTGTTTTGGGAAATTCCACCCAGAGACAATTTTATTAAAATAATTAATTATTTTTAATAGATGCCTAAGTCTAAACTTAGAAAATTAAAATAATTAAAGGGTATTAATGAAACTGGGTGTGAATCTTCTAGAAAAAGACAGAGTCTAGAGATCGAGTCAAGATGATTTGAGCCATTGATTAGAAATTAATTTGGGCCTTTGATTTGTCAATGAGAAGATTATAAGGACTTTGATGGGCATTTGGAAGAAACATCAAGTGAGATCAAGAGATCGATTTCTCAAGTGAGCAGCACAGCAGTTGTCGAAGAGATCATCGAGGAGATTTCTTGCAGTGAGGAGCAGAGATAGTTTTCCGATTGTAGATTTCCTAAGTAGGGGATACAACGCAGAGGAGGCAGAGAGAGGTGCAGAAGAGGCAACGCAGAGCTACGGTGGAAAGCGTAGAGCCACGCATAGGCAGCGCAGTGCTTCAGAGGGAGATCAAAATTTTGTTGAGGAGCAGTTGAGATCCAGTGTCAAAAGCCAAGGTGTGAGACCGAGAGGTTAGAGGATCGAGTTTCCAACCAGCAGAAGGTCAGCTTGGAGGTGTGATACAGTCCTTGCAGCAGTGACGCAGTAACTGCGTAGGTGTGACGTAGAGACAGCGTAGAGGTCTCAGCTTCAGTTTGATCAGTACCGGATCTTCCCGTACCAGTGTGAGGTTATCTCACATACTTTCCCGCTAGTTATATTCTCTGTATCGGATTGCCAGTAAGGCATCCAAGATTGTATTTAGAAACTATTGCATAATAATATAAACCCTCGGTTGTTGCATCGGTTTTTCTTGCATTGGGTTTTTCCAAGGACTTAGTCCAAAAATAACGGTGTCAATTGTGTGTGTGTTTATTTCTTCTTGCTCAGTTCTTGTTTTCGCATATAATTTAATTAGTGAAGACTACAATTCTATTTACTTTGATATTTACAGTGTGACACAGTAAATAACTTGCATGGAATTAACAAGTAGGAGAAGTAATATCAGATTGTTGCGGTAGGGATTCAGGATTACGAATTTTCACATGGTATCAAAAGGCAGGTGAAGCAGAGAAGAGCTCAAAAGCAGAGCGTTGAAGAGGGAGCTCGAAGACTTGCGTGGGCAGCAAATTGAATCCCCAAAAGGCAATGCAGTCTAGTGCCAGAAGGGAAATCTTTTCATGGAAAAATCCTTCTCTGAGTGAGTCGACAGAGAAGGAGATTTTCCAGATCGAAATTTGTCAGTGGCAGATGGAGCAGCACAGCAGCTTCAACGCAGAGCAAATATTCGACTAGGACGCAAATTCTCTGCAACAATTGCTAGTGCAGAAAACCGTCAGAAGGGAAGAAGAACACACTGAGGGAATTCTGACCTCAGAGAATTTATTGCCCATAAATTATAATTTCCCACGCAAAAGCAACAGTAGTCAAGAGAAGTTTTGCTCACTCCAGCAAGCAGTGCGTAGAGCCAGTCAGCAGCTGCGTAGAGGGTTAGAGGCAGACTTCGACATTTGTTGGGCGTGATGGCAGCAACCAGGTTAAGAGATCAGGCTCGATTGGAGGGTGCCTTCAACTATGTGATCTGGAAGGCAAGGATATCCTTCCTTCTGAATGAGCACGATCTCAAAGCCTTCATCGATAATGTGGTAGTTGTCCCAGCAGATCCGGATCCGTTGAAAGCCTACAAGAAGGATCGGGCAAAGGCCAAGAGGTTGATCCTCGATGGAGTTCAAGATCATATTGTTTCTCACATATCTGGCAAAGGGGCAACCAAAGAGATGTGGGATTCCTTGACTACGTTGTATCAGGGATCTTCCGAGCAATGGAAGATCTCGGAAGATGTACTTGGAGGAGAAGATGAGATCCACAAGGATGCAGAAGGGAGAGCGCATAGATCCTTTCCTTTCGAAGCTTCAGGAAGTCGGGGATCAGCTGGCAGTTGTAAGGTCAGCACCTCAGGCTACGGAGAAGGTGAGATTGGCCCTGAATTCCGTCTCAGAATAATGGCAAGTCTTCGTCCAGAGTATCCTGGGCAGAGAAAGATTGTCGGATTGGGAAGGGATGTGGGTTGCTCTTCAACAAGAAGAGATGAGACATGACTTAGTAAAGTGCAAACTGGATGGTAGCAGCAGCAGTGGGACGAAGCCCAAGGAGGAAGAGGAGAATGCAGCCCTTGCATCAAAGGGGCAACAGGAGCAACAAAGGCAAAAGAAGGACGTCTCAAATATCAAATGTTTCAGGTGTGGTGAGCTTGGTCACTACGCTACACAACGTCCTCTAAGAAAGAAGGACAAGGAAGAGAAACATGATCAACAGGCTGCAACCACAAGGATCGAGGAGGAGGAGATTGCCATGATTGCCCACATACCTCCAGGGGAGAGGTGGGGTGATCTAGTATTGTATATCCAAAGAGCTGCAGATGGGCAGGATCCTTGAGGAATCCACCTCTTGGATCAATACCTTGTTACGGGAGCCCATATCAAAAGTAGCAGGATGGACCAGTGTTAGTTGGTGCAGAGGAGTGCCGGAGTGACAGTTGTAGTGTCTAGGAGCGCCAGAGACTAAGCAGCACAGAGGAAAGTTGGTGTGAAAATTTCTGAATTTACTAAACAAAAATCCTACAGCAGTAATCTGATTTACTTCTCCTTCTTGTTTTATTAACTTAACAAGTTATTTTTCTTAATAATACATGAAAAATATCGAAGTAAATACACTGTTGCCTACACAAATATACTAATCAAGTACTGAAGAAATAAGCACATTCGACAAAGCACACACAAGATTTTTCGGACAAATGTCCCCAGAAAAAACCAATGCGAGAAAATCGGTGCAGCAGCTCTTGAGGATTTTATTACTATGCAAATTTTTGAATACGAACTAGGGTACCAGTGGTGGTTTACCCAACAGAGAAAATCCCAGCAGAAGTACCTCTATCTTTGGAAATAGATATTATGGTTGATTCAGCGTGAGAATGAAAAACCCCACAGGTGCCCACGCAGTCCCCAGCAAGCTCTGCGCTGAGACTGCGTCACCCTTCAGTGTGCCTCCGTCACCATTCTAGATCTGCTGAATACAAGCCCGATTTGGCCCACTAAAATCCCAACACAACCCCTTCCAGCTCTGTGTCAGCTCCTCTAGCCCTGCATCACCCCCTTGGCCCTGTGTGAGCCTCTACGCTAGCTCTACGTGAGCCTAGCTGGGTCTGCGTCACCCCTCCCAGGCCTGCGCTGCTCCTCTGGTGCTGATCTGCTTCTCTGCTATTGTATTCTCGGCCTTGGATCAGAAATCCCACTACCGAACTGCCCCTTGCTGCACTACAAACTCACTCGAAAATTCTCAGCAAACCGCACCACAGAATTTCGACTTAGCTCAAATGTTGCCACTCTATGTGTGTTCTCCAATTGACCCCAAGCCTTCCTTCAATACTTTTCCTATTGAACATTCAACGGTCGTGATCTAATCTCTAATCAACAGCTAAGATTAGAAAAGACTTGATCCTCGTCACTTAGAAAATTCTCACCCACATGTTTAAATTAATTCACTTTAATTATTTAATTTCCCTAAATTAGATTTAGGTTCTCAATTAAAATAATTAATTATTTGAATAACTTAAGCTCTGGGTGGAATTTCTCCAAACGATTTATGGGTCTTGGAGATCTCATGTGTTCTAGCCCCTCCACAAAATTTCATAGCTAGAGCACATCTGATGCTACCCAAAAATCAACACTCCCTCTTAGCAAGGAATGTGCTCTAGCAATACTTCAACCTGAAGCATCACCCTAATCCACGGCATCGGTCCCTTGCGCTGCTAATGCTCAGTTGCTACCCCTCATCGACTGTGCTACTGCCTTCTGTATAGTTGCCCATGACTCTGCCACAATCAATACCTCATCTGTACTGCAGCTCCCTCTCAAATGTTGCATCATGCTGCCCATAGCACTGCCACTGCTAACTGTTGCCCTGCAACTCAGTTGCTGAGAGTTAAGCAACTGAAGGACATCACCCAAAATACTGACAGACAATTCAGTCTGGTTGCATCTCGATATTGAAACACCCACTGCTGCTAATCTGCGTTGTTGCTACTCTGCACTACGTAAGCATTGCCTCTGCGCTATCGAAATCCCATCAACCTTTGCGTTGTTGTTGCGTCTGCTCTGCATTGCTCCAATCTTTCAGTGTCCTAGCTCTGCCAATGTGCCTCCATAATCCTCCACGCCCACTGACTCCAGTCATCTTGCTACTGTCGTTAAGGGCTCCCATAGCTTGTATGTGATCCAAGAGTTTGGGCACCTCAAGGATCCTTCCCTTCCACCATCTGTAGTTCAATCTACAGATCTATGTCGCCCCACCTCTTCTCTCAAGGCACATGAGCACTCATAGCCACATCATCACCCTTAGTTGTTGTAGCCTTTGAATCAGAATCTTCCTTGCCCTTCCTTTTCATAGGACAAGTTGTAGTGAAATTTCCTAGTTCACCACATCTGAAGCACCTGAACTTAGAAAGGTATTTCTTCTTCTTCCCTCGTTGTTGTCCCTTAGATACAAGAGCCGCATCTTCTTCCTCCTTCTTGATCTTGATTCCTCCCCTGTTGTTGCCCGCCTTGGTCATCCTCCTAATCTCTTCTTTCCAAAGAGCTGCCCACATGTCTTCCCAATTTGGAAGTGTTGCTTTGCCCAAAATGCCTTGGACAAAGGTCTCCCACTCTTCAGACACTACATTCAGGGCAGTCCTGACTAATAGACCCTCATCAGGAGTGGACCCCATAGCAACCAGCTGATCATGAGTCACCTTCAATCTAATGAGGAAGGGGTCGATTTCCTCTCCCTTATGCATCTGAAATAGCCGAAGCTGATTCTCCAGAAGCATTCTCCTTTGGACAGAAGTCCCTTTATACAATGTGGTCAATGACGTCCACATCTCATTTGTTGTGTTCTTTTCAGCAATGTGTGGGACCACATGATCCTTGACCCCATCCATAATCAAGCACTTGGCACTTGCTTGCGCTTCCTCGTACTACTTCAACAAATCAGCGTCAACAGGAACAGCTACAACCTTCTCGGCATGATCTCTGATGCAATATTCATCAAGAACTGACAGGATTCTGGCCTTCCCGACGACGAAGTTGGATGCTCCATCCAACCTGTCCTGATCCCTCAATCCATGTACAGTCATCTCTACTCAAAAGATGTCGAAGCGGATACTCTTCTCCCTTCTTCAGTTGTTGCCCTCAGCAAAAGACCCGAATCTGAGTTTCTTTGCGCTAGAAACCCTCTAGAGAATACGCTCCCTCTAACAAGTGATTTCCTTCCCGGAAATCCTCCACCAACTACTGTCGAATCAGCCCTCTCCAATCACTCCATTGATCAAATATCGGACTTCTTGGTGAGAAATTTTGTTGAGGAACTGCTTTCCCTTACTTTGTCACACCCTGCTAGACTCTGTTCTGCACTGACAGAAACAATTCCCCACCGGCAACTTTTGAAGAACACTCTGCACTTCCAGCCACGGCAACCGGAAAGACGAAGACTCAAACCCTCTGTGTTGGCTTTGTGTCACTTCGTCTCAGACTGCATCACCCTTCTGGGTCAACGTGAGCCTCTGCGTCAACTCTGTGTGAGCTAGACTGGCTCTGCGTTACCCCTCCTAGGCCTGCGTTGTCCCTCTAGTGCCACGCTGCCTCTTCCTGCAGAAAAAACTTCTTCTCTTTGTTGATGGTCTTCAACTCTCCCTGATCTGCAATAGCTATACCATGTGAAAATTTCTAAATTTACTAAACAGAAATCCTACAGCAGTAATTTGATTTGCTTCTCCTACTTGTTTTATTAACTTAACCAGTTATTTTTTTGAATGATAAAATAAAAAACATCGAAGTAAATACATTGCTGCCTACACAAATATACAGATCAAGTACTGAAGAAATAAGCACATTCGACAAAGGACACACAAGATTTTTTCGGATAAATGTCCCCGGAAAAACCCAATGCGAGAAAACCAATGTAGCAGCTCTTGAGGGTTTTATTATTATGCAGATTTCTGAATACAAACTAGGGTACCAATAATGGTTTACCCAACAGAGAAAATCCTGGCAGAAGTACCTATCTCTGGAGGCAGATATTATGGTTGATTTAGCGTGAGAATGAAGAACCCCACAGGTGCCTACGCAATCCCCAACAAGCTCTGTGCTAAGACTGCGTCACCCTTCAGTGTGGCTACGTCACCCTTCTGAATCTCCTGAATATGAGCCCGGTCTGGCCCATTGAAATCCCAGCACTGCCCCTTTCAGCGCTGCGTCAGCTCCTCTAGGCCTGCGTCACCCCTATGGGCCTGTGTGAGCCTCTGCGCTGACTCTGCGTGAGCCTAGTTGGGCCTGCATCACCCCTCCTAGGCCTGCGTTGCTCCTTTGGTGTTGATCTGCATCTCTACTATTGTATTCTCGACCTTGGATCAGAAATCCCACTGCCGAACTGCCCCTCGCTACACTGCAATCGAAAATTCTCAACAAACTATGCCCCAGAATTTCGACTTAGCTCAAGTGTTGCCACTCTATGTGTGTTCTCCAACTAACCCCAAGCCTTCCTTTAATACTTTTCCTGTTGAACATTCAACGGTCGTGATCTAATCTCTAATCAATAGCTAAGATTAGAAAAGACTTGATCCTAGTCACTTAGAACATTCTCACCCACATGTTTAAATTAATTCACTTTAATTATTTAATTTCCCTAAGTTAGATTTAGGTTCTCCATTAAAATAATTAATTATTTGAATAACTTAAGCTCTGGGTGGAATTTCTCCAAACGATTTCTGGGTCTTGGAGATCTCATGTTCTAGCCCCTCCACAAAATTTTGAAGCTAGAGCACATCTGATGCTACCCAAAAATCAACACTCCCTCTTAGCGAGGAATGTGCTTTAGCAGTGCAATTGGCACAGTGCAGGGTCAGCAGCAGCGCAGAGGCTTCAGAGGGTTAGCGCAGAGACTAGAAGTAGTCAGAACTTCAGTGACAGATGCACCATGTTGAACACATTTGGTTCAGTATTTTGGAATTTTTTTTGTTGCAACAGCAGCAGAGTTGCAGTGCAGATGCAGTTGGCAGCAGCGTGCAGCGTCAGCAGCAGCACAGATGTAGCATTTGCACAATAGTTGGTGGGCAATGATATCAGACATCAGCAGCACAGAGGGAGATGATACAGAGTCAAGGTGATGCTTCAACAAGTTGCATTACTAGAGCACATTCCTTGCTAAGGAGTATTGATTTCTGGTAGCATCAATGTGCTCTAAGCCTCAAAATTTGTAGGGATGCTAGGACACATGCATCCTCCAAGACCCAGAAATTGTTTTGGGGAATTCCACCCAGAGACAGTTTTATTAAAATAATTAATTATTTTTAATGGATGCTTAAGTCTAAACTTAGGAAATTAAAATAATTAAAGGGGATTAATGAAATTGGGTGTGAATCTTCTAGAAAAATACAGAGATCAAGTCAAGATGACCTGAGCCATTGATTAGAAATTAATCTAGGTCGTTGATTTGTCAACGAGAAGATTATAAGAAGGACTTTGATGGGCATTTGGAAGACACATCGAGTGAGATCAAGAGATCGATTTCTCAAGTGTGCAGTGCAGTAGTTGCCGAAGAGATCATTGAGGAGATTTCTTGCAGTGAGGAGCAGAGATAGTTTTTCGGTTGGAGATTTCCTGAAACGGGGATACAACACAAAGGAAGCAGAGAGAGGTTCAGAAGAGGCAGCGCAAAGCTACGCTGGACAACGTAGAGCCACGCAGAGGCAGCGCAGTGGTTCAAAGGGAGATCGACATTTTGCTGAGCAGTTGAGATCCAGTACCGGAAGTCGGGGTGTGAGACTAGGAGGTCAGAGGATCGAGTTTCTAGCTAGCAAAAGGTTAGCTTGGAGGTGTGACGTAGTCCTTGCAGCAGTGACACAGTAACTACGTAGGTGTGGTGCAAAGATAGCGCAGAGGTCTCATCTTCAATTTGATCAGTACTGGATCTTCCTGTACCAGTGTGAGGTTATATCGCTAACTTTATCGCTAGTTATATTCTCTGTATCGGATCGCCAGTAAGTCATCCAAGATTGTATTCAGAAACAACTGCATAATATTATAAACCCTCAGTTGTTGCACCATTTTTCCCGCATTGGGTTTTTCCGGGGACTTAGTCCAAAAATAACGGTGTTAATTGTGTGTGTGTTTATTTCTTCTTGCTCAATTCTTGTTTCCAAATATAGTTTAATTAGTGAAGGTTGCAGTTGTATTTACTTCGATATTTATAGTGTAACACAGTAAATAACTTGCATGGAGTTAACAAGTAGGAGAAGTAATATCAAATTGCTGCAATAGGGATTTGGGATTATGAATTTTCATAGCTTCTGGGACTTTCTAGACTTGAAATAAATTCTTTTACAAGATGCATTTTTCCCGGAAGGGTCTTATAAACATGAAGTTGACTCTCTTGACTCATGACAATAAATCCTATGACCTAACAAACTCGAGAAGCATGAAGAACATGCTTTAACCTAGAAGATCATCAATAAGAAGCATGAAACCCATGCTTTAGAATGATAATTTTTCTTTCTTCTTTTGTTTGTTAAATAAGATATACATATTGAAATGAGTACAACAACAATTATGAAGATCGAAACTAGTTACATTTCCAACACTCCCACTTAAATAGGGAGGTATTCATAATTGTACAACTAGTACAACATCATTCTCAAACTAAAGATTTCTCATAAGAAGTGTCGGATTGATAAGCCAACTGTAAGCATCAACATTGTGACCAGCATTGTCTTTGAGTCCTAACTAGTCAAGCTCATCTTCATTCAAGAGCATTATGTTGGGATGCTTTATGTGTGATACCGCACTACCTCTACAAGGAACATACCCCATCTGGATGTTCACTAGGTATGTCCTTTTAGGACTATTCCTATCTTGGCTTCCCAATCCTCGAAGAATATCGGTCCTTTTCGATCACTCATATCTTGGATACCTGTCTCATCCTCAAAGACTGTCGGTACCTTTCCTTTCTTGGATTGTCCATCCTTAAGGAAACCACAAATGCTTATCCAATCCTCCACGATTCTCTCTTCATGTCCTTCACTTAGACTTATGGCTATTAGTCCTGGTAAAGTGCATGATACATGAAGAAGAGAATGCATGTGTGATGTCCAACATCACTACCTCCCAAACAAAGAGAATATCCCTATTCCCTTTTTTATTAGAGAATAGATGCTTGCTCCTTATTCAAGGAGACTCCTTTACAACTTCCTTAAAACTAGAGGAGATCCTTGACTTCCTTTCAATTTGGGAAGTCAACACCACAAGCCTTATAGCTTGTCTCCATAAGAATATCAGCTATGTGCTCTTTTATAGCTATGTGGCTCCCTCTTTCCTTCGCATCCCTTGTATCAAGCTAGCTTTCTTCTGAGGTATCATGGAGCCATTTTCGTTCTTCACTTTTATGACAAGATCCAAGTCATATATCTTGCTCATCACTTTCATCTTGTCAGCATTAATGAAGGCATTATATTGAGCCTTTCCAAAATTTAAGTTGATTATAGCTTCCTCATGAAAGTGATCTCCTTGAACTTGACCTTTAGGTTATCTTCTCGCACTTGTTACCCTTTAATCCTAAGATGAGAACAGCTTGACTTCATAATTGCTAGATATCATATGTTGAGCTTGACCTCAACATTTTTCATATCTTCTTGCAATAGTTTCCTAGGTAGCAACCCAATATGTTAACCAGATAACAAGCAATTATTAATATTAGACTTACCTCATCACAATGAGCTTCTCATAAAAGCACCAACATCCTTATGGACCATATCCACATAAATCTTCCTTCATGCAACAAAGTACCCAAGTATCAAACTTGGCTACCAAGTGAGAGCTTTGCTTCCGGAGATTATATTGGATGTTAATCATTATTCTACATAATCTAGAGAAAGTCTTAATTCTTTATTTATCCTTGAGTAAGGCAAATTCTTCCCTTTTAAACATAATATAATCATACAAAACATGTTACAAGATTCTGTACATATGAATCTTATCCAAGAGATACTTTCATTATGCTTTCCTATACTTCTTATTCCATCATCTAGCCATATGTCTCATCATGAGCCTGCAACCTGATCCATTGCATTCCTTCATCCCTTCAAAAGCATTGTTTCCATACTATATGGAATGTATACTCACTTTGTCGTAATGCTTTTTCTAAGAACCTTCCATGGTTCCTACAAGATCATGATGATCCACCTTAGCAAGATGACTGCCTCTAACATAATGTTAGATAATGCCTAGATGAACAATATGCAAAATGGTTTATCTATCTATCTTTAATGAATAGATGATTTATACAAAGCAACTTAACCAAGTAGACTCTAAGTATACTACTATCACATGCTTCTTTCTATGATGCTAAGATCAATGCATACTATTCTAAAGGAAAGACCAATCTTCATAAATAACTTGACAGACAGGGTGCCTTCTTCACTAGTAAAGATCTTTCACATCTTTCTTCAGCTTCTTCTCAAATTCTCTCGTTTCTTAAACTATGTGAGCCTCGCTTCTTTCCTTTCTCTTGTTGTTCTGTTGGTTTGGACAATCCCCCTTAAAATGTCCATATTCATTACAGTTAAAGAATTGAACCTTGGACATGTATTTCTTCTTGGACTTTCCAAACTTTCCCTTCTTCATCTTCTTGACTCTAGCTATAAAGGCTTGAGACTGTTCATCTAATCCAATGCCATCCTTTGACTTGACCCTAGTTTCTTCCAAGATGCATTGAGCCCACAACTCATCAAACAGAGTAGAGTATTTCTTAGAGTAGATGCTTGTTGCAAAGCTAGTCCAGTCTGATGGTAATACATTCAGTACAAAAATGGTCATTTCCAAATCAGAAATTGTCTCTCCAAGCCCCTGCAAGTGATCTCTTAATTGAGAGATCTTCATTAGAAAGGAAGTCATGTCTTCATCCTTTGATTTCTTCATTCTATATAGCTTATTTCTCAAAGACATATTTTGTACAAATTCACTAGCTTGTCATACATAGCCTTAGAAGTTTTCAAATTTGCAACAAATGGAACCAAAGGATCCATAATGGATTTAGCGATGACCTTTGTTCCCTCACTTCTCCTTTCTTGTACTCTGCTAGTTCTTGAGTCTTGTCTTTGCTAGGTTCAGTAACTTCACTAGTAACATATTCCATTACTTCATGTTTTGTAAGTGTCAGGTCAATCCTTCTCTTCCATGCTAGGAAATTTGATGAGCCATCAAGCTTATTGCTTTCATTGCAGAAAGACCCATATGACATATAGATTCAGACATAGAGTAATAATATGATACTTACTTGATAATTCGGACCCTTCTCTTTCTGATGATGTCTCCAACTATTTTGAGGCTTTCAAGATCTTCAAAGAGACTTCAATGATGGCCTTGGAAGATGTCTCCTAGGATTCCTCCAACAGCAGCTTCCAAGATCCTTTGATGCTTCCTTCAAAGATGTTTACCAATGATCACTTAAATATATCTCCTTGCAAGAGAATCAATCAACCTTCTTGTAGTCCTCCTCTTCAGGCTTTCCTTAGATGAGAGCTTGATGTAGTCCTTTTCAACGAAGACTTGATATAATAACCCTTCTACTGATCCTTTGATGAGAGTATTAGAATAATGCTATTTTAGAGTTTACTGCTCATCTATGATTGTAATTAGCAGTTTCTTGTTAGAAACTTGTTGTTTCTATATTCTTAGTAGAAACTCGTTGTTTCTACTTTCTTAGTTTGTAATTAGCAGTTTCTTGTTAGAAACTTGTTGTTTCTACTTTCTTAGTAGAAACTTGTTGTTGTTGTTTCTACAATTGTATTATTTATTGAGCTTCACTGCTCATTGTAAATCAATTCATTCATTGATTATGGTATCAGAGCTCAGGTATTTTTTTCGAAATAATTCTTCAATATTTGAAAAATTATGTGCTTCATTTCGAAACAGCTCTCTAGAAGTCTGAAATTTTTTTTTGGCGTCACAATTTCGGAGCCGCCGTTTTTTTCTTTGCGATTCTTTCTTTGGTGGGTCGTTTGCTGCTGAGTATTTCGTGGGATAAAGACTCCTATCAGTCATCTATCCTGTACGTGCTGCTGAGTTTGGTTGTTGGTCCAATGTGTTGAATTTCTATCCAATATCATTCCATCTTGCTGGTTGAACGTGGAAGCTGCTGGTGCAATTTGCATATGACTAGGACGAGTTATTAAAGGCTAAGCTGGGTATTGTTTTTCTACAGTAGATTGAATTCCAGACTGCTATTTTGGCAGAATTGAGGTATGCACCCATTTTTTTGTGGCTGGATGAGCATTTAAATTTCCAGTAGTTTTTTGTCCAGATCAGCCGCCATCTGCATTAAAATTCATGCCAGACTCCTTGGTCGTTTTGCGTGTCTTGGGAAACGTGCAGATGGCCTCACTAACCAATCTGATGTTGGAAGGCAATCAACGCTTTAATGGCAACAATTATAACATCTGGAAATAGAGAATGTTCACCATTTTTGAATATAGGTGTCTTGGCCAACTCGTTTTGGGCACAGAGCTTCGTCCTGGTACACCTGGTGCAGATCAAGATAAGTTTGATGATCGAAATCAAGAGGCTGTTATGCTTCTCAAATCTCTGTAACTGATGATCAGTTACCACAGAATCCCTTCCGGCAAGACAGCTGCCGAAATCTGGAAACATTTGAAGGAATTGCACGAGACATCCGACAAGAGCAGAGCTTTCTTTCTGAAGAATCAGTTGTTCTCCATCATGATGGACGAACATATATCTTTACAGGAACATCTTAACAAGATTAAAGCCATTCGAGATCAGCTCGAAGCCATTGGCCGGACAATGGAGGAAGAAGATATGGTAGTCATCACCCTGAAAAGTCTACCAAAATCTTATGAACACTTTATATAAACTCTCAACATTACCTCCACTAATGTTGATCTGAAGTTTCCAGAGCTACGCACCAAACTCCTGCAGCAGGATCGTTGGAAACAGCAGTTTGGTAGTGATACTTCATCAGCCTCCTCAGAAAATGCTTTTGCTACCAAATATCAATCCTCTCAGTCATTTCAGAAGACAGGTTCTTCTCAGCCTTATGATCCTGCTAAGAAGAAAAATATGTTGTGTAATTACTATCACAAGTTTGGTCATTTGAAGAAAGATTGCCGACAGAGGATTGCTTCTTAACAGAAGAAGCCGGGAGGGTCTCATCAGCAAGCGAATGTCACAGAACATTCCGAGCAGAAGGAATCTTCCTTTTATGCCTTTATGGCTAAAAGGTACTCAGATCACGCCCCGTCATCTGCCTGGTACATTGACTCTGGTGCATCATGTCATTTCTCTCACAGGCGTGACTGGTTTATTGACTTCTCATCTTTCAGTGATTCTATGGTCTTCGACGGAGGTGAGGAGTACACAGTGGTTGGCAGAGGTACAGTTCAGATCCAGTTTGGTGGGCGCACTCATCTTCCTGAATGTGTACTATGTTCCTGGTATGGAAATTAATCTGTTGTCTGTCAGCCAGATTATGAGAAACTCTCCTCAACTCGATGTGGTGTTCAGTGCGCACAAGTGCTCCACTATTGACAGGGACACTCGGCTTACGGTTGTTGTTGGCCTAGAGGATCATGGTCTATATAGGCTTCTTGACACTGGTGATTCCCCAGAAGTGGCTCTAGCAACTCGTGTTTCTCCCATCAGCACTCTGTGGCATTAGAGATATGGGCATTTAAACACTCAATATCTCTCTCAGCTATCTCGGGAGGGACTTGCGTCAGGGTTACCTGATATTTAGACACAGCATTTGGGAGTGTGTGGCGCCTGTCAAGCTGGCAAGCAACATCGGTCTTCATTCAAGGATGGAGAATCTTGGCGCGCATCTAAGGTACTCCAGTTAATTCATGTTGATATTTTTGGTCCTATGAATACATCTTCAATTACGGGTTACAAATATTTTTTGCTCATTGTAGATGATTTCAGTAGAAAAATGTGGGTGTACTTTCTAAAACATAAATCTGATGTATTTAGTATCTTTCAGAAGTTTAAGTCCTTAGTTGAAAAAGAGTCTGGCTGTAATATCATAACTCTTAGGACAGATAGCGGGGGGGAATTTTGTTCTTCTACTTTCTCCAACTTTTGTGATACCCATGGCATCAAACGCCAATTAACCACACCCTACACTCCTCAGCAAAACAGTGTTGTAGAACGTCGCAACCGTACAGTTGTTGAAATGGCTCGTTCTATGTTACAACATAGGAGTGTTCCGAACAAATTTTGGGCGAAAGCAGTGTTTACTGCAGTCTATCTTCTTAATCGATCACCTACTCAGGCTATTAAAGGGAAGACTCCAGAAGAGGTTTGGTCTAGTCGAAAGCCTAAGATCAGCCATCTCAAAGTTTTTGGCTCAGTTGCATATGTTTGGATTCTCGGTGCTAAGCGCTCTAAGTTGGATTCCAAAAGCCAGAAACTCATGATGACAGGGTATAGTGATCACCACAAGGCCTATAGGCTGATAGATATAGACACTGATCGTCTTATCTTCAGTCGGGACGTGGTATTCGATGAAGACAGAGGGTTCTTTCAGTCCCTTCCTTCTGAGCAGTGTTCTGAGGATCAGCCTCACAGTGTTTTTCTTCCGTTAGTTCCACCTGATGGGAGGGATGATGCAGCATCAGTCTTTGATGATGCACTACCTGAGCTTCCTCCGGAAAATAATCCTCCTCTTGCTGCTCCTATTGTTCCTGAGCCTCTTCCACCTCCTCCAGATATTGGTTCTTCTACTCTCCGGCCTAAATGGTGGGCTAAAACTATTGGTGATCTTCGGGATAATGAACTCCTTGAAGGTAGAACTTCTAGAAATAAGAGCAAACAACAGCCTACAGTAAATTTTGCTCTTATGGCTAACATACACAGTGTTTTTGAGCCTCAAACCTATTTAGATGCTAAGGGCATACCTGAGTGGGAATAGGCTATGGAGGCTGAATTCCAGAGTCTTCAGAAGAATCACACTTGGACCCTTTCTGATCTTCCTGCAGGGAAAACACCCATTAGCTGCAAATGGGTGTATAAAGTGAAATACAAAGCTGACGGAACCCTCGACAAGTATAAGGCTCGTCTTGTTGCTCGAGGATTCTCACAGAAAGAAGGCATAGACTATGAGAAGACCTTTGCTCCTACAGCCAAGATGAGTACCATACGGCTTGTCCTTGCCTTAGCAGCTCAGTTCAATTGGACAGTCCAACAGATGGATGTAAAGAGTGCTTTTCTGAATGGTGACTTACAAGAAGAAGTCTACATGACACAGCCTCCAGGATTCAAGGTTGCCAATCAATCACAAAAAGTTTGTAGATTAGTAAAAGCACTCTATGGTTTGAAACAAGCCCCTCGGGCTTGGTACATGAAAATTGATAAGTACCTAACAAATCATGGTTTTCAGCGAAGTCCATCTGATGCAAACCTGTATATCAAACATACTGGTGATGATATTCTGTTTGTGGTTGTCTATGTGGATGATCTTATTATTACTGGCAGTTCAACACATTTGATCCATGGGATCAAACAGGATTTGTGCAGCACTTTTGATATGACAAATTTGGGGCTTCTTCATTACTGTTTAGGGGTGGAAGTCTGGCAGACTGAGAACAACATCTTTCTCTCTCAGTCCAAGTATGCCAGAAATCTTGTGGAAAGGTTCAGAATGCAGGATTGCAAACCTAACACGACTCCTTTGGAACCAGGGCTCAAACTTTCAGCTCAGTCATCCTCACCACTTGTGGATGAAACTTTATTCAGGCAATTAGTGGGCAGCCTCATCTACCTTACTGCCACTCGACCTGATATCAGTTTTGCAGTGAGCTACATTTCACACTTCATGTTAGCTCCTAAAGCTGATCATTGGATAGCAGCAAAGCGTGTGCTGCGTTATGTAAGAGGAACCCTTGATTATGGACTTCTGTACACTCGGAGTTCAGATCCTACACTCAGTGATTACACAGATTCAGACTAGGCTGGTTCGGTTGATGACCGTAAATCTACAGCTGGGTATGTGTTTAGTCTGGGATCCGGCGCTATCACATGGGCTAGTAAGAAGCAGCAGGCAGTGGCTCTCTCCTCGACAGAAGCAGAATATCGAGGAGCAATTAAGGCATCTTGCGAGGCAGTTTGGCTTTGACGTATGCTTGCGGATATGCATGTTTCCCTGGCAAGTCCTACTCCCTTGTTCTGTGATAATCAAGGAGTGCTCAAACTCGCCAAGAATCCAGTCTTCCATGAACGAACAAAGCATGTGGAAATTCATTGTCACTACATTCGCTAGCTTGTTGAAGACGGATCCATTCAGTTACTATATGTTCCCACAAAGGAGCAACCAGCAGACATCTTCACCAAGCCTCTTGGTCCTGATAAGTTTGTAAAATTCAGAGGGTCTATCGGTGTTGTAAATAGATTGAGCATTAAGGGAGGGTATTAGAATAATGCTATTTTAGAGTTTACTGCTCATCTATTATTGTAATTAGCAGTTTCTTGTTAGAAACTTGTTGTTTCTATATTCTTAGTAGAAACTTGTTGTTTCTACTTTCTTAGTTTGTAATTAGCAGTTTCTTGTTAAAAACTTGTTGCTTCTACTTTCTTAGTAGAAACTTGTTGTTGCTGTTTCTACAGTTGTATTATTTATTGAGCTTCATTGCTCATTGTAAATCAATTCATTCATTGATTAGAGAGCTTGATGCAGTCCTTTTCAACAAAGACTTGATATAATAACCCTTCTACTAAATCAATAGGTTTTGTTTTTCCTTCTCCTTGACAAGCAAGCCCTTCTTTGTTTCCACAAGATGATCTTTCCAGTTGCCTTCTTGTTCACCTTAGCTCTGATTCCATGTTGGAAAAATGCAGTGTGGCAGCTATTAATTCTGATTTTCCTTAGCCTTAATACTTGCTTGTGAACTTTATTATTCTTCTTGTGCTTCCTTATTAAATCTTTTCATCAAGCAAATATCAAGAGCAATAACACTAAAGGCAGTGAACACAGAATTTAGGCTCCAAGCTAGGGCAAACCCCCTCCAAGGAGAAAACCAAGAAAAACTCTTCTCTTCTTATCGAATCTACTTCAAATGAGACAACAAAGACACAAAACTCTAGATCAAATCCTCCTCCCAGCGCCAAGTCAACCCTCCAAGATTATATTCTAATAAGGTCAAAGTCACACCAAGTTAACCACAGAAAGAATTGTTTCAACTTTAGAATTTCAACCCCCAGCTACAGAACACCAGACCTGCAACTTCACTACTTTAGAAAACTTTGCCCCTGTAACTTTGACCCTTGCAACAAGAATTGCTTCAACTTTAGAATTTCGGCCCCCAACTACAGAACTTTGGACCTGCAACTTCACTACTTCAGAAATCTTGGCCCCTGTAACTTCGACCCCTGCAACAGCTTCGCAACTTCGCACGTGTGAGAGAAAACTAGGGCAAAACTTTAGTTTTCTTATCTTCCAGTTGTTGCTTCCTTCTTCCTTGCCTTTCTTGTCCTTCTTCCTCAACTTCGCACTTGAGATCAAACTTCCTTGATTACAAATTGAATTGGTGAGATAATGAGTTTGGACTACTTATATTTATAGGCTTTTGGGTGGGTCGAATACCCCTCTTTGGGCCGACTTGTCTTCTACCAGGGCCGACTTTGTTGATTTTTGTAGCATCAGAAAGTGATCTAAGTCTCAAATTTGGCAAGGAGGATTAGACACCAGTATTCCAAAGAACCCAAAAACCGTTTGTGGAAATTCCACTCGGTTCATGTTTTATTAAAATAATTAATTATTTTAATGGAGACCCTAAGTCTGAACTTAAGGAAATTAAATAATTAATGGATATTAATAAAAGAGTGTGAATCTTATAAAGAACGAAGATCAAGTCAAGTTTTAATCTTAGCCATTGATTAGACTTCTAATCTAGGTCGTTGATTCATCAATGAGAAGATTATAAAAGAAGGCTTGAGGATCATTTGGAAAGCAAGCCGAGCAAGTGTTCAATAACCGAAGGGAAGTCGATTCTGAAGGAATAGAATTCGATTTCAGAGGGAGATTTTGCAAGGGCGAAGGAAGCAGAGGGCATCAGCAGTGTCAGGGCACGAGGGAAGGAGGAAGCAGGGAAGCAGAGAGGTAGCACTCCAGAGCAACGCAGAGGCCTCACGCAATAGTGATGCAACCTTATGCTGCCTCTGCACAGAGAGCTCCGCAGGAGGCACGCAGAGTGATGCACGGAGGGCTAGGGAACACCTCAGGTGTCAGAAATTCTTCAGAGGACTGAAGGAGAATTATCTCAAGTGTATCTCGAGAAAATTTCACAATTGTTTCTGCCAAACTTTCCTTGTAAAGATTCGACTGTTGAAGATTAATATATAGACCCTCATCTGTTGCACCGGTTCCCACATTGGGTTTTTCCGGGGACAATTGTCCAAAAATAATTGTGTCTATGGGATTGATTCTTATGCTTGTATTCTTTACTGTTTTGTTCTCTACATTTACTTGGGTGATTACTGCAGAGTATTTATTTCAAAATTTACTAGAAGAATTTTGTAAATAACTTATTGGAAGAATAAGTAGGAGAAATAAATCTATCACTACAGTAGTATTTCAGAATTGAAATTTTCACAGACTTGTGCTAAGAGGCTTCTAGGGCTTTCTAGACTCGAAATAAATTCTTTTACAAAAGACAAATTTTTCCTAGAAGGGTCTTATAAACATGACATTGACTCTCTTGACTCATGATAATAAATCCTATGACCTAACAAACCCTAGAAGCATGAAGAACATGCTTTTAACTAGAAGACCATCAATAAGAAGCATGAAACCTATGCTTTAGAATAATAATTTTTCTTTCTTCTTTTGTTTGTTACATAAGATTTACATATTGAAATGATATAGTAACCCTTCTACTGGATCAATAGGTTTTATTTTCCTTCTCCTTGAAAAGAAAACCCTTCTTTGTGTCCACAAGATGGTCTTTCTGATTGCCTTCTTGTTCAGCTTAGCTTTGATTCCATGTTGGAAAAACACAATATGGCAATTATTAATTCTGATTTTCCTTAGCCTTAATACTTGCTTCTGAACTTTATTATTCTTCTTGTGTTTCCTTATTAGATTTTTTCATCAAATAAATATCAAGAGCAAAAACAATAAAGACAGTAAACATAGAAGTTAGGCTCCAAGCCAGGGCAAAACTGCTCCAAGGGGAAATCGGGAAAAACTCTTCTCTTCTTAAAGAATCTGTTGAAAAATGTAACTAGGTTCGGTCTTCATAATTGTATTTGAGTCATAATTAAACATATTTATCAAAAGAAAGAAAAAGAAATTTATTATTATTATTATTATTATTATTATTATTATGACTTATTAAAGCATGGGTTTCATGCTTGGGTCATCATGTTCTAGGTAAAAGTCCCCACTGAGGACTTCTAGGTTTTATCTAGAGTCATTAGCGTCATTGTCCATTTTATGAGACCCTTCTTGGGCTTTTGAATCATGTAAAAAGAATTATTATTTTGTCAAATAAGTCATGTGTCACCTCAACAATTTGGCCCTTACCTGATGAAGTCGGCCTACATTAGGGAAATTCGACCCACATAAGAGGCTATATATAGAAGTGCAGTTCGATCCATTTGCTCACTCACTCAACAAGTTCGATACACAAGAAGAAGAAGCAGAAAAAGTGTGAAGTTCCAAGAGAAGGGAGAAAATTGCAAGAGAAAGACAAGATCAAGTTTTGGGCTATCTCTCTCTCACACGTGCGAAGTTACTGGGCCACTGCTAGGGTCGAAATTCTAGATTCTACTACGGGTTCTGCTGCTGGGAGGTCGAAATTCTACTGCTACAAGATCGAAGTTCTAGGTCAAAGTTGTTGCTAGAAGTTTATCATCTGAAGAGGAAGGAAGGGTTGACTTGGTGGTTGGAGGAAGTCTGTGTCTACGTCAAAGAGTCTTGGATTATCTCATCTTGTCTTATGAATCTACTGAAGGAAGAGGTTTGACTGGGTTTTCCCCTAGATAGGGGTTTTTCCGTGGCTGAGTGCATATATCTTGTGTCTCTTGTTTTTGTGATCTTCATACACATAATTTGGTAATTGCTTGATGAAAGATAATCTAATAAAGTAAAAGAAACCAACATAATTCACAAGTAATTATCAAGATTCAAGAAAGTGGAATCAACCCTGATTCTCTAGCATTGATTTCTCAACATGGTATCAGAGCTAAGGTCAAGGAAGATTGGAGATCACTTTGTTGGCTTGAAAGGAAAGGTTACTCCCTCTATGATAAGGCACTTGAAAATGGGATTCAATAATGCAAGAAGCTGGATTAGAAGGATCATCTACAACTTATCTAATAAGGTCAAAAGCAAAGGGTTCTTGGCTGCACTCACAGGTTCACTCAATGATGACAATGCATGGATTATTGATAGTGGAACATCAAGACATACGAAAAGGGAAAGTAAACAACTTCACACTCTATCAAAGGAACAATCTTCTCATGCAATGGAGTTGGGAGACAACAACAGTTATGTAGTTAAGGACCTGGGATCAACTTCATTAAAACTGGAAAATGGAGAAAAGCTACATCTCAACAATATACACTATGTTCCAGGTTTGAAAAAGAATTTAATTTCAATTTCTCGTTTAGAAGATAAAAGAGATGTAATTGCCTCCGTAGATGGAAAATTTCTACTCTGGGAAAATATTCATGCATTGCTAAAGCAAGGGTTATTGGAGTATGTGAAGGAAGCTTATATAGAGTCATAACACAATCTCCTTGAGCCCTAGTTCACATGGAGATCAATCCCATCGAACTATGGCATAGAAGATATGAACATTTGCATTATAAAGTCATTCCCTCTCTTAACCAAATGGCAAATGGCATCCCCAATATCAAAGAAGATCATGAAGGAATATGTAAGGGATGTGCTTTGGTAAAGAATACAAGGAAGCCCTTTACAAACAATGAAACAAGATCTAAAGAAATATTGGCTCTTATTCATTCTGATCTGTGTGGACCTATGTTTGACAAATCTCTTGGAGGTAATCTTTATTATGTGACCTTCATTGATGATCACTCTAGAAAGACATGGCTCTACCTTCTCAAGAAAAAGGACGAAGTATTTGAAAATTTCAAGGAATTTAGATTTGAAGTGGAGACCCTAACCGAAAGAAGATTAAATATTTTGAGATCCGACAATAGTGGGGAATACACTTCCAAAGAAATGATTGCAAATTGCAAAGAAGCAAGAATTAAGAGGAAGCTCATTGTTCCCTACTATCCCGAGCAGAATGGAGTGGCTGAAAGGAAAAATAGGACAATTGAAGAATGTAAACGAACAATGATTTTTTATCAAGACTTACCAAAATTTCTATGGGGAGAAGCAGCAATGACAACAGTATATATATAAAATAGAAGTCCTCATAGAATTCTTGAGAATATGACACCTGCAGAAGCCTTCACAGGAAAGAAGCCATGTGTGAACCATCTTTGAATCTTTGGGTGTCCCGCATATATCCACGTTCTAAAGGACAAACGAAAGAAGTTAGACTCTACAAGCATTAAAGGGATCTTCGTTGGCTACAGTCTTTCTTCAAAAGCATATAGAATCTACATCAAGGAAGGAAGACAAATTGAAGTAAGTAGGGACATTATATTTGATGAAAATCATGCCTACAAAAGATCCAAGGATATTCCTATTAATTCCAATGACAAAGACATACCACTACTTGAAGAAGAAGAGCACCATGAAAAACTACTACAATCCAAGAAGAAGAAGAAGGACCAAGTGATCCTATTCAACCTGTGATCATACCCAGCACAAGGAAGAGGCCAAATTGGTTAAACGCTACTTTTGAATATGTCAAAGTACATGGAGCTGCGAAAGGAACTTTTAGAGAAAGCAAAAGACCAAGAAGATATTCAGGATATGTTGCATACATGACAAAACTAATGGAAGTTGAACCTACTACATTTGAAGAAGTTGCTCATCAAGAAGAATGGAAGAAGGCGATGCAAGAAGAATATCAACCCATCATGAAGAATGGGGTTTGCGAAATCGTTCCTAGACCAAGTGACAAATCGGTTGTCACTTCAAAATGGATCTACAAAATCGAACACATTGTTGATGGAAGCATAGACAAATACAAAGCTAGATTTGTTGCAAGGGGCTTCTCTCAAAAGGAAGGCATAGAATATGAAGAACCCTTTGCACCTACCGCAAGATATACTACAATAAGATCCTTGGTTTCATTGGCTGCAACAATGGGATGGAATATCTATCAAATGGATGTAAAAACAACATTTCTGAATGGAACCAACGATGAAGAAGTATACATTGAACAACCTTAAAGCTTTGAAATAAATAGAAAGAACACTCATGTTTGCAGACTTAAGAAGGCCCTATATGGCTTGAAGCAAGCTCCTAGGGCATGGTATGCAAGAATGGATGCATATCTTCTAAGCATTGGGTTCGTCAAAAGTTTCGTTGATCGAAACCTCTACATCAAATTTGTGGATAATGAGCCAATCATCATTCTACTATACGTGGATGATCTATTTATTACAGGTGTGGAGCGAAGGATACAATAATGCAAGAAGATGCTGGCAGCCGAATTTGACATGAAGGATCTTGGACTTATGCATTATTACCTAGGTCTGGAAGTATGGAAGAAACCTGGGGAGATATATCTAGGGCAAAGAAAATACATAATTAAGTTACAGCAAAAATTCAGTATGATGGATTCCAAGCCCATGACTACTCCCACGATCACCAATCTCAAGAAGTTGAGAAACTTTGACTCCAGTCTTGTAGATCCTACTACCTATCATAAGTTGGTGGGTTCTCTGATGTATCTGGTAAATACTAGACCGGATATATGTTTTGTTGAAAACATTCTTAGTCAATTTCAGTTGGAGCCTCGTCATGATCATTGGATAGTTGCCAAGTATATATTAAGATATCTACGTGGCACTATACATCACTACCTAAAGTACGATAGCAAGGAAGTCAAATTAATAGGTTTTACAGATTCTGATTAGGGTGGCAGTGAGACTGATGGAAGCACTACAGGTGGATGTTTTAGTTTGGGATCTGCCATGATTTCATGGAAAAGTAGAAAGCAAGATCATGTTGATTTAAGTAGTGCTGAAGCGGAGTATGTGGTTGCATGTGAAGTAGGAAAGGAAGTTATATGGTTGAGAAAACTTCTGTCAGATAAATTGTGAGGAAGCCTCTATGTCCTACTGTGATAAATTGTGATAATCAAAGCAACATCAAGATTTCTGAAGATCTCGTGTTCCATGCAAGGACGAAGCAAATCAACAACAAGTACCACTACTTTTGAAGCTTGGTACAAGATGGGATCGTGAAGCTACAGTATGTCCCAACCGACACACAGGTAGTTGATGTGTTAACAAAGTCTCTTCCTAATAAGAAGTTCAAATATCTTAGAAGCATGCCTGGTTTGGTTGATATTACTGATTTTGTTGATGATAAGTGTTGAAGCATCTACATGTGTCTGGTGCTTGGAAGAGATTTGTTGAGGCATCCTGTGTAATACAAAATTCCTGGGAGGACATCTGGTCGACCTGTGTGTTGATTTCTTGTTCCCCAAGTAGGGAGGGTGGCGTTGGTCATTGAGCTCTAACCTTCCATTATGCACCTAGTTCCCTGGGTTGATGGTTAGTAAGTAAGCCTAATGATACCTATAGAGGTTGAAAGCTTTAGTCCATCTTAGTCCCCCCCGAATAGATTGCCCTAGTCAAGAATCTAGTCTGTGGCACCATGTGTGCCTAAAACTCTTCATGGTTCATGTGTTTTGAGATCTTCCATGTACTTGTATGTATATGTGATTATGAATACCTCCCTAGTTAAGAGGGAGTGTTGAAGAATGTAACTAGGTTCAGTCTTCAACATTGTATGAGTCATAATGAAATGTATTTATCAAAAGAAAGAAAAAGAAAATTAGTATTATTATTATGACTTATTAAAGCATGGGCTTCATGCTTGGGTCATCATGTTCTAAGTCAAAGTACCCATTTAGAACTTTTAGGTTTCATCTGGAGTCATTAAAGTCATTGTCCATTTTATGTGACCTTTCTTGGGCTTTTGAATCATATAAAAAGAATTATTATTGAGTCAAATAAGTCATTTGTCAACTCCTCACCAAGTCGGCCCTTATTTGACGAAGTCGTCCTACATTAGGGCAATTCGACCAACAAAAGAGGCTATATATAGAAGTGCAGTTTGATCCATTTGCTCACTCACTCAACAAGTTCGATACATAAGAAGCAGCAAAAGTGTGAAGTTCCAAAAGAAGGAAGAAAATTGCAAGAGAAGGACAAGATCGAAGTTTTGGGCTATCTCTCTCTCACACGTGCGAAGTTACTAGGCTACTGCTGGGATCGAAATTTTGGATTCTACTGCAGGTCGAAGTTCTGCTGCTGGGTCGAAGTTCTACTGCTGGGAGGTCGAAATTTTGCTATTATAGGATCGAAGTTCTAGGTCGAAGTTGCTGCTAGAATGTTATCATCTGAAGAGGAAGGAAGGGCTGACTTGGTGGTTGGAGGAAGTTTGTGTCTAGTTCAAAGAGTCTTGGATTATCTCGTCTTGTCTTATGAATCTACTAAAGGAAAAAGTTTGATTAGGTTTTCCCCTAGATAGGGGTTTTGCCCTAGTTGAGTGCCTATATCTTGTTTCTCTTTTTCTTGTGATCTTCATACACATAAATTGGCGATTGCTTGATGAAAGATAATCTAATAAAGAAGTAAAATAAGCCAACATAATTCACAAGTAATTATCAAGAAAGAGGACTCAAACCCTAATTCTCTAGCATTGATTTCTCAACAGAATCTACTTCAAATGAGACAACAAAGACCCAATACTCTAGATCAAAGCCTCCTCCCAGCACCAAGTCAACCCTCCAAGATGACCTTCCAATAAGGTCAAAGTCACACCAAGTTAACCAGAGAAAGAATTGTGTCAACTTCAGAATTTTGGCCCCCAGCTATAGAACTTCGGACCTATAGCTTCACTGCTTCAGAAATTTCGGCCCCTACAACAGCTTTGCAACTTCGCACGTGTGAGAGAAAACTAGGGCAAAAATTATATTTCTGTATCTTCCAGTTGTTGCTTCCTTCTTCCTTGCCTTTCTTATCCTTCTTCCTGAGCTTTGCACTTGAGAGATCGAACTTCCTTGATTGCAGATTGAATTGGTGAGATAATGAGGTTGAACTGCTTCTATTTATTGTTGAGAATTCAATAGGGCAATGAATATGATTAATTCTCTTTACTTGATAACTGCTTGTGATTACTTTTTACTTATTAGCTTTGTTCCTTATTATTATATGTGTGAAGCATCAAACAGCTACCAAAAACAAAAGAACAATGACACAGTATATAGGTTGCAAGCTAGGGCCAAAACCTCTCCTCTAGAGAGGAAGACCTGTAAATCTCTTCTCTTCCTTATAGATTCTTCAATTGGTGCATTCCATGACCTTAAGACTGAGACCAATACCCCCCAAGACCAAGACCAACCTCTTCGAATGATGTGCCAACTTCGATCTATTCAAACCCAGTCAAATCTCTTCCAGTAGCACCTTTTCGACCTTCTACTACAAGATGTTTGGCCTCCTACTACAGATCCGAAATTTCAGCCTCCCTGCAACTGTTGCTGCTACACGTGGGTACTTCGATCTTCTTCTAGAGCCATCCTCTGACCTTCGCTTTCCTTTCCCTGACTTCTAGAGCTTGAGAGTGACCCTTGGTGACCTTCAATTGACCTCTTTGCCTCCCTTTCTCCAAGATCGAACTTGAAGATGGATGCCTAGGTATGCTGCAAAAGCCCTAGTCCTCTTTAGCACATGTGAGAGAAAATTAGCCCAAACATAAGTCTCCTTCATCCTCCCTCTTCCTTTGCTAGAATGAGTGGTGAGTGAATGTGCTTCAAGTAGGATGAGTCCTCCTCTATTTTTAGGCTCTTCAAGGGTGGATGTGGCTCTTCCTTTATGCTGACTTGCCAACTGCCAGCCCGACTTGGCCTTGGAGGGTATTGTGACACTTTAAAAGACAAAAATAATTTTCTTTACAAGTTACGATGTGCCCAGTGGGGTCTTCAACATATAACAATGACTCTTTTGACTTCTTGACCTAGGAAAAACCCTAGAAGCACTTGATGGGTGCTCGACCTATAAAATAAAATACCTTGAGCATGAAACCCATGCTCCAAAATAATAATAATAATTTTTCTTTCATTTTATAATTTACAAGAATCAAGAATACATTTCATACTTATGAAGACCGAACCTAGTTACACATTTTTCAACACTCCCTCTTAACTAGGGAGATATTCATAAGAGGTATATGCACATTCTCAAACTGAAGAGATCTCATAAGAAGGGTCGAATAGGTAACCCATCTGTCTAGCATCATATTAACCAGCATTGCCACATAGCAAGGCCTTGACTATCACCTTTATCTCACCACAAGATCAAAGCACAATGTTGATGAGACCAATGATTTATAGACACCATCATAATTGCCTCGCAAGGTACATACTCCACTCGAGTGCTCACCAAGTATGGCCTTCTTTGGACTATTCTTGTCTTGGATAGTTAGTCCTCAAAGAATATCATTCCACGACTACTCTTATCTTGGATGCCCTACCTCATCCTCAAAGAATATTGGATGTCAGATGGTTACCCAATCCTCCATTTTGTCTTCCCAAGTGAAGACAAGAATGATGTGCCTATCTCTCCCTCTCAACTAGGGAGGATATATCAACCAAGCCAAGCTTGTCTCTCAAGTACACAAGCTTTTTGTTAGGAAGAGATTTCGTCAATATGTCAGATACCTGCTCATCAGTGGAGATATATTGTAGTTGCAGCACACCATTTTGTACTAGCTCCCGAATATAGTGATACTTGTTGTTTATATGCTTTGTTTTTCCATGAAATAATGGGTCCTCAGCCAATCGCATACAACTGGTGTTGTCATAATGTATCAATGTAGGGTCCATCGGTCCTTCGAATAGTTCGGATAGCAGCTTCCTTAACCAGACTGTTTCGCTGCTTACTTCACAAGCTGCAACATACTCAGCCTCAGCGCTACTCAAAGAAACTGCGTCTTGCTTTCTACTCATCCATGAGATCATGGAGGATCCCAAACTGAAACATCCTCCTGTAGTGCTTCTTCCATCTTGCTCGTTGCCTCCCCATTTGGAACTTGTATATCTGACCAAGTGGACATCATTCCTCCTATCATATTTCAGGCAGTAGTGGATAGTTCCTCACAGATATCTCATATATGTTTTTCTACTATCCAATTGACTGAGAATGTTTACTGCAAAACATATGTTTGGTCGAGTATTCACCAAGTACATTAGTGAGCCAATCAGTTGTCTATATTTGGAAGGATCCACAAGGCTCGATTCAGAACTCCTTAGTCTCTTCAGTTTGTGATCATCGGAGTGGTCATAGGTTTGCAATTCATCATGCCAACCTCTTCAACATCTTCATCATGTACTTCCCTTGCCCAGATAAATTCCATCAGGTCCTTGCCAGACTTCTAGTCCCAAATAGTAATGCATCAGCCCTAGATCCTTCATGTCAAATTCTGCTGCTAGTTGCTTCTTACATTCTTCAATTCGGCCTTCTACACTTGTTAAGAGAAGATCATCTACATACAGAAGAATGATTACAAGTTCTCCATCTACAACCTTCATATAAAGGTTCGGATCAGCGGAACTTTTTGTGAAACCTATTCTTTCTAGGTATGCATCCATTCTAGCATACCATGCCCTTGCTACTTGCTTCAGGCCATATAATGCTTTCTTCAATCTGCAAACATATGCCTTCCTATCTTTAAATTCAAATCCCAAGGGTTTCTCTATATAGACTTCCTCATCAATTATGCCATTCAGAAACGCGGACTTGACATCCATTTGATGGATGTTCCATCCCATCGATGCTGCTAAAGAAACCAATGAGCGAATCGTAGTATACCTTGTTGTCGGAGCAAATGTCTCTTCATATTGGATGCCTTCTTGTTGAGAGAAGCCCCTAGCCAAAAATATTTCCTTATACTTATCGATACTTCCATCAGTCGCATGTTTGATCTTGAAGATCCATTTGGAAGTTACTACAGATTTGTTTTTGGGCCTAGGTATGATCTCCCAAACTCCATTCTTCATTATAGATTGATATTCTCCATTCATGGCATCCTTCCATTCTTGATGGTTAACAGCTTCTTCGAAGGTGGATGGCTTTGCTTCTATTATTTTTGTCATGTATGCAGCATACCCAGAATATCACTTTGGTTTCTTTCTTTATCTAAATAAGCCTTTTGTTGCCCCATGACCTTTTGCATCAAGTAGTGTAGATTTCAACTAGTTTGGTCTCTTTCTTGATTCGAGGAGGACCACGGGTTGAATGGGTTCATTGGGACCCTTCATCTTCATGATGAGATTCTTCTTCTTCCATGTTAACTTCTTCTTCAAATACTGGAAGTTCTTCGTCAGTAGAGTCCATGGGAAGTTCCTTTGATTTCTTGAATGTGATACTCTCGTCATATATGACATCTCGACATACTTATATATGGTGTCCTTTCTTTATGTAGATTCTATAAGCCTTAGAGGAATTGTTGTGACCAACAAATGTTCCTCTCATGCCTAATGGATCTAGCTTCTTTCTTTTGTCCTTTGGAATATGAATATATATGAGACACCCAAAGATACGGAAATGGTCTACAGTTGGTTTCTTCCTACTGAATACTTCTCTGGGAGTCATGTTGTCCAGTGACCTGTGGGGACTTCGATTTTGAATATATCTTGTTGTCTTTGTAGCTTCTCCCCACATAAATTTTGGTAGATCTTGATCATGTAACATCGCCTTTACACTTTGTTCAATGGATCGGTTCTTTCGTTCTGCAACTCCATTTTGCTCGAGATTATATGGGATTATCAACTCCCTCTTAATGCCAGACTTCATACAGAATGTTATAATCTCTTTGGATGTATACTCTCCTCCATTATCGGACCTTAGTATCTTGATTCTTGTTTTTGTAAGGTTCTCCACTTCAGCTTTGAATTCCTGAAATTTTGTAAACACTTTGTCCTTGGTTTTCATTAAGTAAACCCAGGTCTTTCTTGAATGATCATCTATAAATGTAACATAATATAGATGACCTCCAAGTGATTTAGGAGTCATAGGGCCACATATATCGGAGTGAATGAGATCCAAGATTTCTTTTGACCATGAAGCACTTCTTCCAAATGGTCTCTTAGTATTCTTACCCAATGCACATCCCTTACATACTCCATGATCTTCTTTCAGTTCAAGTATTCCATCTACCATGGAACTTAGAGTTGGGAGGATCTTGAAATGAAGATGACCAAATATTTTATGAAATAGTTCACATGGGCAATTTCAATGTGAACCAAGGCTTCAGATAGAGGAGATATCAACCTGTAAAGTCTTCCTTCTCGAATACCAATCACTCTAGCATTCTCTATGCTTGAGTTTTTACTCCATACAACAACTTTTCCATCAATGAAAGCTACTCTATCACCCTTATCCTCTAGACTTGAAATGGAAAGTAAGTTCTTATAAAAAACCTGGAACAAATAGAATGTTGTTGAGGTGAACGTTGTTTCCATTCTCTAGCTCTATAGAGGTTGATCCAATACATCTCACGAGATAGCTTTATCCCCAAGTTCCACTGAATAAGAAGATTTTCCCTTTGATCAAGTCTTCAATTGTTTGTGATGACTTGTCATGTGCCTAGATGCACCACTATCAATTACCCAAAAGCTCTTGTCTTGGAATGTGTCAGTGAGTGCCGAGAAGAGGCCTTCATCCTTTTCCTCGATTAATTCCTTCTTTATAGAGAATAAGGGACTCCATGCTTCCTTGATGCTTTTCTTGAGATAGCTTCCTACCTTTGAACACTTCTTGATGAACTTCTTCAATGTAGAGGAGATCCTCATGATGCCCTTATCCAACCTTAGCTCTGAAACCATGTTGAGAATTCAATAGGGCAATGAATATGATTAATTCTCTTTACTTGATAACTACTAGTGATTCCTTTTTACTTATAAGCTTTATTCCTTATTAGTATATGTGTGAAGCATCAAATAGCTACCAAAAACAAAAGAACAATGACACAGTATATAGGTTGCAAGCCATGGCCAAAACCTCTCCTCTTGAGAGGAAAACCTGTAAATCTCTTCTCTTCCTTATAGGTTCTTCAATTGATGAATTCCATGACCTTAAGACTCAGACCAATAACCTCAAAGACCAAAACCAACTGTTAAAATTAGACAACTAGGTCCAAACTCTGAGTTGTGCTGCTCAGATGACGATCCCAATATTTTTATTGGATTCCTCTTTCGGAGAGGTGTAAGATTGATCTAAGATCATCTCGATCGGATGAGCAGAACATGTACTTTGAATTTATTCCACTTATGTGCTAGGTCGGCCTGGAATAAAATATAGACTTAAATGTCTTAAAGGACGTGTCACACACCCCCAAAGATGCCTATATATTGGAAAGACTTGGAGTTCGTTTGACACACATTGTGTGGAGGAATTCCTTCTCTCTTGATGGCGTTGGAGCTATGTTCTTGATACTACGTATCTATGGAGTGTTCTTTGTTTGGGTTGTTCTAGGGTTATGTGTGACACGCTTGGTTGAATGACCTATTGGAGACTTTGCTGGTAGAAGCATCCTGCTGATTGTCGTAACGCCACCATTCATTATCTCTGTTTTGGCTTGTCTTCCATCGATCTATTAGTATGTTCTATCTCCTTCAGTATTGTGTGCCCTAATCTGAAATGGCATAGAACATGTTCAAAAATTAACATGGTATCAGAGGTTTACGGAGAAGACAATGTCCAATTTGATTGAAAAGCAATCTCCGAATTTTTTATCTATTAAAAGCATCTCATCAGGCTGAACAAGGAGGCTTGGAACAGCGTGAGGGAGTCTGCCCTAGACAGCGTGGAAGGAGCCATAGGTGTCAGCGTATTGCTAAGACAGATCTGGTTAGGGTTGTCTTAAGTGCCAGTTTTGCTAAACGTTGTCATATGAAGGCAGCATGAAGGCTTCTTGTGACTGTTTTATGCTTCCAGGAGGGCCGAGTATGAGGAAAAGAGACGCAGCCAAGAAGGCAAGAACAGCAAGGAGAATGAGTTCTGTTTTGGGTTTATTAGTTGCTGTAACGAAGGCTGAGTTTGCTAGCTGTTAGGCCGAGCCCTTGAGGGCTAAATGCTGCATTGTTTGGGCATTGTTTTGAGGGACCGAAGGTTATAGGTTGCTGTGTGCTAGGTCGCAGGCCATAGCACCACAGCAAGGCTTGCATAGGAGAAAATCAAGGGGCTTCTCTAACGCCACAGTCCGGGACTATTACGAGAGCCATAAAACCTTATCTATCCTAGCAGAGAGGTGGGCCGCAGTCCTTTGCGTTGGCAGAAATAGCGTGGACAGTCTTTTGCGTTGGCAGAAACAGCATGGACAATCTTGTGTGTCGGCAGCAAGGCCTACAGTTTGACGTTCAATGCAACGGCGGGTGTTTCACCGTCAAATGACGAATCGTGGAGATCATTCCCCTAGGAGAAGGGGACCAAGACAAGAAACTTGGTCGAGATCTTCGAAATCTGGAGCCATCTACTTGTAGAATCTTTAACAAATGAACCCCGTGAGGTAATTAGCAGTAATGGACTCCTCGAAGAGGTTTCTGATTATTACAGCGGTGAAGATTCAGAGGAAGATGCTGCCTTGGTTGATTTAGAAGTCATTGTCGGCAAAGCTTTGCTTCCCATTAAATCTGGCGTCAACTGAAAGCAATTTGGAAAGGTTAACGGGCTTATTAGGGTTTCTAATCAAGACAAACACAATTCTCCCGATGATAATGGACCAAAGGTTATGATTACGCCCATCGTCCGTGCAGTCAACCAAGCGAAGTCTGTGATCGTGGCTTTCCCAGGGAGAATCAACATGAGACTAGACGTCACACCCTTTGACGGTATGACCAGCGGACACAACAATTGAATTAGAATTAGCGTTGTATGTGGACGTTTCCTTATTGGTTGCCCCCGTCGATTTCCGGAACAGATGGCACAATACGTGGCTGCAGACAGGAAAATGATGACTGGTGTGCAAGCAGCTGTCTATGGTGGCAAGGATTGTGTCCTTGATGCAAACCTGTTCAGGGAGGTGGTTGATTACAAAGTTGCTAAACACAATCCTGTGTCCTTGAGAGCTTGTTGCAGAAGTTCATCGCTGATATTGGAGTTTTAGACATTCATATTATTTTGAAAGGATCAACACCATTATTGGCCATATAATTCTGAAATTATCAGCATCATCAACCTGTTCAGGATGCTTACTGTGTTTGTTTTCCTATTACTGTCAACTTCACGGGTGTAGTGGAAGATGCTTAATTTCCATGCAGATGATGCATCGACTCATTGTGTTTGATCAGAAGTTCCTTGTAGACTACTCCAAACAGCGAACTTCTGAAGAAATTTGTTGGGAAACCTGTATCCACAATCATCAATTTTGAGAGTTAAAGCATTGTGTTCGGAAAGGCTCTTGGCTTGTGTTGACAATTCTGTTGTATTTGAGAGATGGTTTTTTTTTAAATATTGTTTACACTCCCACTGTACTGTCGCTCAGTATCAAGAGGAGAAAACTGCTATTTTTCCCGTGTTTTGTTGGTTCTAGTACAAAATGGGTAGTGTCAGCCTTTTGTACATGCTCAGCATAGGTTCTATTGCATCTCTGGTGATGTCAGTGACGATAAATGAGAAAGGAAATGACAATGAAGGCTGTGAGCAGCAGCAACCGCAGAAAAGAAGTAAGAATGTAATTCTATGTCACTATCATTATGACAATGACATAGATAGTCATACCTATGTTTACAAAAATCATATAAGCAGCTTCGGGAGAGACAAAAAGTTCGTGTATGGCAACTGAAGATGCTTTGAATAAAGCTGCAGAGGCAAGAAAGGCCTGTGAGAAACTGATAAATCGAATGCATGGCGACACAGGTTATGCACTCACTGCAGGGGACAAATGTTCAAAATGCAGGAGTCCTGAGATAGTTTGAGTATTGGTTGTAACATATATTGTTGCTATGACGATAGACATGGTCATATGAATTATGCACAGTAGCTGTGATAAGTTGCAAACTATGTGCAGGCAGTAAGAACATCATTGACTGAGGGAATCGATGGGCTGAGTTTAAAGCAGCAATATTCTCTTGAGATCTACCTGGTACATCAAGGACGGAGGCCATAGGGATTGGCACATGGAAATATATATAACCATGAAGTTTGATATCTTCTGATGAATGTGATAAACAATGCTACAGCATCATTGTAATCCTTGATATGACAATATATGACACCTAACAAGATATATGACAGATATGGCTATGATTCTTGAATGACCTGTACAGTGGGAAAATGAGATTCAGGTCCCTGAGTACACAACTCCTCTCCAAGTTGGTGTTTGGGATGCCCTCATTTAAAATAGATGTCTTCTCTCACAAGAGAAGCTAGCATTAAGAGGGAGAATACAACTGTATATGCTCCTGAGCTAATATCATCGCTGAAAGAAAGAAGACCCTCATGGCTCAAAGATATATGGCTTCAAGGGGGAAATTCCGGTAGAAAAACAAGAAGCCATATAAATACCAGGGGTATCTAGCTGCCATGAGTACAATATGAGCCGGATCATTTGAAGAAGCTGTAAAGCATCAAGTCTGAAAGGATGCAAGGATGATGTCTGGGATATGGTCCCTAGACCACAGGACAAAGTTGTTGTCACCTCGTTATAAGATCAAGCATGGAACTGATGGGAAAATGTGTTGCCTAAGACTTCTCTTGGAAGGCACTGATTATTATTGCACCTATAATCTATTATTTCCTGTGCTGCTACGCAAGGACGGAATCTCCATCAGATGGATGCAAAGATCGTTTTTTTTTGGCATGATGCAATAAAGGAAGAGGTGTATGTAGAGCAACCTCTAGGGTTCAAAGTCCAAGATTGGGACACCCATGTCTGCAGGTTGAAGAAAGCCCTCTATGGGCTGAAGCAAGCACCCAGAGCTTGGTACGAGAGGATAGATAGCTACCTAATGAAGCTGGGCTTCACTCATAGTAATGCTGATTACTTCAAAAGTTGATAGAAAGAAGCCTCTCACTCTAGTGTTGTATGTGGACGACTTCTCCCTTACAGATGTTGACCCTCTCATTCATCAGTGCAAGAGGGAGCTCGCTGCTGAATTCGAAATGAAGGACCTAGGACTGATGCACTACTTCCTAGGCCTGGAGGTCTAGCAGATACCTGGCGAGATTTTCCTTTCTCAAGGAAAATATATTGTGAAGCTGCTAGAAAGTTTTGGAATGGTGGACTGCAAGTCCGTGTCGACACTGCCGGGAGCATGACACTCCTTGGATATACTAATGCCGATTGGGCTGGCAGTGTGGTGGATCGTAAGAGCACATCTGGATGCTACTTCACAAGTAGATCTTCTTCGGGCAGGAAATGGAAGTCGGTAGCCTTGAGCACCGCTGAGGTCGAATACATTGCAACAGGTATGGCCCATTGTGAAGTCACTTGGTTGTGAAAGCTCTTCAGTGAGTTGTTCGAGCATGTGCTAGATGCCACCGTTATCCTATGTGATAACCAGAGGGAGATTCATTTGTCATAGAATCCCAGGTTCCACGATTGATCCAAGCATGTTGATGGCTGGTACCACTTTATCCGGGATATGGTATAGCGAGGCGCCGTAAGGCTCGATCATATAGGAACTAATGAGCAGGTCGCGGATATTCTCACAATGCCCTTGGGGAAGGTCATGTTCCTAACCTTTTGTGAGAATCTTGGAATCATGGAACGACCCTATTCTGAGGGTCCTGTTGGACAATGAGCTCTGGGAGCTCCAAGGGGGTAGTGGGGATAGCTTTGGTGCTATAAGCAACCACAAGGCTAGGCTTTCCAAACCTAGTTGGTGTGCTTCTACCCCACCGTGATGATATTGAGATGGTTGACCTCTCTCTGATCTAGTGCCCTGTATGCATCCTACCCATGGAGTTTCGGACTCATGGGAAGTACCTCTCATTTGGCCAATGAGGTGGGAAATGTGAATAGAAACCATAGCAAGACTGATGGACACATCGGAGATTGTCGTACTCTCTATGTCTAGGATGGCACGTGTCCAACAACTTGATCTGGGATCAAGTTTAGCGAGGTTTTGGACCTCCAACTGACTTCGGGTCAATAAAACTAACTTCGGGTTAGTATATGACTCTCTTGAGTCCTAGTGAGGCTTCGGACCTCCCACTGACTTCAGGTCAGGTAAACCAACTTCGGGTTGTTATGTGACTCTTTGTGAGTCCTATAGAGGTTTCAGACCTCTGGGTTAAATCTGTCAGCCGGGTATGACGTCTTTGTGACTGACCCACTTTTGTTCTAAAATAAAGAGGCCAGCAAAGCAAGTTACAGTGGGATGACGCACAATGTTTGGATTACACTAGTGGACGAAGTTCTCCCTAGCTGAGAGGGAGTGTTAAAATTGGACAACTAGGGCCAAACTTCGGGTTGTGCTGCTCAGATGACGATCCCAATATTTTTATTGGATTCCTCTTTCGGAGAGGTGTAAGATTGATCTAAAGATCATCTCAATCGGATGAGCAGAACATGTACTTTGAATTTATTCCACTTATGTGCTAGGTCGGCCTGGAATAAAATATAGACTTAAATGTCTTAAAGGACGTGTCACACACCCCCAAAGATGCCTATATATTGGAGAGACTTGCAGTTCATTTGACACACATTGTGTGGAGGAATTCCTTCTCTCTTGATGGCGTTGGAGCTGCGTTCTTGATACTACGTATCTATGGAGTGTTCTTTGTTTGGGTTGTTCTGGGGTTATGTGTGACACGCTTGGCTGAATGACCTGTTGGAGACTTTGCTAGTAGAAGCATCCTGCTGATCGTCGTAACGCCACCATTCATTATCTTTGTTTTGGCTTGTCTTCCATCGATCTATTAGTATGTTCTCTCTCCTTCAGTATTGTGCGCCCTAATCTAAAATGGCATAGAACATGTTCAAAAATTAACACCAACCTCTTCAAATGATGTGCCAACTTCGATCTAGTCAAACCCAGTGAAATCTCTTCTAGTAGCGCCTTTTCGACCTTCTACTGCAAGATTTTCGGCCTCCCTGCAACTGTTGCTGCTACACGCGGGAACTTCGATCTTCTTCTAGAGCCCTCCTTTGACCTTCACTTTCCTTTCCCTGACATCTGAAGATTGAGAGTGACCCTTGGTGACCTTCGCTTGACCTCTTTGCCTCCCTTTCTCCAAGATCCAACTTGAAGATGGATGCCTTAGGTTTGTTGCAGAAACCCTAGTCATCTTTAGCACGTGTGAGAGAAAATTATCCCAAACATAAGTCTCCTTCGTCCTCCTCCTTCCTCTTCCTTCACTAGAATGAGTGGTGAGTGATGTTGATTTTGTAGCATTGGAAAGTGTTCCAAGTCTCATATTTTGGGAAGAAGCTTGGACATCAGTATTCCAAAGAACCCAGAAATCGTTTGTGGAAATTCCACTTGGATCATGCTTTATTAAAATAATTAATTATTTTAAAATGATCTCTAAAAGTCTAAACTTAGGGAAATTAAATAATTAAAGAGTATTAATAAAGCAGAGTATGAATCTTCTAGAAAATGAAGATCAAGTCATATATTAATCTGAGCCATTGATTAAGGATATAATCTGGGTCGTTGATTCATCAACGAGAAGACTATAAGAGAAGGCTTGAGGGTCATTTGGAAAGCAAGTCGAGCACATTCTCAGTACCCAAAGGAAATCGATTTTGAAGTAAGAGAATTCGATTTTAGGGGGTGAGGTCGTAGAGGCTGGGTTGCAGAGACAGAAGGAAGAGGCAGAAGCCGGCAGAGACGAAGAGAAGGCAGACAGAAGACGAAAAGGAGGCAGCGCTGAGCAGCAGCACTAGCCCTCCACGCAGAGCGACGCAGTCCAGTGCAGTGACTGCACAGAGGGGCCACACAGAGTGACGTAGAGGGAGGAGAAGTGCCTACCGTGTATGCTAAAGATTTGCTCGTCATATATTTTGTAAATGATCTTTTCACTGCTAAAGATTAATATAAACCCTCATTTGATGCACTGGTTTTCCCACATTGGGTTTTTCCGGGGACAATTGTCCAAAAATAACTGTGTTCATGTAGTTGTTTCTATTGTGTGATACATGTTCTATTTGTTCTTTTGCTTTAGATTAAAGTGAATGTTGCAGCTATATTTATTTCAAAATTTACTGAAGCATCTATAAATAACTTATCATAAATAAGTAGGCGAAATAAATCAATCATTGCAGTAGCATTTTCAGATTGAAAATTTCACATGGTATCAGAGCTAGAGGCAAAAGACAAAAGAGGAGCTTTTGCAATGAAACTAAGATCCGACATAGATGTAGCAGCAGCTCGAAAGGGTTCACGCATTCCTCCGGAACACATGGAGAAACGGAGGGATCATGACATGTCAATTCTGACATCCAAACTAGAAGAGGATTTTGCTTATGTGTCAAGCACAGCCTCTCCAGGAGTTTGGTATATTGACAGTGGAGCATCTGAACACATGACGGGAGTTTGAGAATGTTTTTCAAGCTACCAGGAAGAGCAGGTTAACTTTCAGATCACGATGGGAAACAAGGCCATGTGTACCCCTGTTGGTAGAGGAACCATAATATTTCAGACAGAAGTTGGTAACAAGCTTCGGGCCACAAACGTACTGCATGTACCGAGATTGGGGATGAACTTACTCTCCGTGTCTCAACTCCAGAACAAGGGTTACGATGTATACTTTATTGGAAATAAAGTTTATGTCAAACATACTAGCTGGAAAAGGAAGGCATAAATTGGAGTAAGGAGCCATAAACTGTATAAGCTACAGCTTGACTTTCCAATGGCACTAATCGACAGTACGGATGAAAGAGACCTTAATGAATTATGGCACAGAAGAATGGGGCATTTACATCATGGAGCCTTGAAGATCCTCAAGAAGACTGTCATGAGAGCTCCAAAACTCAGCACAAGGAAAGATGATGTCTGCAGGCGGTGTGTACTAGGGAAGTATGCCAAGGCAGCATTTCCAAGAAGCAGCAATAGGGCAAAGAGTGTATTGGAGCTGATACACTCAGACATCTGCGGACCAATGTCCACGACTGCTCTCAGTGGAGCAAAGTACTTTGCTACCATTATTGATGACCATTCCCGAAAAACATGGATCTACTTTCTCAAAACTAAAGATGAAGTCTTTGAGCGATTCAAAGAATTCAAGGCTTTGGTAGAAAATTTAACCAAAAAGAAGATCAAGAAGTTGCGATCAGATAATGGTGGAGAGTATATTGATAAAGACTTCACAAGTTTTTGCACAAAGAAAGGCATCAAGAGAGAATGGACAACTCCATACAATCTAGAGTAGAATGGAGTTGCAGAAAGGAAGAACGGGACCATTGTGGAAGCTGCAAGGGCGATGCTCCATGACCAAGACATGCCCAAATTTTTGTGGGCATAAGCTTGCAATACAACAGTGTATGTGCAGAACAGGGTGCCTCATAGAGCATTGGGAAAAGTGACTCCTGAGAGTGTGTTCACTGGCAGAAAGCCTGAGGTGAGCCACTTTAGGATATTTGGCAGTATAGCGTATTGCCACGTACCCAATGAGAAGAGGAAGAAATTGGATCAGTCTGCGGAGAAGGGTTATCTTGTGGGATATAGTGAAAATGCGAAGGCATATCGCATCTATATTCCATAAAACAGGAAGATTATAGTGAGGCGGGACGTGAAGTTCATGGAGCAGAGAGCCTTCAGGAAATCCCGGGAAATGGCTACAGATATGCAGGCTGAGGAGGATCCGCTAGTACAGCCACAGCGGCCTACAGAATATGGCTCGAGTGCCTATCCACGATACAAGGATTCTGAGGAAAGTTCTTCCGAAGAAGAGCAAGCAGGAGAGCAGGCAAATCCACCCACCACCAGTGGAAGAACGAGTAGAGAGCTCCAACAAACTCTAAGGGATGCAGAGGAATTTGTTGGAGCCCCTAGATATGAGAAGAGGGAACACAAGCAAACTGACAAGTACTAGGCACGGGTAGCACAGGTCGGAGAACCCTCTAGTTTTTGGGAGGTAGCTCAACATCAAGTGTGGGTAGATGCCATGGTGGAGTACAGCTCCATCATGACAAAAGATGTGTGGGAAGTAGTCCCCAGACCACAGAACAAATCGGTTATAGGATCAAGGTGGATCTACAAGATCAAATATGCTGCAGATGGCAGCATAGAGAAGTTCAAGGCCAAATTCGTGGCTAAGGGGTATGCACAAAAGGAAGGGATTGATTATGAAGAAACCTTTGCCCCTGTAGCTAGGTACACTTCAATCAAATCTGTCATATCTCTTGCGGCACAGATGGGATGGGAGATTCACCATATGGATGTCAAGACAGCGTTCTTGAATGGGGTGATAGAAAAGGAAGTGTACATAGAACAGCCAGAGGGCTTTGAGATACATGAGCAGAAGACTCATGTATGCAGGCTTAAGAAAGCCTTGTACGGACTGAAGCAAGCCCCCAGAGCATGGTATGGGTGAATTGATAGCTACCTGCAGAAGATGGGATTTGTTAAGAGTGACGCAAATCCCAACCTCTACTATCTGAGAGTAGGGGATGAGCGGCTAATCCTGGTATTATATGTAGATGATCTGTTCTTGACTGGATCATCTAAGCTCTTCCAAGACTGCAAGGAGAATCTAGCTACCGAATTCGACATGAAGGACTTGGGGCAGATGCACTATTTTCTTGGTTTGGAGGTCTGGCAGCAGAAGGGAGAAATCTTCCTTGGGCAAGGAAGATATACTACAGAGATCCTGAAGAGGTTTCAGATGGAGGACTGTAGACCCACGGCTATGCCAATGATTATAAACTGGAAGAAGATAGACACGTCCGAGGATGATGAGGCTGACCCTACCTTGTATAGGCAGCTCATAGGATCATTGTTGTACCTGGTCAACACTAGACCAGACATCTATTATGCAGTGAATACCCTCAGCCAGTTCATGGTGGAACCAAGGAGGGCTCACTGGGCAGCAGCCAAACATGTTCACGAATATTTGAAGCAGACAGTTGAGTATGGGTTGAAGTACACTAAAGGCAATGAAATCTAGTTGAGTGGGTTCACTGACGCAGATTGGGCTTCAGTGGATCGGAAAAGTACTAGTGGGTACTGTTTCAGTCTCAGATCAGGAAAGACTTCCTGGTGCAGTAGGAAACAGAAATCCGTGTCACTAAGCTCAACCGAGGTTGAATATATGGCAGCAAGCACAGCTTCGTGCGAGGCCATATGGCTTTGTAAACTTCTCTTGAACTTGCTCAAGAAGAGGATAGAACTGACTAGAATTTCATGTGATAATCAGAGTTGCATCAAGCTCTCTGAGAATCCTATGTTTCGTGACTGGTCGAAGCACATGACATTAGGTGCCACTTCATCAAAGACTATGTCCAACGAGGAGTTGTACAGTTGAAGTACATTCCTACAGGAGAACAGGTCGCAGATATCCTCATAAAGACTTTGGGTAAGATTAAGTTTACTTACTTCAAGGAAAAAATGGGGATGGTCGAGAACCCTTTCCAATAGAGGAATGGGTGGTTTTCAGATTCAGAGGGAGCTACAGTACGGATGAGGAAGTGATAGACGTGGTGTCATAGGCAGCAATACAGAGAGTAGCAGTGCAGAGATGAGGGGCAGCAGCTAAAACATCAGCAGTGCAGCAAATGCTTCAGGTCAGAGCAGATCCAATTGGTACCTTGTTTAAACACTTTCCTCGCTAAGAGGGAGTGTTGATTTTGTAGCATTGGAGAGTGTTCCAAGTCTCATATTTTGGAAAGAGGGTTCGACATCAGTATTCCAGAGAACCCAAAAATCGTTTGTGGAAATTCCACTCGAATCATGCTTTATTAAAATAATTAATTATTTTAAAATGATCCCTAAGTCTAAACTTAGGGAAATTAAATAATTAAAGGGTATTAATAAAGCAGAGTGTGAATATTCAAGAAAATGAAGATCAAGTCATCTTTTAATCTGAGACATTTATTAAGGATATAGTCTGGGTCATTGATTCATCAACGAGAAGACTATAAGAGAAGGCTTGAGGGTCATTTGGAAAGCAAATCGGGCACATTCTCAGTACCCGAATGAAATCAATTCTGAAATAAGAGAATTCGATTTTAGAGGGTGAGGTTGTAGAGGCTGGGTTGCAGAGACAGAAGGAGGGAGAAGTCAGCAGAGACGAAGATAAGGCAGACAGAAGACGAAGAGGAGGCAACGCTGAGCAGCAGCATTGGCCCTCCACACAGAGTGACGCAGTCCAGCGCAGTGACTGCGTAGAGGGGCCACGCAGAGTGACGCAGAGGGAGGATAAGTGCCTACCGTGTATGCTAAAGATCTACACGTCATATATTTTGTAAATGATCTTTTCACTACTGAAGATTAATATAAACCCTCATCTGCTGCACCAGTTTTCCCACATTGGGTTTTTCCGGGGACAATTGTCCAAAAATAACTGTGTTGATATGGTTGTTTCTATTGTGTGATACATGTTCTATTTGTTCCTCTACTTTTGATTAAAGTGAATGCTACAACTGTATTTATTTCAAAATTTACTAAAGCATCTATAAATAACTTATCATAAATAAGTAGGCGAAATAAATCAATCACTGCAGTAGCATTTCAGATTGAAAATTTCACAAGTGAGTGCGCTTCAAGTAGGACGAGTCCTCCTCTATTTATAGGCTCTTCAAGGGTGGATGTGGCTCTTCCTTTAGGCCGACTTGCCAGCTACCATGCCGACTTGGTCTTGGAGGGTATTCCGACACTTCTAAAGACAAAAATAATTTTCTTTACAAGTTACAATGTGCCCAGTGGGGTATTCAACTTATGACAATGACTCTTTTGACTTCTTGACCTAGGACAAACCCTAAAAGTGTTAGAGAATCAGAAAGGCAGAAAGATTATCTTATTCGTGATTATTTATTTGTGATATTATTTAGTTCTTATTATGTTCTTCTTATCTTCCTTCTTATAAGTTCATCGAACAAATATCAAAGCAAATGCACATAAATCAAGGACACCAGATGTAGGTCAGCAGCCAGGGCAAAACCCCACTCTTGAAGAAAACCCAGTCAGTAATTCTTCCTTCAATAGTGATTCTTGAGACTCTAGACCTTGACTCGGACTTCCTCCACACCAAGCCAACCTTCCTTTTGGTCCTTCCTTAATCTGACAGTAGCGGCAGCAGTAGCAGTTTCTTCGACCTGGAACTTCGACCTTGCTTCTACAACTTCGATTTTGAGGGAAAGACTTTGATCTTGCTTCTAGGAGTTCGATTTTGACCCAATACAACTTCTCAAGGCAGCAGCATCCAACAGAATCAACTTCGACCTCTTTTTCTCTTGGCAGCAGCAACTGGCAGCACCTGATGCAGCAACTGATGCAATAAATGATGGAGAACTTTGATCTTCCATACTATAGCACCTGAGAGAGAGAGAGAGTAGCACCAAAATTTCAATTTTCTTCAACTCCTTTAGCTTGCCCAAAACCACACTCCAAAAGACCTCTTCCTTCACTTCGCACTTTTCCCTGATGTAGCAAAAGCTATCAAATTTTTGTATGTAAGTGATGCCTCCAAATGAATTCGATCTCCCTGTATTTATAGGTTTCTGATGGGTTCAAATTACTGGACTTGAAGCTGACTTGATCACTTGAAGGTCGAATTGATGTGGAGGCTCCATAAATCATATTTGACTCAATACCTGACCTATTTTGCATGATTCAAAAGCCCAATATGAGTCAATTTAAATCTGCATTCACCCTATAGACTCAGAATAAAACCTAGAAGTCCTTAATGGGGACTTTGACCTAAAATAATATGACCCAAGCATGAAACCCATGCTAAGTCATTTAATAATAATATAAAAATTATCTTCTTCATTCTTTTGACAAGTACAATCAATATTGAATCAAATACAATTTATGAAGACCGAACCTAATTACAATCTTCAACACTCCCTCTTAACTAGGGAGGTATTCATAATACAATAGTACAAGGTAGAACTCAACTATGTGAACTATGAAGAATTTTTAGACACTTAAATGTCATCGACTAGATTCCTAATGAGGGAAATCTATCCATTGGTCACTCAACAATTTAGGCACCGCAACGCCATGGACTAGATTCCTGAGCAGGGAAATCTATCCAGGTGGGACTAAGATGGACTAAAGCTTTCAGTCTCTATAGGTACCATCATGCTTACTTACTAACCATCAACCCAAGGAACTAGGTGCACATCCACCCAATGCCACCCTCCCTACCAGACATCAACACAAAGTGTCGGCCTGATGTATTTCTAGGCAATGCTTCACTCACAAAGCCTTAACCCCCATTGATCCAAAAGATCAAGAATAACCAATCTCTCCCAAAAAAACTGATTGGTAACCAACATGCTATCCAAACTTTCGAGAGATTCACTTGTACAAACACAACCCCAATCAACAATATACTTTCAAATTCATAATCAAAACAAACCTTCAGGGTTTCGATGTTGCCCTTCAACTAATCTCAGTAGCTCTATCAGTTGAATCTTTTGAGAGAAGATTCCTTTTCCCTACTTCACATATTTCTTCCAGCATATATTCTCCAATCAAAACCTATGTTGTGCCCTCCCTCTTAGCTAGGGAGAGTTCTTTTATCCAAGCTCCCTCTTAACATAGGGAGATTAACTTCTTCCTTTGGTGTCGGAGAATCTTTCATGGCTTCCATTCTTTTCATCATGCTGATCATATCAACTTTTTTTTACGGATTTCTTCACCAATATGATGTTCCTGCATAACTTAGATAGCATGTACACCCAATTCTGTAGAAGCATGAAGTTAGTCATAACAAAACTTTATAGTAGCCAAAGCATTTAGACTTTTCATAATCAACAAGAGACTATACTTCAATACTTCAATCATCTAGCCCAGGTTTGATACAAATCCTAAATCATATCAGCAATTCAATCAAGATAACAGAAGATTAGTTCTGTCATATAGTGATCCCTAGAAATAAGTCAAAAGAGAAATAAAAGTATCTAATAACTTTCGGAAGCCATATGATAGACTATCTACTAAAGTTTTATGTAAACCCTAGATTTCATTCAATCAAGTCAAATCCAGCATGAATAGCTTTTACTAGGGTTTGATGTAAATCCTAGATTTCAATCAGAACAGACACATCATAAAATAACTTCTACTAGGGTTTGATATAAACACTAGATCTGCCATCTATGAATTCTCCACAAACATTATATAGATTCAGATGAATACACATACTAGAGAATCTAATCATTACTAGGGCTTAGATGTAAAACCTTAAACTTTTCAAACATCATCCTAGAACTTATGACCATTAGAAATTTGATCAATACATATATCTAGGAGATTACCATCATGCATAAGCATATCATATGACTAGACAATATTTGATATATTAGACATATATAGACCTAGACTAAGCTAGGGACACAATCAAATAAGTATATACCTAGAGTTTCATTCCTAGGACTTTCCATAACAAGGATTTCACTTGTAGACCTAACCAAAACCTAGGGTTTTGGTTCATGTCAAAGCAAACCCTTATTCTATCAAGACTTCAAAGGTTCGAGATTTCGAACATCATTTCAACCCTAATTAGTTAGAGCTTCCATGATCTTATCAAAATCCCAAACACGACATTATTAATATATTAACCAAAATAGCAATTTCTTCATTAATAGCCCTAAGTAGGTTTAGGGTTTCACACATTATCAACATACCCTTGGGTTAGGGTTTCTAGAGAACCTTTTTAGGGTTCTATTTATGCAAACAATTTGAGGTGTATAAGGTGGGTAGATTCATCACATGATGAATCATCCCAAACAAGAATCTTTTAAGATTCATGAGAGCTAGACACAACAACAGTTAGTAGTGTAGAATGAATATACCAAAGATAATAACAAGACTTCATAATCTAAGACATACCTTTGATACTTTGACAAACCTTTATGATTCCAATGCTTTGTATAATGAGGGCTTCTTTCTTAATCCTTGAGGCCTTCATCCATGATTCTTGAGCAAGTTAATTCCTAGACAAGGAAATAGAGGTAGACAAGTGATTAGTATTTAATATAATCGAGACTTTCAATAAATACATGAAAACAAATAGAGAGGGAATGAGACACTTATCTTGAGGAGTTGTTGTGGGCTCCCTCCAAAGCTTTGAGGGAAACCTAAAAGCTTATAAAACAAGAAAAATGTTTTTCCAAAAAGATGTTAAACCTATAACTAAACATAAAATATACAAATGAAATATCTAAAGCTAGGAGCAAGGGGCTTAGTAATGTAAGTCCCTTGTGTCATTCCCTCCGAGCTTTGCTCTCCTGGGAAAGGATACTTCTTCAACCACATTTTCTCTATCTCTTTTCTTACTTCTCAGATTGTAGGGACACTCACTTCTATAATGCCCCATTTTGTGACAATGATAGCATTCAATCTTGGACATATCAACCTTCTTCCTTGGCCCTTTCTTCTTGAAGTTTCCCTTGTGATGAGCAACATAAGAATTTGATACTTCTTCATTGTTGGCTACCATTGAGATTCTTAACTCATCTTGACTGTAGGTTGTCCATAGTTCCTCAAAGGTGGGAGTTTCTTTCCAGTTGTTAAGACTTACAACAAATGCACCCCAAGTAGTTGGTAGCCCTAGTATGGTTGTGATCACAAGTTCTCTATCTGACACCATTTCATCAATGGCAAGAAGGTCATCTCTTATTCTTGCTATCTTCACAAAGAAAGTAGATATGATATCCTCCTTGGTCATCTTAGTAGTCCTTAGTTCATTTTTTAGACTTGCCATCTTTCCAATATTCTTGGTGGTAAACAGTTTTGACAAGGCATCATACATTTCCTGGGCATGATCAATGTTTGCAATGAAGGGGACAAGATTGTCCTTTATGCCTTCAACCATCAAATTCATACCCACTAATTCCAATTCTCTGAATTTTACCTTATCAATATCACTTGATTCTTTTGTGGGCTTCTTCAGTTTTCCTTTCACCAAGTCTAAGACCTTGTTCTTTTCAAGGAGGAGGCCAATCCTCTTTTTCCAAGATCTATAATTTGAAGCTCCTTCAAGCTCGTTCTCTCCCTTGATAGTGCTAGACATCTTCCTTGAAAGTAGTGAAGACTTCTTTCCTTAAAGAGTTACCTTTAATGAAATTCTTATGCCTCCTTGATCAAATCCTTGAGTTGCCTTTTCCTTCTTTTTTCGCCAAAGCTCTAAAACCATGTTAGAGATTCAGAAAGGCAGAAAGATTCTCTTATTCTTGATTATTTACTTGTGATATTCTTTAGTTCTTATTATGTTCTTCTTATCTTCTTTCTTATTAGTTCATCAAGCAAATATCAAAGCAAATGCACATAGATCAAGGACACCAGATGTAGGCCAGCATCCAGGGCAAAACCCCACTCTCAGGGAAAACCCAATCAGTAATTCTTCCTTCAATAGTGATTCTTGAGACTCTAGACCTTGACTTGGACTTCCTCCAGACCAAGTCATCCTTCCTTTCTATCCTTCCTTAATCTGACAGCAGCAGCGGTAGCAGCACTATGTAGCAGTTACTTCTACCTGGAACTTCGACCTTGCTTCTGGAACTTCGATCTTGAGGGAAAAACTTTGATCTTGATTCCAGGAGTTCGATTTTGACCCAATACAACTTCTCAAGGTAGCAACATCCAGCAGAATCAACTTCGACCTCTTCTTCTCTTGGCAACAACAACTGGCAGCACCTGATGTAGCAACTGGCAGCACCTGATGCAGCAACTGATGCAGTAAATGATGGAGAAATTTGATCTTCTAGACTATAACACGTGAGAGAGAGAGAGTAGCACCAAAATTTCGATTTTCTTTTAACTCCTTTAGCTTACCCAAAACCGCACTCCAAAAGACCTCTTCCTTCACTTCGCATTTTTCCCTAAAGCAGCAAAAGATATCGAATTTCTAAGTATGAGTGATGTTTCCAAATGAATTCGATCTCCTTATATTTATAGGCTTCTGATGGGTTCGAATTACTAGACTTGAGGCTGACTTGATCACTTGAAGGCCTGCTTAATGTGGAGGCTCCATAAGTCATATTTGACTCAATACTTGACATATTTGCATGATTCAAAAGCCAAATATGAGTCAATTTAAATCTGCAATAACGTTATAGACTTGGAATAAAAAACTGAAGTCCTAAATGGGGACTTTGACCTAAACTAATATGACCCAAGCATGAAACCCATGCTAAGTCATTTAATAATAATATAAAAATTATCTTCTTCATTATTTTGACAAGTACAATAAATATTGAATCAAATACAATTTATGAAGACCGAACCTAGTTACAATCTTCAACAAGAAGCACTCAATAGGTGCTTGACCTATAAGATATGAGACCTTGAACATGAAACCCATGCTCCAAAATAATAATAATAATTTTTCTTTCGTTTTATTATTTACAAGAATCAAAAATACATTTCATACTTATGAAAACCGAACCTAGTTACACATTTTTCAACATTTATAGGCTTTTGGGTGGGTCAAATACCCCTCTTTGGGCCGACTTGTCTTCTGCCAAGACCGAATTGTGCTAGGAGGCTTCTAGGGTTTTCTAGACTTGAAATAAACGCTTTTCCAAGATACATTTTGCTTAGAAGGGTCTTATAAACATGACGTTGACTCTCATGGCTCATGATAATAAATCATATGACCTAACAAACCCTAGAAGCATGAAGAACATGCTTTTACCTAGAAGACCATCAATAAGAAGCATGAAACCCATGCTTTAGAATAATAAATTTTCTTTCTTCTTTTGTTTGTTACATAAGATATACATATTGAAATGAGTACAACAACAATTATGAAGACCGAAACTAGTTACATTTCCAACACTCCCTCTTAACTAGGGAGGTATTCATAATTGTACAACCAATACAACATCATTCTCAAACTGAAGAGTTCTCATAAGAAGAGTCGGATTGATAAGCTAAATGTAAGCATCAACATTATGACCAACATTGTCTTTGAGGCCTAAATAGACAAGCTTATCTTCATTCAAGAGCATTATGCTGGGAGGCTTTATGTGTGATACTGCACTACCTCTATAAGGCATTGTTAATTTTAGATAACAATGGTATGTTCTATGCTTTAGAGCAATTTACTTCAATTTTTTTATAAGCCCAATATCAATTTCCAAATTAGCAATCACATTGACTTGATAGTAAATGCAGATAGAACATAAACAAAAAGCAGAAGACAAGCCAAGACAAGAAGACACTATATTTGGCAGATGTCAGGGAAAAACCCCAATGTGGGGAAAACCCTTTGATCAAATCTTCTTATTATTCTTCAAAAGTTCAACAGAGAGAGAGAGTACATCATACAAAATTTACTTGCCCAAACACTGTCAAAACAGTCCAGTCAACAGGATGCCCTAACCAAAAAGTCATCACAAGTCAAACCAGCAGAAATTCTCCTCCAAAGTAGCTTGGTCAAACCCAGTCAATTCGGCCTCCGCAAATAGTCAAATTCAACTCAAAATAGTACTAAAAAACTCGGTCAACGCAGAGTCAACACTGCAGTCAAAGAGCGTGTGGTCAACACAGGTCAAACTACTCCAAAAACCTCGAAATTTGTGCCAGCCAATGCGGCCTCAATAAATCGGAAGAATTGCCTAAAAACCACAGTCAAAAAGGTGGAGTTGACCCTCGGTCAACATTGGTCAACGCACCTGCAATCACCCCAAAAATAGCTATGAAATTTCCTCCTGAAATTTTTGGTCAACCTTGGTCAATGCTGTGAAGAGAAGCTGCTCCTTTTGTTGTATGACCCAATCAAGAGAGGAGAGAGAATGTGTGAGAAGTGATGATGTCCAAATGAGAATAATTTCTCTCTTATTTATACAATTCGATGAGGAGTGGAGACACATCTATTGGGGCTTCATGAGCCTACATTAGACTTCTGGCCGACCTTGATAATTTGCACATGTGTGAGAATTAAATTCAAAATCACACTTCTGCTCATCCAAACAAGATAATCTTTAGATCAATCTTGCACCTCTCGGAAAGAGGAATTCAATAAAAATATTATCTCTGTCATATGAGCTGTCTAAGGTGGAGTTTGGCCCTAGTTGCCAATTTTAATACTCCCTCTCAACTAGGGAGAAATGCACCTGCCAATCCATCTATCAACCTATACCATCTTTGTCATTCCTGCACTGCTCTTCTTTGCTCAACTCTGCTCTGCTGAACTATGAAGAAATAATGGAGAAGAATTTGATCGAGAGTGAGTCACAAGAACTTGCCACTCTCCACTGACCCAAAGTCGGTCCAAAGGTAAAACCTCAATCAGACTTGATCCCAAAACAAGTTGTTGAACACCATACATCCTAGCATAAAGAGTACGACAGTACACGATTCATCCATCAGTATTTCTATGGTCTATATCCTCATTTCCCAACTCATTGGTCAGATGAGAGGTACTTCCCATGAGTCCCGGACTGCATGGGTAGGATGTATGCTGGGGTACCAGTGGGATAAGGTGAACCTTCTCATATATCAACCAACAAAGGGGATATCACAGGGGAAGGTGAACCACTCACCTTGTACACAGCGCATCACTAGGGAAGGTGAACCACTCACCCTATGGTCGCCCATAGCTCCAAGAAGTACCCCCAAGCCCCTCGGAGCTCGCAAAGCTCAATGTCCAACTCATGCGGGACCCTCATAGGAGGGTTTGTCTATGACTCCAAGTCTCTCACGGAAGGTTAAGAATATGACCTTCCCAAGGGGCTTCGTGAGAATATATGTGACCTGCTCATCAATCCCAATGTGATGGAGCCTTACTACTCCCCTTGTACCATATCCCGAATAAAGTGGTCCTTGATATCAATATGCTTGGAGCGGTCGTGGAACACGAGATTCTCTGAAAAGCGAATCCCACTTTGGTTGTCGCAGTAGATCACGGTGGTATCCAGCACATGCTCAAATAGCTCACTAAAGAGATTCCTCAACCAAACAACTTCACAACAGGCCATAGTTGCTGCAATGTATTTGGCCTCAGCGGTTCTCAAAGCAACGATTTCTGCTTCCTGCTCATCCAGGATATTGAAGCAGAACCTAGTGAAAAGCAACATCCATATGTGCTTTTACCATCCACCACACTCCCAGCCCAGTCAGCATCAGTGTATCCATGGAGCTTCAAATTCTCGACAGTGTATCTCAATCCATAGTTGATTGTGCCCCGAAGATATCTCAAAAGATTCTTGGCAGCAATCCAGTGTATGTGATGAGGCTCGACCATAAATTGACTCAGCGTATTCACTGCAAATCATATGTCCGAACGGGAGTTCACCAAGAACATCAGGGCCCCCACGAGTTGACAATACTCAGAAGGATTTCCCAAATCCGGCCCAGCATCACTTCCACATAGCTTCTTAAATTTGAGTTCCATCGGAGTAGTCACAGACTTATAGTCCACCAACCCAAATCTTTCAAGCAGCTTCACAATATATTTTCCTTGAGAAAGGAAAATCTCACCTGGCTTTTGCCAGACCTCCAAGCCTAGGAAGTAGTGCATCAATGCTAGGTCTTTCATCTGGAATTCAAAAGCCAACTCCCTCTCGCATTGATGAATGAGAGGGTTTGCACCTGTCAGAAAGAGATCGTCCACATAGAGCACCAAAATGGGAGGCTTGTTATTATCAACCTTGAAGTAAAGGTTTGGATCAACTTCACTTCTTGTAAACCCCAGCTTCATCAGAAAGTTGTCGATCCTCTCATACCAAGCCCTGGGGGCTTGCTTCAACCCATAGAGGGATTTCTTCAACCTGCATACATGTGACTCTCGGTCCAAAACTTCAAACCCTTCAAGTTGTTCTACATAAACTTCTTCCTTAAGCGAGCCATGTAAGAAAGCAGTTTTGACGTCCATTTGATGCAGATTCCATCCCTGAGAGACAACAAGGGCAATAATCGAACGGATGGTGGTATATCATGCAACCAGTGCAAATATCTCATCATAGTCTATACCTTCCTTTTGAAAGAAGCCTCGGGCAACGAACCTGGCCTTGAACCTTTCAGCACTCCCATCAGCTCCATATGTTTGATTTTGTAAATCCATTTCAAGGTGACTTGTCCTTTGGTCTAGGGGCTACATCCCAAACATCATTCTTCATGATCGACTCATATTCTTCGTTCATTGCATCCTTCCAAACTTGGTGCTTCACGACTTCTTCGAACGTTCCAGGCTCAAATTGAACAATGGTGCTCATGGCAACTAAGTACCCTTGGTACCTATTCAACTTCTTACTTTCACGAAATGTCCCCCTCGGTGCAATATGTCTCTCGGCATCTTCAAGAGTATCTCTGAGCCATGAGGGTCTCCTTTTTGAAGCAGAGGGCTCACTAGGAGGTGGATCAATGGGATCCATTGGACCTTCAACATCGGGCATTTGTTCATTCTTCGGCTCTTCCTACTTTCCTACAGTTTCATCTTTGTCTTTCTTTGAAATAGGAAGATCTCTAACCTTCCCAAGGTAAGCAGCTTCATCGAAGGTGACATCATGACTTACCTCCACTTCCTTTTGACCAGGCACATAGATTCTATATGCCTTTGAAGTTTCACTATAGCCCACAAATGTTCCCTTCTTCCCAGAAGCATCCAGCTTGCTTCCCTTTTCTTTCGGCACATGAAAATATACGGGACTACAAAAAATTCTAAAGTGAGAAACATTAGGCTTCTTACAAGTCAAAAAATCTTTGGGAGTTTTGGAGTCCAATGCTTGATGTGGGCATCTATTTTGAACATACACAGCAGTGTTGGCAGCTTCTCCCCGTAAGAAATTTGGTAGGCCTTGGTCATGAAGCATGGCACGAGTAGCTTCAATGATGGTTTGATTCTTCCTTTCGGCAACTCCATTTTGTTTAGGAGTATAAGCAGTAGTGGTCTCCCTCTTAATGCCAGCTTCCCTACAATAGTCATTGAACTCATTTGACTCATATTCGGTTCCATTATCGGTCCTCAATACTTTGATCTTTTTCCCTGTTTGATTTTCAACCAAGGCTTTGAAAGAGCGGAACAACTTGCACACTTCGTCCTTCTTCTTCAAGAAGTAAATCCAAGTTTTGCGAGAAAAGTCATCCACAAAAATAGCATAATACAAATATCCTCCCAAAGACGTTACAGGCAACATACCAGATAAATCAGAATGGATTAATTGAAGAATGTCGGTAGTCTTGCTATCACTTGAGGGGAATGGTCCCCTTGTATGTTTCCCTTCGGCACAACCCTGACAAACACCTTCATGATCAACTTTAAAATCAGGCATACATGTGACCATCTTCCTAGCATCGACAAGAGCTTTATAATGAAGGTGAGCAAACCTCTGGTGCCATAATTCGGATTGAAGAGAAGTGTTGCATGTCATGGCTCCCAACAGACTTCCTCCAACCTGATAAAGTGTATCAACCCTGAATCCAAGAGTGAATGCTTCTTCAAAATTCCTTTTCCAAACACGTACCTTTCCATCTATGAATTCCACCTTGAATCCTTTGTCTTCCATCACCGAAATAGATACCAAATTCTTCTTCAAGTCAGGTACATATAATACATCTTGTAGATGAAGGATTTGACCTTGATTTAGATGAAGAGTAACAGTCCTTGTCCCTTTCACGGGATAGGTGGCATTGTCTCCAAGTATGATCTCCAAATTGGTTTCCTTTTCAATCAAATGTGAGAGGGCCTCTTTGTACCCAGCGAAGTGCCTTGAGGCACCACTATCAATCAACCAATTACCCAAGGTGTCTGGAGGAGAGGTAGTAGAGAGGGCAGATATAAGATAAAATTCCTTTTGCTTGTTATCTACAACATTAGATTCATCATACCAGGAGTTTCTCGATCTCTTAGAAGGTTGACCACTTCCATATCGTGCAGCTGGAGCATTTCTCTTTCCTTTGTTATTGAACCTGTTATTTCTTTGATTTTCATTTCCCTTGAAATTGTTGTGATTGTTATCATCATCTCGTGGTGTATCTCTTTTATTAGGCCACTCTATAGCATATTGGCCAAACCTGTTGCAATTGAAACATCTACCCTTTCTTCCTTCTTTGAATCCTGGTCTTCCTTGACCTTGTTTCCTTGGACCAGCATTGTTCTTTCTTTTAGCATGAGCGGAGAATGCAGTAGGATCATTCCTATTTGAAGGCATGTCTCTCTCCATCATCCTTGTCTCTTCTCGAGTGCATCTAGTCAACAATTCATCAAAACCTGGAATCTTGTTGGCATTGTCTCCAAGCATGATCTCCAAATTGGTTTCCTTTCCAATCGAATGTGAGAGGGCCTCTTTGTACCCAATGAAGTGCCTTGAGGCACCACTATCAATCAACCAATTATCCAAGGTGTCCGGAGGAGAGGTAGTAGAGAGGGAAGATATAAGATAAAATTCCTTTTGCTTGTTATCTACAACATCAGATTCATCATACCTGGAGTTTCTTGATCTCTTAAAAGGTTGACCACTTCCATATCGTGCAGTTGGAGCATTTCTCTTTCCTTTGTTATTGAACCTGTTATTTCTTTGATTTCCATTTCCCTTGAAATTGTTGTGATTGTGATCATCATTTCGTGGTGTATCCCTTTTATTAGGCCACTCTCTAGCATAGTGGCCAAACCTGTTGCAATTGAAACATCTACCATTTCTTCCTTCTTTGAATCCCGGTCTTCCTTGACCTTATTTCCTTGGACCGGCATTGTTCTTTCTTTTAGCATGAGCAGAGAATGCAGTAGGATCATTCCTATTTGAAGGCATGTCTCTCTCCATCATCCTTGTCTCCTCTTGAGTGCATCTAATCAACAATTCATCAAAACCTGGAATCCTTTCATTGTTGAGGATAGTGGTATTGAATGCATCCCATGCTCAGGGAAGACCTCCAAGGAAAATAAGAGTGAGCTCTCGGTCGGCAATAACCTCTCCAATAGATAGTGTTAAAAAGTGTAACTAGGATCGGTCTTCATAATAACTATGTAATTATGAATTTATGTAATGAATAAGACAAAGATAATAAAATGTATTTTGTAAAGCTTGACTCATGGGTTTCATGAGCAAGTAGTTTTTATAGGTCAAAGACTTCTTCTTGATGTCTTTGAGGGATTTGTCATCTTGTCATAAATGTATAAAATAGAGTCATGTACGAATAGTCATGTTACACTTATGTAAGGGACAAATTATATGATCCAAGACCTTGTCACCTTGCTCCACGAAGTCAGCTCCAAATGTGTTGGAAATATCCTCCAAATGTGTTGGAAATATCCTCCTTGATGAAGTCGGCCTGCCCACAAAGCTCATGTCGGCCTAGAAGCTGGAAACAGCCACTATAAATAAAGGAATTGCGGCCTCATTATGAACACACCAATTCGGATAAAGTCTGAAAATCAGTGCGAAGAACAGTACGAAGAAAAGAGGATATTCAGTGAGAAGAATAGGTTAGTAAGAAGGCAAGTCTGCGTGGTAATAAAGTCTACACAATTCGGTCTTAAAAGGCTACATCTATACCTCACATATCTCAGTGAAAACCGAAGGTTACCACAGCGTATCCATAGTTTGGTCTTGAGCTAAAGAGGAGTTATATATATTTCGGTTTGGGTCAACACATATCTAGAACAACTCATAAAGGAGCCAAAGGTAAGTGCAGTACAAACGAGGGTTAATACAGCAGAAAGAGATCTCGGTCTTGGACTTAGAAGGTAGATCGTGAAAGAGTCTCTAGGAGGCCAAGGCTAAATCAAAGGAAGAACAAAAGGAATCACATCATTTAAGGGCTAGGGACCGAGCTTTCTAAGGCTGGTGCAGAGCGGTGCAAAAAAGAAAGAAGCTACTCTAGGAGTCAAAAGGGAGCAGTGACAAGTTCTTGGAGGAAGACAAAGGTCAAGGGTTGTATCATGGTCATGGTACTTGTCAATTGAACATATATAAGAAGAATTACTTGCGGGTTTTCCTCTCCAAGAGGGAGAGGTTTTGGCCTTGGCTAGAAGAGCCAAAATCTTGTGTCATTTATATTTTGATAATTGACTTGATGAAAGACCTAACAAGCTAATGAAGAAAAGATCTAAGTAAGAGAAACAAGTTCACAAGTAATTATCAAATAGAGAATTGAATTAAACTACGCCCTATCAAATTCTTAACAAGAAGATCATTTTTTATTTCGATAATCCTCATGAAGTAGGATTGGATGGATTCTCCTCTATCCATCTTGATGTCCTTCAGCTTCTTTTTGAGAAAGAGGATTTGGTTTGCATTGCTAGCCTTGAACATGCTAACCAACTTATCATACATCTCTTTAGATGTGCCCAGCTCAGGGATGTAAGCAACTAAATGCTTTTGAATGGAATCCCTAACAATCTTCTTAGCTTTGACCTCTCCTTTCTTATACTTTGACTTAGTGGCCACTGGTGCATTTGAAGGAGGCTCAACAATCTTTCCCTGGACATAATCCATGACTTCATTTTCTTCCAAAGTCAAGTCTAGAGACATCTTCCATGCATGATAATCAGATTTATCATTGAGTTTGTCCTCATATTTGAAATAAGATGAGGAAGCCATTGACCCTTGTCCTTGTCTAACAAATCTCAGTGATTGCTTTTCTCACTCTTGCTCGGGCTTTGTCTTCACCTGGGCTCTGATACCATGTTAATTTTAGATAACAATGGTATGTTCTATGCTTTAGAGCAATATACTTCAATTTTTCTTATAAGCCCAATATCAATTTCTAGATTAGTAGTCACATTAACTTGATACTAAATGCAAATAGAACATAAACAATAAGCAGAAGACAAGCCAAGACAAGAGGACACAATATTTGGCAGATGCCAAGGAAAAACGCCAATGTGGGGAAAACCCTTTGATCAAATCTTCTTATTCTTCTTCAAAAGTTCAGCAGAGAGAGAGAGTACATCATACACAATTCACTTGCCCAAACACTGTCAAAATAGTCCAGTCAAACAGCAGTCAACAGGATGCCCTAACCAGAAAGTCAACGTTGGTCAAAGCAGCAGAAATTCTCCTCCAAAGTAGCTCGATCAAAACCAGTCAATTCGGCCTCTGAAGACAGTCAAAGTCAACTCAAAACAGTCTTGAAAAACTCAGTCAAACTCGGTCAACGCAAAGTCAACACTGTGGTCAAAGAAACTCCAATCAACCTGCTCTAAAAACCTTGGAATTTGTACCAGCGAATGCAGCCTCAATAAATCGAAAGAACTACCTGAATACCGCATTCAAAAAGGTGGAGTTGACCCTCGGCCAACGCTGGTCAACGCACCTGCAATCACCCCAAAAACAACTCTGACATTTCCTCCTGAAATTTTCGGTCAACCTTAGTCAACGCTGTGAAGGGAAGTTGCTCCTTTTGTTGTACGACCCAATCAAGAGCGGAGAGAGAATGTGTGAGATGTGATGATGTCCAGATGAGAAGAATGTCTCTCTTATTTATACAATTCAATGAGGAGTGGAGACACATCTATTGGGGCTTCATGAGCCTACATTAGACTTCTTGCCGACCTTGACAATTTGCATGTGTGAGAATTAAATTCAAAATCACACTTGTGCTCATCCAAACAAGATGATCTTTAGATCAATCTTGCACCTCTCGGAATGAGGAATCCAATAAAAATATCATCTCCATCATATGAGCTGTCCAAGGTGGAGTTTGGCCCTAGTTGCCAATTTTAACAGGCACATACCCCATCCAGATGTTCACTAGGTATGTCCTTTTAGGATTATTCTTATCTTCGATTCCCAATCCTCAAAGAATATCGTTCCTCTTCAACCACTCTTATCTTGGATACCTGTCTCATCCTCAAAGAGTGTTGGCACCTTTCCTCTCTTGGATTGTCCATCCTCAAGGAAACCACATATGCTTATCCAATCCTCCGTCATTCTCCCTTCATATCTTTCAATTTGTTAGTCCTAGTCAAGTGCATGATACACGAAGAATAGAATGCACGTGTGATGTCTAACATCACTCTCTCTCAACCAAAGAGGATATCCCTATTCCTTTTTTATTAGAGAATAGATCCTTGCTCCTTATTCAAGGAGACTCCTTTACTCCTTCCTCATAACTAGAGGAGATCCTGAATTCCTTTCAATTTGGGAAGTCAACACCACAATCATTATAGCTTGTCTCCATAAGAATATCAGCTACTTGTTCGTGTATAGTTGTGTGGCTCCCTCTTTCCTTCACATCTCTTGTATCGAGCTAGCTTTATTTTGAGGTATCATGGAGCCATCTTCGTTCTTCAATCTTATGACAGGATCCAAGTCATCTATCTTGCTCATCACTTTCATGTTGTCATCATTAATTAAAGCACTATATTGAGCCTTTCCAAAGTTTAAGTTGATTATAGCTTCCTTATGAAAGTGATCTCCTTGAACTTGACCTTCAGGTTATCTTCTCGCACTTGCTACCTTTTAATCCCAGGATGAGAACATCTTGACTTCATAATTGCCAGATATCGTATGTTGAGCTTGCCCTCAACATTTTTCATATATTCTTGCAATAATTTCCTAGGTAGCAAAACAATATGTTAACTAGATAACCAACAATTATTAATATTAGACTTACCTCATCTCGATGATCTTCTCATCAAAGCACCAACATCCTCATCGTCCATCTCCACATAAATCTTCCTTCATACAATAGAGTGCCCAAGGATCGAACTTGACTACCAAGTTAGAGCTTTTATTCCGGAGATTATACTGGATGTTAATCGTTATTCTACATAAACTAGAGAAAGTCTTAATTCTTTATATATCCTTGAGTCAAATTATTCCTTTTTAAACATCACATAATCGTACATATGAATTGTGTCCAAGAGTTACTTTCAATAAGCTTTTCTTATGCTTCTTATTCCATCATCTATTGATATGTCTCATAATGAGCCTGCAATTTGACCCATTGCATTCCTTCATCCCTTCAAAAGTATTGTTTCCATACTATATGGAATGTATACTCACTTTGTCATAATGTTTCTTCTAAGAACCTTCCAAAATGTTGGTTCTTACAAGATCATCATGATCCACCTTAGCAAGATGATTGCCTCTAACATAATGTTAGATAATGCTTGGATGAACAATATGCAAAATGGTCTATCTATCTATCTTTAAAGACTAGGTGATTCCGACAAAGCAACTTAACCAAGTAGACTCTAAGCATATTACTATCGCATGCTTCTTTCTATGATGCCAAGATCAATGCATATTATTCTAAAGGAAAGACCAATCTTCATAAAGAACTTGATAGACAGGGTGCCTTCTTCAATAGTAAAGATCTTTCACATCTTCTTTCTTCGTCTTCGTCTCAGGTTCTCTCGTTTCTTTAGCTATGTGAGCCTCACTTCTTTCCTTTTTCTTATTGTTATGTTGGTTTGGACAGTCCCTCTTAAAGTGTCCATATTCATTGCACTTAAAGCATCAAACCCTAAACATGTCTTTCTTTTTGGAATTTCCAAACTTTCCCTTCTTCAGCTTCTTGACTCTAGATATAAAAGCTTGAGACTATTCATTTGATCCAATGTCATCCTTTGCCTTGATCCTAGTTTCTTTTAAGATGCATTGAGCCCACAGCTCATCAAACGAAGTAGAGACTTTCTTATAGTAGATGCTTGTTGCAAAGCTACTCCATTCTAGTGGCAATGCATTCAGTAAACAGATGGTCATTTCCAAATCAGAAAATGTCTCTCCAAGCCCCTGCAAGTGATATCTTAATTGAGATATCTTCATTAGAAAGGATGCCATGTCTTCATCCTTTGATTTCTTCATTCTATATAGCTTATTTCTCAAAGACAACTTTTTTCTTGATGTACTTACAGAATAAAAATTCACTAACTTGTCATACATAGCCTTAGAAGTTTTCAAATTTGCAAAAAATGGAACAAGAGGATCCTTAATGGATTCAACGATGATCCTTTGTGCCCTCACTTCTCCTTCCTTGTACATGTGGTCAACTTTGTGGTCAAATTTAGCCTTGTAGCTCCAGCGATCAACAATAGTTGACTGCGGTCAATTGCAATCAAATTTTTCCTCATGCAATTCGAACAACTGCAGACAAACTCGTCCCCCTGCAGCTCGGTCAACTGTGGTCAAAGTCGGCCCAAAACAAACTTACTGCAGCTCGATCAAAATTGGTCAAACTTCCCTCTTGCAACTTGGTCAAACTCCAGTCAACTCAACCACTTTCTGTCACATGTGTGGCTTCTCTAAGAGAGAGAAGACGCGATGAATGAATTGAGAAAAACGAAGTGTCACGTCATGATTTGATCGAATGATGGTAAAGTTGCTCAAAGGACACACCCTTTCATGGTGGGGTCGACTTGTCCTTTTAAGCCTACATGATGCTCAAAAATAAAAAAATAAAAATAAAAATACTTTTTATTTATTTTCTCTTAGGTCGGCTTGGAGATTTCCTTTAGCAAGGCAGGAATACCTCCTTATGCCACACAAAAAAATCAACACTCCCTCTTAGCGAGGGAGGCATTCTCCTTGGCTGCAACAGATTTCCCCTTAGTTGAAATTTCACCTCCACAAGAAAAGTTCGTGAGCTTGCTATGTTGATGCATAGCTATAGATAGCTCCATCCTGGAGTAGGCAATGTGAGTATCTTGGGCCATTCACCCCTGGCCAAATCACCATGGCCTAGTCAAGTCATTATAGCTTCTCAAGTGAATTTCATCTATCTCCTCTAGTCAAATCAGCATGACCCAACCAAGTCCTTATGGCTTCTCAGGAGAAGATATTCTATCTCCTCTAGTCAAATCATCATGACCCAACCAAGTCCTTTTGGCTTCTAAGGTGAATTCCATTTATCTCTTCTAGTCAAATCAACATGGCCCAGCCAAGTCCATCTAGCTTCTCAAGTGAATTTCATCTCTCTCCTCTAGTCAAATCAGCATGACCCAACCAAGTCCTTCTAGCTTCTCAGGAGAAGATCTTCTATCTCCTCTGGTCAAATCATCATGACCCAGCCAATTCCTTTTGGCTACTCAGGTGAATTCCATCTATCTCCTCTGGTCAAATCAGCATGACCCAACCAAGTCCTTTTGGCTTCTGAGGAGAAGATCATCTATCTCCTCTGGTCAAATCATCATGACCCAGCCAAGTACTCTGGTCAAATCAACATGACCTAACCAAGTCCTTTTGGCTTCTCAAGAGAAGATCATCTATCTCCTCCAGTAAAATCATCATGACCCATCTAAGTCCTTTTGGCTTCTCAGGAGAAGATTTTCCCTTGGACCATTCACCCCTAGCCAAATTAGCATGGCCCAATCAAAGTCCTTTATGGCTTCTCAGGTGAATTACATCAATCTCCTCTAGTCAAATCAACATGATCCAGCCAAAGTCCTTTATGGCTTCTCAGGAGAAGATCTATCCAATTTGCAATTGCCCTTGACCATTCACCTTTGGTCAAATTGTTGAATTTTGTAGCTATGGTCAACCTTCATAATTCATATTTAGCCCTCCAAATATATGAGAAATGATAATGATGAATAAGCAATCCAAATCCGCTTCAAAGGAGAAAAAAATCGAATTTTCAAAATTACAACTTTGCCTCCAAGATCAAGTCGGCCAGCTCCAAAACTTCAAGTCGGCTCAGTATATAGACACACCACTTCAGGCAATCAAATCACTATAAATTTCCATTCGACTTCCCTCATTGTTGAAGAAATTTGAATCAACATAACATCCCCTGATTTTTTGTTCTCACATGCAAGTTAACGAAGGCTCTTTTGAGGTAGACAAGTTTCTCTGAGGCGAACGAGTTTATCTAAGGCAGACAAGTTTCTCTGGCAAACCAGATCCAGGTAGAACAAATCTCTTCTGGGCAGACCAAATTTGTGAGACTATTTAATTTTTTTTTACCAGGCTTAACCTGGATTTGTCTATGGTCAGTTTACCCATGGTTTTGACTGAAAAGATTAGATGTATCTTTTGATGAGATGAATAATTTCTCTAAGGAAATCGTTGTTGGGTTTTTCTCTCATGTGGGATTTACTAGGGTAAAATGTTTGTGTTTCTTGTTTGGCTATCTCTTTATGATCCTACTGTCAATTTTGTTCTATTGTCGAAGATATTTTGTGTAAATGTTTAATGATGAATGTGAATACAAGAGGATTTGAAGTAAAAATCATTAGAAGTAATTATCAACTAGAAGACCTATGAAAAATTAACACAAATGACCCAGCCAAGTCCTTTTGGCTTCTCAAGTGAATGTATCCATCTCCCCTAGTCAAATCAACATGACCTAACGAAGTCCTTTTGGAATTGCAGTAGATGGTTTGTTTGATCCTGCAGAGACATCAACACTCCATCTCAACAAGAGAGACATTCTGCATCATGCCAAGCTTGTCTCTGAAGTATACAAACTTCGCTCTAGACAGAGGCTTGGTGAGAATCTCCATAATCTACTAGTTTGTGGATACGTATTGGACTAAGAAATCGGATTCATCCTAAACCCATGTCATGTCCCGAATCCCACGAATCGGACACAATTCACTGGGACACGTGTCCACCGAGCATGCCCGACTTGTGGGATTCGACGGGCACGCGAATCCCATCAGCATACCCATCGTGTCCTGATTTTGGGACACATGTCCCCTAGAAAGGCGTGTTGTGCGGCCCATAAAGCACGGTTTGGCCTCATATCTCCCTCATTCTTTTGTCTCTCTTGTTGTGGGTGTGTGGGAGCGAATGGCAAAGGGTTTGGGAGCATTTTGGAGGCGATTCAAGCAACAAGTAAGTGCATTTTGCTTCTATTTTTTTGCATTTTTATTACAATAGTTTGCATGTGCATTTTTTCTTTATTTTTTTACAGCATTCATGGCTCAATCAAGGGTAGCAGCGAAGGGGCAAAGGATCCCCATTGGTGATGCCCCTCTTGTTCCAATTTCATCAAGGTCTGTAAGTGTTCCCTCTATTGGAAGTGGGACTGCAACAGTAGCTTCAATTGTTGAGGGAGGAATGAATTTAGAAAGACGGCAGGCTCACGAAAACAAATATCCCTTGTGGAAGTATGTCACAAGAGATCAAGGGCTAGGAAGCAAGTTGAAGGGAGGAGGCAATATTGCCTGGAAATGCAATTATTGCAACAATCATTTCAAGAGCACTTATTACCACGTTGTTGTAGTGTGTTTGGTGCAGGTATGTACGAAATCACACCAACTTAAGGGGTGTGGTCTACCCACTTAAGTTATTGGTAACAAGTAGAAAAAGAAGTAGAGTCAAGCAAGTTAGTGGAACAAGCTAGAATCATAAGCATACTAGATAGAGAAATAGCATGCATATATAAACTAAAAACTAAAACAAATAAACACGAGCTCTGAAAAGAGTCAAACGACAACAATAATATGAACGGTGGCTCTAGGCCCCTCTTATTGAGCACTGGTAGTAATAAGGGTGAAACTTCACCCTCTTGCCAAAGGGCCCCTAGACCATGGGTTCTAGATCCCGATGCAAGGATGATTTTATCCCAAGCTTGCCTCGGTGCAGTCTCCCTCTCTCTCTACTATGATGGACTGAACTTGTTGGATGGCCAACAATTGAGTCCTCTCTATCTTCAGCTCCGGCTCACAGACTACTGGTATTGCTTGGGCAATTCTCGCCAGCATAACAATGTGTTCACCAATTCTTCATCTCGTGGTGGCCTTATATAGGAGATTTCAAATCCTCCCTTCCCTCTCTTGGTACATTGTGGATGGTGACCCAAGAGAGGGGTATGATTCCTTTGTGTGCTCCAAATATTCCATTGTGTGCTCACTTAGTGTCTAAGGAGGCGTTAGTGGCTGTCCTTAGGCGGCTTCAAGTAAGGGGTCACTTGTCCTTTGCTTTGTGTGGTCTCGGATAGTGACATTTTGCCATTCTCAGGATTGCGCGCATATTGGGGAAAAGGCGCGCAAAAGGCGCTCTTCACGAAGGATTATGCGCGCAAAGAGCATTTAGGACTTGTTCAAATTTGATTTTCCTCAAACCTTAGAGATTTTTAAATACTTTCCAGATTTTGTAATGTCTTCCAGCCTTGTAAATCCTTCTGCCTAACATTAATTAATGTCGTCTTCTGCTGTACGATTTCCTAGTGTTAACACACGTGAAAGGTCTTTTGTTGGCCTTACCAGGTTGTGGAATTGGAGCATGCACACAGGTGTCTTTAGCTAAGAGAAAAGAAATGGAAAAAGAGGCCAATGTTGGTGTGGCAAGGGTGGCTACAACATCTAAAAAACACAAGAATGATGACCCCCTTCCATTCTCGAGGAAAAGCAGCAACAAATTTCCATTTGAGAGTTTTCGTGGGGGTGTGGGTCAAGCAGCAAAAAGAAAGGCACTATGTTAATTTTGGACAACTAGGTCCAAACTCCATGTTGTGATGCTCAGATGAAGATACCAATAATTTTATTGGGTTCCTCTTTCGGAGAGGTGCAAGATAGATCTAAAGATCATCTTGATCCGATGAGCAGAACATTTATTTGAATTTATTTTTAATCTATTCAAAATATGTACAAGTCGGCCTTAAGGTTTTGTGCCCCAGCAAATGTGTCACACACCCTCAATGATGGATATAAATAAGGTCAACGTTGGAGGGCATTTCACTCATCTCATCCTCACACATTCTCTCTTCTCATTTGATTGGTTCGATCACTTGGAGTCTCCTCTCTCTCCACACGTGGGAAATCTGGCAGCAACACTTTTATGTTTTTCGGTCTAGGGTTTCTACATCAAACTTTGACCAGCGTTGACTTTGGTCAACGCAAGGTCAAATCGACCCAAACCCTCCCAAAATCTCGATTTCCATAATCCACATTTTTTGGCACTATTTCCAAGGCAAAACATTGACTTCGACTTTTCAGCGTTGACCTAGCTGCTGTTGCTGCTTGCGTTGACTTTTGGGTTGACTTTTGAGTTGACTGTTTGGCTATCCTAGAGGGTTGTGTGACATTGCTGGTTGGCTGACCATATTGAGACTTTGTTGGTTGAAGCATCCTGTTGACCACCGTAACGCACCAACACACATATATTTTTGGCTTGTCTTCTGTCAATCTACTGATATGTTCTATCAGCATTTTACTTTATTGTTTATGTGATTGATGTCTAATATTGAAGAGAAAGTAAATTTGCACCAAGCATAGAACATCTACATAAATTTACATGGTATCAGAGCTAAGGTGAAGACAAAGCCCTAATTTGTAGCAATCACCGAAGAAGGGGATGGGTTCCTCAAACTACAATGGCTGCAAGGCTGATGACAAATTGACTGGGAAGGATGACTTCCATGCTTGGAAGATGACATTGGATCTTATGTTGGAAGACCAAGATGTCATGGACTATGTGCAGGGTAAAATCCAAGAGCCTCCATCCACTGCAACTGCTGCCGCCAAAACAAAGTATAAGAAGGGGGAGATCAAAGAAAATCTGATGATCAGGGACTCAATTCACAAGAGTCTGGTTGCCTACATCTCTGAGCTGGGCACATCCAAAGAGATGTATGATAAGTTGGTCCACATGTTCAAGGCCAACAATGCGAATCAAGTCCTATTCTTCAAGGATCAATTGAAGAATCTGAAGAAAGGCAGGGGTGAGTCTATTCAATCATATTTTATGAAGCTGATCGAGATCAGGAACAATCTGCTGGCTATTGAGGAGACAATAGTTGATCGAGAGATGGTACCCACCGCACTTGGAGGGCTTTCATCCGAATGGCATGTGTTCAACACTACCATTCTCAATAATAATGTGATACCTAACTTTGACGAAGTACTATCGAGATGCGTTCAAGAAGAGACAAGAATGAAGGAGTATGAAAATGAAGGAAATGTTGCCTACGCTGCTCATTCTAGAAAGAAGAATTTTGGTGGTCCAAAGAACAAAGGAAGAGCAGGGGCCCAAGGAAAGAAGGGTAAGTGTTACACTTGTCATAGGCCAGGTCACTATGCTAGAGAATGCCCTTTCAGGAAGGATTCTCCCGATGGTGATGACAACAACAACAATCGGAGGAATGGCAATCAAAGGAACAACAGGTTCAAGGGAAAGAGGAAGGCTCCCTCTGGCGGAAATGGTCAACCTTTCAAATGGTCGAGAAATTCCAGGTATGAGGAATCAAATGTTGTTGATAAAAGAAATGAATTCATTCTTGTATCTGCCCTCTCTGTTGCATCTCCACCCAACAATATGGATGTCTGGTTGATAGATAGTGGTGCCTCAAGGCACATCACTGGGTTCAAGGAAGAACTCTCTGATATAGTTGAGATGGATACTAATCTAGAAATTATCCTTGGAGATAATGCCACACATCCGGTGAAAGGGACAGGGACTGTGACCCTCCACTTGTCTCAAGGTCAAGTCCTCCGCTTGCAGGATGTACTCTATGTACCTAATTTGAAGAAGAACCTTGTGTCTATATCGGCCATGGAAGACAAAGGTTTCAATGTGGCATTCACTGATGGAAAGGTGTGCATGTGGAAGAAGAGCTTCAAGGAAGCTATCACGATTGGGTTTAGAGTTGATACACTCTACCAGGTTGGAGGAAGTCCACTGGGAGCGATGACATGTGATACTATCCGACAGACTGAACTATGGCACCAGAGGTTTGGACACCTTCATTACAAGGCCCTTCCTGAAGCAAGGAAGGTGGTGACGGGGATGCCCGAGTTCTCAAATAATCATGAAGGTGTATGTCAGGGTTGTGTCGAAGGAAAGCATACAAGGGGACCTTTACCCTCAAGCGTCACAAAGACATCTGATGTCTTGCAATTAGTACATTATGATTTGTCTAGTATGCTGCCCGTGACATCCTTGGGAGGATGTTCTTATTATATGACGTTCATAGATGACTTCTCTCGCAAAACCTGGATATACTTCTTGAAAAAGAAGGATAAGGCTTTCATGTGGTTCTGTACCTTCAAAGCCTTTGTGGAAAATCTGACAGGGAAGATCAAGACTTTGAGGACCGATAATGGCACTAAATATGAGACGAACATGTTCAAGAACTTTTGCAGAGAAGCTGGCATCAAGAGAGTGACCACAACTGTCTATACTCCCGAGCAGAATGGCATTGTTGAACGAAAGAACAGGACCATTGTGGAAGCTGCCTATGCCATGCTATGTGACAAGGGTCTACCGAAGTTTCTGTGGGGAGAAGCTGCGAACACTGTTGTGTACATACAAAATCGAGTACTATTGTACAATCTGAGCCTGGATCTTTTGAGGAAGCCGTAAAGCATAAGTCTGGAAGGATGCTATGCATGAAGAGTATGAGTCCATAATGAAGAATGATGTCTGGGATGTGGTTCCAAGACCAGAGGACAAAGCAGTTGTCACCTCGAAATGGCTCTACAAGATCAAGCATGGATCTGATGGAAGTGCTGAAAATTTCAAGGCAAGATTCGTTGCCCGTGGCTTCTCTCAAAAGGAAGGCATAGTCTATGATGACATATTTGCACCTGTGGCCCAATATACCACCATTCGATCTATCATATCCCTTACTGCTACGCATGGATGGAGTCTTCATTAGATGGATGTGAAGACCGTATTTCTGCATGGTGCGATAAAGAAAGAGGTGTATGTAGAGCAACCTCTGGGGTTCGAAGTCCAAGATCGAGACACTCATGTCTGCAGGTTGAAGAAAGCCCTCTATGGGCTGAAGCAAGCACCCATAGCTTGGTACAAGAGGATAAATAGCTACCTGATGAAGCTGGGCTTCACTCGTAGTAATGTTGATCCAAACCTTTACTTCAAGGTTGATAGAGAGAAGCCTCTCATTCTGGTGTTGTATGTGGACGACCTCTTCCTGACATGTGCTAACCCTCTCATTCATCAATGCAAGAGGGAGCTCGCTGCTGAGTTCGAGATGAAGGACCTAAGACTGATGCACTACTTCCTAGGCCTGGAGGTCCGGCAGAGACCTGGCGAGATTTTCCTTTCTCAAGGAAAATACATTGTGAAGCTTCTGGAAAGATTTGGTATGGTGGACTGTAAGTCCGTGTCGACACCGATGGAGCTCAACTTTAAGAAGTTGAGTGGCAGCGCTGCTGGGCCTGTGTTGTCAAATCCTACTGAGTATCGTCAACTTGTAGGGGCCCTGATGTTCTTAGTGAACACCCGTCCGGACGTATGTTTTGCAATGAACACTTTGAGTCAACAGATGGTTGAGCCTCATCACACTCACTGGGTTGGTGCCAAAAATCTTCTGAGATATCTTCGGGGCACGATAAACCATGGGCTGAGATACACTGCTAGGAGAGTGACACTCCTTGGATATGCGATGCCGGTGGTGGCGATGTGGTGGATCGTAAGAGCACATCGGAATCTTGCTTCACACTTGGTTACCTTCGATATCTTGGATGAGCGAGGAAGCGAAGTCGATAACTGAGCACGCGGGGAAACGGGCTCCCCGATACGACGAAGTACCTTGGCTGTTGTGAAGCGATCTGAGGATTAAGCTCTTGGTGGGTTGTTCGGGCATCATGTGCTAGATACCGCAGTGATACTCTGTGATAACGAGTGGGATTCGGTTGTCCGAGAATCCCGTGTTCCACGATCGATCCAAGCATATTGATATCAGGTACCACTTTATCCGGGATATGGTACAGCGAGGCGCCGTAAGGCTCGATCATATAGGAACTGATGAGCAGGTCATGGATATTCTCACAGAGCCCCTGGGTAAGGTCAAGTTCCTAACCTTCCGTGAGAATCTTGGTATCGTGCAACAACCCTATTCTGAGGGTCCTGTTGGACAATGAGCTCTGGGAGCTCTGGGGGGCTTTGGGGATAGTTTCTCGGAGCTATAAGCAACCACAGGGCTAGGCTTGCCGAACCTTGTTGGTGTGCTTCTGCCCCACCGCTGTGATGATTGAGTTGGTTCACCTCTCATTATCTGTGCCCCGTATGCATCCTACCCATTGAGTTCAGGGCTCATGGGAAGTACCTCTCATTTGGCCAGTGAAGTGGGAAAAGCTAAAAACTAGTAGCAAAGACTGATGGACGCATCAGAGATTGTCGTACTCTCTATCTAGGATGGCACGGTCCAACCACTTGATCTGGGATCAAGTCTAGTAAGGTTTTGGACCTTCTACTGACTTCGGGCCAGATAAACCGACTTCAAGTTGGTATGAGACTCTTTTTGAGTCCTATAGAGGTTTCGGACCTCTGGGCTGAATCTGTCAGCCAGGAATGATGTCTTTGTGACTGACCCACTTCTGTTCTGAAATAAAGAAGCCAGCAAAGCAAGTTACAGCGGGATGACGCACGATGTTTAATTTGCACAGGTGGATGGAGTTCTCCCTAGTTGAGATTGTGTTTATATTTTGGACAACTAGGTCAAAACTCCATGTTGTGATGCTCAGATGAAGATACCAATATTTTTATTGGGTTCCTCTTTCGGAGAGGTGCAAGATCGATCTAAAGATCATCTTGATCCGATGAGCAGATCATTTATTTTGAATTTATTTTTAATCTATTCAAAATATGTGCAAGTCGGCCTTAAGGTTTTGTGCCCTAGCAGATTTGTCACACACCCTCAATGATGGATATAAATAAGGTCAACGTTGGAGGGCATTTCACTCATCCTATCCTCACACATTCTCTCTTCTCATATGATTGGTTCAATCACTTGGAGTCTCTTCTCTCTCCACATGTGGGAAATTTGGCAGCAACACTTTTCTGTTTTTTGGTCTAGGGTTTCTACAGCAAACTTTGACCAGCGTTGACTTTGGTCAATGCAAGGCAAGGTCAAATCGACCCGAAGCTCTCCCAAAATCTCGATTTCGCTAATCCGCATTTTCTGGCACTATTTCCGAGGCAAAATGTTGACTTTGAATTTTCAGCGTTGACCTAGCTGTTGCTGCTATTTGCGTTGACCGTTGACTGACAGTGTTGACTGTTTGGCTGTCCTAGAGGGTTGTGTGACATTGCTGGTTGGCTGACCATATTGACACTTTGCTGGTTGAAGCATCCTATTGACTGCCGTAACGCACCAACACACTTATATATTTATGGCTTGTCTTCTGTCGATCTACTGGTGTGTTCTATCAACATTTTACTTTATTGTTTATGTGATTGTTGTCTAATATTGAAGAGAAAGTAAAGTTGCATCAAGCATAGAACATCTACATAAATTTACACACTGGCACTTGATCCAATGGATCAAAGATTTTTCAGAAAAAGAAACGGGAAGAGTTTGATCTCACCATTGCATTATTTTTCTATCAGAACTTCATATCCTTTAATGTTGCACGCTCACCTTTATTTATTGAGATGTGTTGAGCTCTAACTCAAGGGGCTCCATCAGGGTATGTACCTCTTGGGTCAGAGAAGCTTAGTACCACATTGTTGATTAAGGCAAAGAAAGAGGTGGACAAAATGCTTGAGCCTATTAAATCAGCATGGCCAACATCTGGGGTTAGTATTGTTTATAATGGATGGACAGATCCAGCATGCCACCCACTCATCAACTTCATGGTGTCTTCCTTGAATGGACCAGTTTTCTTGAAATCAGCGGATGCACAATATATGGGTGAGTTGTTCATGTTAGGATATTCCGACACAGGAAATAGTTAAGAATAACTTAGTCTAGTGTAGAGTTAGGTAAAGTGTGTTTCTTTACTATGTACATTTGTATCTTATAATCTGACGGGCACGATTTGTAGTGATCTGACGGTTCACTCTCTCCTCGGCATTAACGACACTTGATCTGTGGCTTAACACCCGATTGGTCCATGATCTCTATTTAAAGAGCATGGAGGGTCATTTGTCCGGTAACCGTTTATGAGAGAAACATATGTAACTTTTCTTTTTATATTAATAAATTGCGTGAAGTCGCTGCGTTGGCTCAGGCCGTGGACTGTTTCCCTCTTCGAGGGTTTTAACCACATGATAATACTGGTGTACTGATTTTGTGATCTGTTTGTGAGCGGTGACCTTTGGTTTTTGATCTAAGGAACTTACCCTATAAATTTCTACATGGTATCAGAGCTATTTTGAGGGCCGCATCCATTGTTGATCCAAATCCAAAGCCGGTTTGACTGGATGCGACTGTTGTTTTCTAGATCTACTATTTCTGAACATTTTCGGGCCTGGAGAACTGCTCTGTTGTGTCTGGAGCATCTATTACAGTGAGGAAAGCCTTTCGTTTCATGCGAAAAGGTTTCCAGTTGCCCAAGTTATGTCAATTTAGATCTGGAGGTATAAAGTATTTGTTTTGCATTTATATTTGTTAATAGTTCTGCTTATTTTGGTTCCCTCTGTTTATTTCGGTTTTTAGGTTTTATTTATTTGTCAGATCTATAACCTCTTCTCTGTGTATGCTCTTTGCTCTGCGCTGTGTGCGATCTCGGCAAATCAGAAACAGGAAGAATGGATTTTCTTTTGCTACGTATGCTCTTTCCCCACGTCTTTGTGCGATCTCAGGAAATCAGAAATAGTGAGAAAATAGGTAGTTGTCGGTAAGGCTAATCGAAAATCTAACGTTTTGCGTAAGGCTTGCATTTCGTTTTTTTTTTTTTTTTGGCTCGGATTTTTGTGTTTTTTGTGCAGGAAAAAGCACGCACACCGAAGACTAAAAAAAAACCCTTCCTCCTTTCAAACAATTATAGAATCCTTTTACTATATCACTTGGTGAGAAGTTAGTTTATAAGAATAGAGGTCTTGGGTTCAAGTCTCTTTCTCAAGCTTCTTTTGTAAAAAGCTTTTTGTTAAAGGGGTGGGATTTTTTTTTTAAATTGAACTTCATCATCAAATTTCAAACCGTTCCCATAACTATTCGGCATCTACAACTCAGTTTTTTCAAAAAGGCATAACTTCTTCATCTGGAAGTCGTTTTTCGAGCCGTTTTTTTTAATCAACTTAATTTTTCGAGATATTTCCATTGGAGCAGTTAGTTTTAGCTTTTTTCAGCTTCAGTTTTTTAAAAAATGGAAAGTGCATGCCGATTATTCTTAACAGCACCAATTATTTCCAATGGCTACCTCACATGGTAGATATACTTAGAAGTAAAGGGCTTTATAGAATAGCCACAGGACAAAAAACTAAACCTTCTGATGACGATAAAGTCGCTAAATGGGAAAATAAACAAGATCAAGCACGAGGGTTGATAGGAATGTCCATTGCTCAAGATCTTCGATTTCATATCCTTGAAATTGACACCTTTGATGAAGCCCTGAAAAAACTAAATACTGTTTTTGGCATTCAAAATCAAATCAAGGCCCACCAGCTTGAAAATGAGTTGCTTACTTTAGACCCCAATAATTTGTCCTCTATTGAAGATTTTTTGTCCAAATTCAAGACCCTTAGACTTCTTTTAGAAGGTTGTGAGGTCAAAAAGGACGATGGTAGCCTCATCTATTCCATTCTTGCTAAGCTTGGCCCTGCATACTCTGTATTTGTTTCCACCTTCCATTCCACTAGAGAAGCCATCATTTCTTCAGGAACCACCTACAAGAACCCCTCTTTTGATGCCTTTTGTGATTCTTTGATAAGAGAACAAGAAAAACTCTTACACCTTGGTCTTATCACTTATGGAAACGCTTCTAAGAAAGCCTTAGCAGCCCAACAGCAACCATATCAAAAGAATCCCAATAAGCAGTATCCTAAAAAGTATGGTCCGAAACCAAACAAGGGTCCTAAGCAATTTCAGCCGCAAATTGAAAAAGCAACTCACCAAAATGATAAGGCAAATAAAAACAAAGGGAAAAAGATAGATGGGCACAAAACAATAACAAATAATGACATATAGAGTCAAATATTTTAAAGAGATGGGAAGCATAGAAAAGGAAACAGAGAGGCAAACATCAATTTTGGAGACTTTCTGCCTTCATCTCCAGAATGATAACTTCTGCTTGTGGTGTCAGCGCACTCCCAGACTGGGTTATGCATTAAAATCATATCATTCTTCTTCTCACATTATCATGAAGTGTCATTGATTCTGGAACTACACTGCATGGCAAAAATAAAGCCATGTTTTTCTTCTTAAAATAATTATAACTACTAAAACATATTTATGTGATGATGATAGATCTCTCTTTTAATGTGTGGATATGAACCCAATGTTACCAGACTCAAAATCGTAATAATCGGCAGGAAAAAAAGCCGAGAATTTTAATTAAAACCAAATAACACATTGAGCTCAACTAATAAAAAGCCATGCTAAACAGAAAAATACTATATCATTAATAGATGTCCAAAATATCATGAATGAATAAGTATCTCATATATGTTATGAGTCCAAACATGATCCGAAGTACTGAGTCCTAACCAGTGACTACATAGAACCAGAAGCGTATGCTTCTAAAAGTTTACAAAATTGAAAATACTGCCAAGCAAATCAGTAAAAAATCAATAACTGAGAGTCTAAGACTCTAAGAGTGACAACTAGAAGCGATTCCTCCCACTCCTTCACTTGCTTGACTCTCTAAGTTCTCCAAGTCATGTAGACTTAAAAGAGGAGGCTCCTCCTCTATTTGGACCCAATCTGATGCATTTGTAGTTTGCAGATCTATCTCCTCAAGGTCGATTGGTGAATGATCCAAACCTGTCATTATCATGAATGATGAGACATTGAAATGTAAATTAAAGTTTGAACTTTAAAGTTTAAATTTTAAAGTGCAAATCAAATTATGAAAACTTCAAATTCAGGCTCTCACCTAGTATTTTCTTGTTGCGAAGTCGTAGATTGTAATGGACAAATACAAGGTCATTTAAGCGCTTTTGTGTCAATCGATTGCGCTTCTTAGAATGTATTTTCTCAAACATGCTCCAGTTGCGCTCACAACCTGAAGCACTACATGATTGGTTTAAGATTCGAATGGCGAATCTCTTCAAATCTGGGGTATCACTACCAAAAATTTTCCACCAAAGACCTAGCAAATGCCAAGTGTTTGTGAGTTGTAAGTACTAAATAGTAAAAATTTAAAAGAAAACAAAATTTAATAAAACATTTAACATACAAAATAAATTTTAAACAAATTTAATGAATTGATGAAGCCTTCGGGGTACCTGGCAGCGTCTTAGTCCTTTCTCGTATAGCACTGGTATAGGCAAATAATTTGGCTGCCATCCTATAATCCTGTAGTTGGGAAAAGACACAGCTTTGAATTTCTAGATCAGGAGAGCACCTTTCAATGCATGTCATAAGTCCTCTGCCAACCTCCCCATCTTCATTAAATTTGCTCTTATCATAAAAATACTATGGGTTTAAGAAGTACCTAGCAGCATGTAAGGGGGAATGCAATTGCCTATCCCAACGTGCATCAATAATATCCCAAAGAGGCAAATACTTTGCCTCCTCATCCCCATATCTTCTTTTGATGGCCTCCTTTGCGAGATCCATCGCCTCATAAATGTAACCCATAGCGGGTTTGTCACCATCAACCATCCTGAAAGTTAGCTTTCAAAATTAATGAATTATGAAGCTTTGAAAATAAAAAGAAGCTTGAAATGAAATTTTAAAAATGAAAAAAGTTAAAAGACTTGAACTACCTGAGAACTGTAACAAGGGACTCTATCACAGCAATAATCTCTTCGGCATCTTTCCAAAAACCGTCATTAAACACAAGTGCAACAATTTCAATGCCTTCAAGGGCCTTGGAATGTTTAGATGCCATCCACTCGGGTCCCAAGAACATCCTCTTTAGATTTATCTTTTGCTCAACCACAGATTGCAAAGATATGAAATTTGTTGCAAATCTAGTCACTGCAGGTCGAACAATTTCTTTACCTTCAGTGTATTTTCTCATGGTGTTTAGGACAATAGTGTGGTTGTACAGGTATTTGGTTATGGATTTTGCCTTCTCCACAACCTCATGTATCCAATGAAGCTTACCAATGTCCTCAAGCATTAAATCTATGCAATGGGAAGCACAAGAGGTCCAAAAAATAGTGGGGTGCCTAATCTCAAAAAGTCTACCGGCAGCCATATAATTAGTTGCATTGTCGGTGACAATTTGTACAACATGTTCTTCTCCCACTTCTTGAACGACTTCCTCCATCATTTCACAAATAAGTTGGGTAGTCTTAACCTTTTCTGAGGCGTCCACTGATTTGAGAAACATTGTGCCCGCTGGACAAGATACAAGGAAATTTATTAAAGTTTTATTCCTTTGATCAGTCCATCCATCACTCATGATGGTGCACCCTGTCTCTACCCATGATGAACGAAACTCAGCTAGCACAAGCATGACATCTTCAACACTCTCTAACAATAAATCTGTCCTAAGGCTCTCTAATGTAGGGGCTTTGAATCCTGGACCTACAACAGCGACTGCATCAATCATAGCTTGCCAATAAGGACTTCTGGCACAATGGAAAGGTATGTCAGAATAGTACCAAAAGTTAGCAATGGCCTTCCTTGCCTGTTTATGGATATCTTTTTTCCAACTAGTGCCATCCAAGGTAGGTTGGGAACCAGGTTTTGTGCGGGGAGGAAAAAAAGTGTTTATGTTTCCACCTCTAGTGTTGAATCCAGGTCGATTCATCTAGGCTTGAGTTTGACTTTGACTTGGACTTGGAGGCATGTGTGAGAAACTTGGGACTGGCATTGAGGACTCAATAGAAGGAGATGAAAAGGGGGTATTGGAAGAAGAAACGTCAGCTCCAAGAGTTCCTATTTCTTGTTTTTGCTTTGCTCTCTTAGCATTATGCTGACTCAACATGTCAAGGGCCAAGGTTGCTTGGTGTTTGACATTATCGTCAACCTTGTCGCAGAGACCTATATCATACCTGAGTATCTGTGCAAGGTGGTACTTGAATCTATATATGCCTCTACTACATTCCTTTTGCAAAATTTACAAAGGAGCTTGGCGCTTCCGGGAATCTTGTCACAATAAGCCCAAGCAAAATCCTTCTCCCTCAGCATTGTAGTTGTTTTGGACTTGTGTTTAAATTGTGGCTTCTGTTAAGATTGAAGAATCGAGATTTGAAGTTGTGGCTTTGCTGCTTTTGTTTAATTTATGGCTCCTGCTGCCTGCAAGACAAAAAATAAATAAAAATTAAAAATGCAGATAAGTAAGAGAGATGGACAGTAATTGAAACTTGAAAGTTATTGGTGATTTTTTGGATGCTAATGGTAGTGAAAAAGCCAGAGAGCTTTCCACGGCTTTTGCATCTTTATAACAGAGCCCTTTCATTTGTAACATCAACAATTCATCTATCAATATATATTTTATCTACAATATATCTTCATATACAAACAGGGACTGTTTGTTTATTACAGAAACAATAGTTAACACCGAAAAAGCAAGAGACACTTTGTAAAAAATACATAATACAGGAAACAGGGACTGTTTGTTTATTACAGAAACAATAGTTAACGCCCAAAAAGCAAGAGACACTTTGTAAAAAATACATAATATCGGAAATGAATACATTTCTGCAGGGATAATAAGACATAAAAATTCATAATTTCAGAAAGCCCTACAATAAGATAATCATCCAATAAAACGATTAACCTAGAAAAGAAAAAAAAACATGAATAATTGATATTCGGAATTCCCTCTGACAGTTCGTCAAGCATATCAAAAATACAGCAAACAAATCACTAAAGCAGAAGTATAGAGTATAGACGAAGGAAAATGACAAAGGATCCACTGCGTTTGCTCTATATTCTGAACATGAAACTTAAACCCCGCTATGGTTTCTGGGTACAAGCCTCAAGGATGCTGACTCCTAATAAAGCATTAGACTAAAACTCAAATGTAAGTAAAATAATGAACCCAAACCTCCGCACAGGAAGACAACACGTATATAGTGTGGATGAATCACAGCTCTTCTGAATTTTATGTCTGGCGCTGCTCCACGATGATGCGGTGATGGCAGTCGTGACTTCACACTCCAGCGACCACGATGATGGCGCTGCTCCACGATGATGCCTTGATGGCGGGTGTTCAAGTGACTGCAAGGCTCAAGCGACGAATCGACCACGATTGACTGCAAGTGATATCCTCAGCGAGCGGGTGTGCGAAACGGACGGCGGCGAGACTGTTTAAAACCCGACGATGACAATTTAAAAAAAAAATTAAAACCCTAAACTGCCGATTCATTCGGGAAAATCGGGAAAATCGCCGAGTTGAATCGCCGATTTTGACTCGCCGATTTTGACTCGCGCAGATTCGACTCTGCTCGTTTGGCCGCCGAGCAGAGTATGACTCGCGATTAATCGGGATAATCGGCGAGTCCTGTTACACTGATGGAACCATTCATCTAGATAATGGTCAGTTTAATGATGTACTATGTGTTCCTAGCTTGTCATGCAACCTTCTATCTGTTTATCAGATAACTCATTCAGGTGAAGGAAAATAGTAGAATTCTCACCTCATGATGTTGTAATCAAGGACCTCAAAGATCCTAGACATATTTTAGCTACTGGCATTGCTGATGATTCCACAAGGTTGTATAAGTTTGACAACTTTGGGTCTTCAAGTCTTCCCTCCATTTTTGTTGCTCATAATGATTATGTGAGCAAAATTTGGCATGAGCGATTTGGTCAATTAAACTATCGCTCTCTTCAAACTCTATGTAAGGAAAATATGGTGACGGGTCTTCCTATGGTATCTTGCCAAGATGGTGTTTGCTCCGGATGTGTATTCGGAAAACATCATCAAGATAGTTTTGACAAACGTGCCTCTTGGCACGCTTCAGCCCCTTTGCAGCTTGTGCACAATGATTTATGTGGTCCACTTCTTGTTGTTTCTTTCTATGGTTGCAAGTACTTCTTAACTTTCATTGATGATTTTTCCAGACGCACTTGGGTATACTTCTTAAAACTCAAGAGTGAAGTTTTTAACATGTTCTTGGCATTTAAGGCCTTTGTTGAGAAACAATCTGGACATCCAATTCTTAAGTTAAGATCAGACAATGGAGGAGAATATGTTAACAACAAATTTATCAACTTTTGCACTGAACATGGCATTCAATTGCAACATACTGCTCCATATACTCCACAACAAAATGGTGTAGCTGAAAGGAAGAATCGCACCTTAAAAGAAATGGCTAATTGTATGCTTCGATCTGAAGGACTTGGTCTCAATTTTTGGGCAGAAGCCATTAACTGTGCAAATTACATAGTAAATCGCACTCCTACTAAGGTTTTAAAGAATATAACTCCAGAAGAAGCCTGGAGCTCAATCAAACCAAATGTAAGTCACTTTCGTGTTTTTGGAAGTGATGCTTGGGCCCATATTCCAGATGCGAAACATAAAGCCTTAGAACCTAAGAGTGAAAAATGCATTTTCGTTGGATATTCTGAAGATGTCAAAGGATATAGACTTCTTCAACCAAAATCCAAAAATATAATCATTAGAAGAGATGTAAAATTTGATGAAAATATATCGGTCTGCAAGCCTAGTTCGGTGGGTGTGCCATTTTTGGCTTGCGAGCCTGATTCGGCATATGTGCCACCTCTCTCTATCTCTTCTACTTTCGACAGCATTCCTTCTAGTTCAGATGACGACAGCGAGGATGACAATCCTCCTCCACCTCTTGAAGATGTTCCTTCAGCTCCGCAGCTTCCAAGATGGGTCCGCTCTACTCGGGATGCAGCAAGTTCTCTTGCAGGTGACCCTGCAGATCAACGATATACACATTCTCAGTTCCAAAGAGCCTCTTCCTTATTGGCTCAAGTTCCAGAAAATCCTGATCCAGACACCTTTGAAGAAGCTTTCGGTCATCCAGATTGGGATGAAGCTATGAATGAAGAATATCGTTCCTTATTGGCGAACGATACTTGGGATCTTGTTCCTCTTCCAAAAGGAAGAAAACTTGTCAGATGCAAATAGGTTTACAAAACAAAGTTTGGACCAGATGGAAAAGTGGATAGAAATAAAGCTCGTCTTGTTGTTAATGGATTCTCACAATTTGAAGGCATTGACTACTGAAACCTTCTCCCCTGTTGCCAAAACGAATTCTATCCGCCTTGTTCTTTCCCTTGCTGCCTCCTTTAAATGGAAATTCCATCAGATGGATGTTAAATCCGCCTTCTTACATGGAGATTTGCTTGAAGAAATCTACATGGAACAACCCCCTAGCTTTATCCAAAATGACTCTAGCCTTGTTTGTCGCCTTAGGAAGTCTCTCTATGGTCTCAAACAAGCTCCTCGGGCTTGTTTTGCCAAAATGGATAGATTTCTATTAGATAATGGTTTTTCTAGGTGTCATTCTAACAACACTATCTACACCAAGAAAGTGGGTAAGTCCTTCACCATCCTTGTTCTTTATGTTGATGATCGTACCCTTACTGGTAGTGATCCAAACCATATAAACCATGTGAAGTCTAGCCTCAAAAAGAATTTTGAAATGACAAACTTAGGACACTTGCATTATTTCCTTGGTCTTCAAGTCTTGCAATCCAAAGAAGGTATTACCCTCTCTCAGTCCACTTTCACATGAAAGACTGTAAGCTAGCCCCTTCTCTCTTTCAGTCTGGAGTCAAGCTTTAAGTCACTTGTACTACCCATGAAGTTGATGCTCCCTTATACCGTCAACTTGTTGGTAAACTTTTGTATGCCTGTGATCTTCTACACCACTTTCACATGGAAGACTGTAAGCTAGCCCCTTCTCCCTTTCAGTCTGGAGTCAAGCTTTCAGTCACTTGTACTACCCATGAAGTTGATGCTCCCTTATACCGTCAACTTGTTGGTAAACTTCTGTATCTAACCCATACCCATCCTAATCTTTCCTTTGTCGTTGGTCTTGTCGCTCGGTTTATGCACCAACCTCATGAAAGTCACTGGAAAGCAGCTAAAAGAATACTTTGATATATTCGATGTACAGTTCAATTCGGGATTCATTACAGTGCAGGAGCATCTCCATTGTTGATTGGTTTCACTGATTCTGATTGGGTTGGTGACCTTGATGATCAAAAGTCTACTGCAGGATATGTATTCACTCTTGGTTCAGGACCTATTACATGGTCTTGTAAGAAACAAAGTGCCATCTCTCTTTCTTCAGCAGAAGCAGAGTATCGTGGTGCAGTTGAAGCCAGCAAGGAAGCCATGTGGCTTCGTCAGATCCTGTCCGAATTTGGTCTTCATCAGCAGCATCCAACTACACTTCGGTGTGATAATCAAAGTGCCATTCAACTATGTAAAGATCCAGTACAGCATCAGCGTATAAAACACATTGAGCTCCACATACACTTCGTGTTCTTGAAGTGCAGAGTTGTCCAACCAATGATCAAGTAGGCTCTCACAAAAGCGAAGTTTACCAAACTTCGATCCATGCTTGGAGTTCAGGAAAGTTATCATTAAGGGGGGATAGGCTCTAATGCCTCCTTCCTTCTCCTATTATGTCACCTTTGTAAATCCTTCAATCTTATCCCAAGTTGTTCTTAAGGGGGGATGTTAGGATATTTCGACACATAGGAAATAGGCTCCTTTTGTGTCACCTTTGTAAATCCTTCAATCCTATCCCAAGTTGTTCTTAAGGGGGGATGTTAGGATATTCCGACACATAGGAAATAGTTAAGAATAAGTTAGTCTAGTGTAGAGTTAGGTAAAGTGTGTTTCTTTACTATGTACATTTGTAACTTATAATCCGACGGTCACGATTTGTAGTGATCCGACGGTTCACTCTCTCCTCGGTATTAACGACACTTGATCTGTGGCTTAACACCCGATTGGCCCATGATCTCTATTTAAAGAGCATGGGGGGTCATTTGTCTGGTAACTGTTTATGAGAGAAACATATGTAACTTTTCTTTTTATATTAATAAATTGCCTGAAGTGGCCACGTTGGCTCAGGCCATGGACTGTTTCCCTCTTAGAGGGTTTTAACCAAGTGATAATACTGGTGTATTGATTTGTGATATGTTTGTGAGCGGTGACCTTTGGTTTTTGATCTAAGGAACTTACCTTGTAAATTACTATAGTTCATTAACGTTATTGAAGATGTAGGTAGTGATTCTTGTGTGCAAATCATTACAGATAATGCACCTGTTTGCAAGGTTGTTGGCATGATTGTGGAAGCTAAATATCCACAAGTATTTAGGACACCTTGCATTGTCAATTCCTTGAATTTAGGACTTAAATCTATTGCTCTTGATGTGCCTTGGATTGGAGTTATTATTGAGGATACACGACATATCCGCAACTTTGTACATAATCATACAAATTCCCTCACAATATACAAGGAGTACACCCATCTATCCTCTTTGAAGATTGTTGATGCTTGGTTTGCCTCTTCATTCATCATGTTGAAGAGGTCGAAGGAGGTCAAGAACACTCTTGGGGCCATGGTTATTTCAGTGTTTTGGTCTTTTTGGAGAAAGACAGATCAAGCAACCTCAAAAGAGTCAAGGACACAGTGTTAGATGATGCTTGGTGGGAGAGGGTAGATTTCACTATTAATATCATGGACCCTATCATTTTGTTGCTACGATTTGTAGATACAGTCCAACCCATCCTAGGAGAGGTTTATGAGGGATGGGATTCCACGATTGAGTCTGTGAGGACCATTATTTTACAGAGTGAGTGCCCTAAGTATGAGACATCATCAGAGGCCTTCTTCACCACCATATAGGATATTCTTGTCAGTAGCTGGGACAAGAATTGCACACCTTTGCATTGTTTGGCTCACTCATTGAACCCAAAATACTACATCCATGAGTGGTTGAATGGTGGACCTTCCCGCAAATTCCCTCCTCACATGGATGGTGAAATTTCACAGGGGAGGAAGGCTACATTGAGGCGGATTTTTCAGGATAGGGCATTTCTTGATGAGGTGGAGGATGCCTTTGCAAAGTTTTCCACTGGCACTTGGCGATTTGCAGGCTATGATATGATTAGAGACAGGGGGGCTACGAAGCCCTATTCTTGGTAGGCAACTCATGGGGCAACAAGCCCTCCTTTACAGCGGTTAGCCATGAGTCTCCTCTCTCAGTTGACTTCATCCTCTTGTTGCGAGAGGAATTGGAGCACATATGGAAACTTGTATAATGACAAGAAGAGCAGACTTGAGCAGTCCAAGGCAGAGACAATGGTGTATGTGCACACCAACCTTCGTCTTATTTACAGACGGAGGGATGAGTAGTTGAAGGGAAAGAAAAATATGTGGGATGTCTTTCCTGATAATATGGGTTTAGACAGCAATGTTGAGTTGGCATTGGCCAACTTGGATCTTAATGAGCCAGTGCTAGAGCCTGTCACTTTCGATAATGGTGATACCATTGAGGGGTCATCCTCCACACCAACTATGCAGATATGACATTGGATATAGAGGAGGATGCAGCAGAGGATAGTAGTGGTGACCATGACAGTGATGTTGATTTTGATGATGATGATTCATGATTCATGAACTACCTACTACCTTGAGGCTTGTAGTTGTTTTGTATTTTCTATTTATATTTGCCATTGGCATTGCTACTACCTATGTAACACATTTTGATTTTGATGACTTAATGAGAAAACTGCAGTTTCTTGTCTTTCTCCTATTTGATCATTGATGAATTTGTCACAATTGTATTTGTATGCATAACGTTACTTTGTAAAACTTACAAATTTTAAATTTACAATGTACAATCTAGATCTATGTCTGAATTTGTAGTATGAATCAGAATTTGTGTAAGAAATATCTAATTTTTAATATATATGTATATATATTAATAAAATAATATGTAACATGTCCTACATGTCCTATTCCGGGGGGTCAACATGCTCATATCGGACACTCGAATTTTCGTGTCCCGTGTCCCTGTGTTAGGAGACTTAGGTATTGGAGCTTCATTGCTCCCATGTCTCAAATGAAGTGACCTGATCAAATAATTCTACAAGAAGCTTTTGAATCCACGTTGCTTCATGACTTGCGACACTAGTTGTGATATACTTCGCCTTTGCTATACTGAGTGCAACAAAAGTCTACTTCCTACTAAACCAGGATATCATAGTTGATCCCAAGCTGAAGCAGCTCCCAGATGTGCTTTTTTTTTCCTCTGCACTCCTAGCCCAATATGAATCTGTATATCCCTTCAGCCTCACTTCACCACTTGAGAAATACCTCAAACCATATCCAATTGTACCGCGCAAGTAGCTCAACACATGTTTAGTTGCAACCAAATGTATCTGCCTCGGTTCAACTATATATTGGCTTAAGGTGTTCACTACAAAGCTAATATCCGGCCTGGTGTTAACCAAGTACATCAAGGATCCAATCAATTGTATACACATCATGGGATCCACCAAACTTGAATCTGAAGCGAAATCACTCAGCTTCTTCAGATTACAAATCATAAGAGTAGACATGGACTTGCAATCCATCATAGTGAGTCTCCTCAAAATCTGGATAACATGATTTCCTTATTTGAGGAAGATCCCATCAGGTCTCTTCCATACCTCCAATCCCAAGAAATAATGCATCAAAAAAAGATCCTATTGATTTTCTAATGCAATCAAGACTAGCACAATTTTTCAAACTAATAACTACTTCCAATGATACAATTATACTTCTTTAAAGCATTCCAATCATTAAACAGTTATACATGAAAAATTCCAACTGTTATCTTCTCCAATAAAGCAATAGAGATCACAGTGAACGGTAAGACAAGGGACACCGAAATTTAGGTCATTGACCAGGGCAAAACACATAAGGGGAAAACCCAACAATCTTTCCTTATGAGAGAGAGTTCAATTCATCAAAATGTACATCAAAATATTCCGAACAAAATTCCAATCTCTGATCTCAATATTTCCAAATTCGAACCAGTTAATGGAGATAGAAAATAGTCAACATTAATCCAAGTCAAAATTTGCAACAGAGGGGCTGAATACCTAAGTCAAAATACCAAACAAATAAACGCTGGTCAAACTGCCCGAAATCTACGATCAAACCAATCTGGTCAAACTCAGACCTACGATCATCTTTGCAGTCAAATTCAGCCCTACAGCTCCTGCGATCAACTGTGGTTGACTGTGGTCAACTGTAGTCAAATTCGGCCTCCTGCAGCTCGGTCAACTGCTGTCAAACTCAACCTCTTGTAGCTTGGTCAACTACAATCAAACTCAGCCCAAAACAGACTTCCTACAACTTGGTCAAACATGTTCAAACTTCCCTCCTACAACTCGATCAAACTCCAGTCAACTCGGCCTCTTTTTGTCACATGTGCAGCGTCTCTAGGAGAGACATGATGTGATGAATGAATTGAGAAAAATGAAGTGTCATATCATGTATATATACTGATTGAATGGGTGTGAATTTGCTCAAGGGAGACACCTTTTCATGGTGGGGCCGACTTGTCCTTTTGAGCCTACATGATGCTCCAAATAAAAATAAAATAAAAAAATTATTTAATTTCTCATAGGTTGACTTCGAGATTTCCTTTAGCGAGGCGGGAATACCTCTCAATGCTACACATAAAGTCAACAACCCAAGCTCTCAAGCTTCAATATCCAGCTTAAGAGAGGGGAGCTCTTCAATTTATAGCAAAATGGGTGAAGATCCCAAGAAAGAGAGGTGAGAATCCCAACGAGGGATCGAATCCCCAAGTGGCAGAGAGAGATCTCAAAGGCAGCTATGAGTTGCTCCAAGTGGCTGAGTGTATCTCCAAGAGTGGGCTACGTATGGGTTGTGTATGGATAGCATATAGAGGAGGAGCTGCCAAGTGTGGGAGTTCAAGGAACAAGTGAAAGTGGCCTTGCCACATGCCACCCTTGACTCACCCTTCAATTCAACCTTAACCAAATGTCAAATCGACTACCAAATGAAGGTTGTGTGTGGCCCAAAGAAGAGAAGCGTAAGTCACCAAGTGTAGTTGCGTACAGGATCAAGGAGACAGCTCGTAGGAGTGGGAGTGACGTTGCCACATGCCCCACTCATCTCATCTTCAACTCAGGCTTCAAGCTGATAGCAAATCCGTGATCTAGAGTAAGTGAACTTGGCCCTCCACATGAGCAAACTCGGCCTTCAATCTAGGAGAGAACTCATCCTCCCATGTGGCAGCAAACTTGTCCTCCTTTTATGACTCAAACTCGGCCTTCATTTATCACTTAACTCACTCCATTTGTTCCTAGTCACTCCACTTCACTGCTTGAGAGACTTGTTGACTAGAAACATGTTTATAATATGTTCCCAGTTATTTAGTTTCTCAATTTTTTTGTCTTTTTCCTCACTTTTTGAGTAAAAGTTATTTTTTGCGAGGAAAAATCAATACTTTGCACCCCAAAGTGGGTATTATGTTAATGTTGGTACTCTAAGGATGAAAATTAAGTACTTACATGCCCAACAACATTTCCTAGCACCACTTTTTTATTTGTTACATAAAAAGTTATTAAAAATTCCCATCTTGTGGGAAATTTTTAATTATTAAAAAATCCTACTAGAACCTAATGCAATTCCTTGAAACTTTGGACAATGCCTAGCATGGTAATAAACATTGACCCCTAGACTTAGAAAACACACTCAAGTCCTAATTAGTAATCACACTCTAGCTTTCGAGGATGTGAATGAAAAAAATAAATTAATTATTCATCGCTAAAAAGTGAAAATAATTAATTAAGTAAAAAAGCACTCTAGAGTAATGTTCTTACTAACCAGGTCCCAAAGGTCTAAGTCTGTTACATTAGTTCATCATGCTAGTGTCATTTTATACAATTCCCCTGCACAGGTATGGAATTTGCATATAGAGAGAAGATAGAAGACGAAAGAGAGAGAAGGGGCAAAATTTGCCCCACTAAACTTCTGAACTCTAGAAACTTGATAGGTGCCTTGTACATTGAGTCATAGGGTCTTCATTTCTGCTAGGTACAACTTAGCAGGAAACAAGATGGAACTACTGGAACCACCTATTTTGTTTATTTATAACAACGCAATGGAGGTATTCTTGAAGACTTTATTAACAATTTCTATTTGGGGATGCTGAGCAAAACTCATGTTGAGAGATGCTCCATTTTGTCTTCAGAATTTTTTCAAAATTTTACTTTTAAACCTGGCACCCTATCACTGACAATAACTTGCAAAAACCCATGTAGCTTATAAACAGTCTTGCATAAAATATCCTCAGTTTTCTTTATGCCCATGAAATGTTTATATTTTGTTAATTGGTCAACCGCAACAAAGATTTTGTCCTTCCCTCTGAAAAGGACCACCCTTCCAATAAAATCCATGGGGATTTCTTCCCAGATCTGACCTGGAATATGTAGGGGTTGGAGCAATCTTGGCCGTGACGAGTTTTCATTCTTATTTCTTTGGCATACTTCACATTTTGCTACATATCTTTGGATGTCCATATGCATTCCTTCCCAATAAAATGACTGTCAGACATTGTAGTTAGTTTTGAAAAACCAACATATCTTACAGCTGGGGACTCATAGGATTCTCTTAAAAGTTGAAACTCTTAATTTAAATTTCGTTGAAGAGTGTGGGTATATTTGCTCCTTGTACCAGAGAAGGTCATTTCTCAATCCACATTCTGGATTTCGACCTATGTTGTTGATTATGGTGAGAATTAGAGTCTTTGGCATATTCAGCTCAAAATTTGTCTAACAAACCAGGGACCACAACCAATGTTGCATAACTACCTCTTCATCATTTCATGATAATGCATCAACCACTATGTTGTCCTTCCCTTTTCAATGTAATATCTCCTTCCCTGTTGAAAGTGGAGCTGATGGAACTATTAGTTTCTGACACTCTCATTCACTCGCTTTCGAATGTGGCATTGGCTGAGGGACAAATGACAGGGAAGAGCTTAAGGCTGTTTACACCCTCTTATGGATTTTGTTTTTGATCAGGTCGTTAATTTTGGGCAACTAGGTCCAAACTCCATGTTGCACTGCTCATATGATGATGATCATACTTTTGTTGGATTCCTCTTTCGGAGAGGTGCAAGATTGATCTAAAGATCATCTTGTTTGGATGAGCACAACATATATTTTGATTCTATTTTCCACACATGTGCAAGGTTAGCCAGATTTGTAGTGTAGGCTCACAAGCCTAATAGATGTGTCACACACCCTCACTGATGGATATAAATTGGAGAGACTTGGAGGTCATTTGCTCATCAACTCATCACACATTCTCTCATTGTGATCTGATTGGTTCGATAGCCTTTGGAGGCCTCTTTTCTTCACACGTGTGGAGCTGAAGCTGGGGAAAATCTGCGGATCTGTTTAAGGTTATTTTGCTGTGCATTGACCAGCGTTGACCGTGGTCAACCCTTGACCGTTTGACCTCCAATCTTTGCTGAAAATCCGATTTTTGTAGGTCGTACAACTGGGCACAAAATCGAGGAAAAATGAGCAGTTTGACCGAAGCCCTAAATCTGCAGCGTTGACTGTCCTGCGTTGACTTTGGTTGACCAGCGTTGACTTTTGATGAGCTGTCTTTGAGGGCTGTGTGTGCGACACTTGGAGGGTTGGCTGATCTAAGAAATACTTTGCTCGCTGATGCATCCTATTGACTGCCGTAACGCACACTATCCTATATCTTTGCTGGACAAGAAGAATTGTAAAATCTGATCTATATTATTGGCTTGTCTTCTGTTGATCTATTATTGTGTTCTATCATCATTTTACTTTCATGTTTATGTGATTGCTAAATTGAATCGGACCTAAAAAAGATTGAAGTAAATTTGCATTAAGCATAGAACACTCCATGTCTATCTAAATTTAACAGTCTTCAGGAGTTGCAGGCTTTTAAAGACTCCTAATTGGGCATGCAGTGGCTGAAGGGATCTTTCCATGTCAGGACTTTGGATCTAGATGGCATCATTTGACAGGTTAGGAAACTGCCACCACAGTTTCAGCAGGTTTCTAATCGACATATGATGCGGGAGAACAATGATGTCGCTGATGATCATTCCAAGAGGGCAGTGGATTCTCAGGCTGGTTTATTGCCAATCACTGAGCACAAAGATGGGGTGTCAAATCCATTGCAACCCTGGAAGCTTTTCAGTGACTCCCAGGTTTTCTTCTCATGATGATGATTGTATGGATATGCCATTTTAGAGTGCCTGTTTCTTACTAGTCTTCTCACTTAGTTGCAGATGCCATCTGGGCTATGTTTGTGGTTAATCTGGGCTGTTTCCAGATAGACTTTTTTCTCATGATAAGATATCAAATGGCTATATGCTTCTACATATAAAAAGGGCACCAGCTAAAAGTATTATTTTTGTTTTCATATGAAATAAAGATGATCTGAAGTTTTTCTCCAGAGAATAGATATATGATGAAATATTTATACAATGATTTCCAAGTGACTAACTGGAATTCTAGAGAAGGGTAAGAACTAAAGATCACCAAGTTTTCAAAAATATCATCATTTAAAAGTATAAATTGATACAAAACTCCTTTGCGAGAAAGTTCACCTTGTTAAACTCACAGGAGGAACTCTATCCTGCAGTCTCCTGGCCATGGAATAGCACATGCATTTTGAATTTGAAGCTGTTCTTTTATTGAAATCTAGCGTACCACAGTTTATTTACAGCTACCTAGTTTTTTATCTTATATATCTAGATTGAAATCTGGACTGTATTTCAAAGTGTACAGTAATCTGACAAAGATTCCTGATTTATGACTTACCTAAAGCTCTATACCACACTAACATGTCCCAGTGATCTTCTCAGTAAGATATTCTCGTGATCTTCTCAGTAAGATATTCTCAGCCCAAATTAATCTCTTATAATAAAGCTCCGATGTAAAGAAGATTATATCCTGGTAACATTGAACTTTATGCCTCCATCAGGGCATCACGAGTTCAATGCCCACCATCGAAGAGCAGCACTTAAACCCATGCAAATTCATGTTGATAAGATGTATTGTTTATGTTCATTGAAACACTGCTGGCTTTTTTCCTGCTTTGAATCTTTAGAAAACCATAGAGCTTAGAGTTAGCATCTTACATAGAAAGGAATTTTCCATTCCGACTGATGCCAAATGCAGTGATCGGATTGTCCAGAAACTTCTTCCCTCCTAACTTTCTCCATGTAGTAATGTCCCAGACTGCAATTCTTGATTTTCCACCTGAATTGGACTGTAGTTAATTGCCTGTAAATAAATAGGAATTATGGAAATTCAGAATTTGGAATGACAATCAGCCCATCATAGACCTGAGACAGAAATATTTACCTTTTGTTACAGTGCAGAAAAGGAATGGCTTGGTTCCATCTCGAGAAAATCTACAAAAGTCAATACTCTCACCCTGTGAAGATTCAGCCACTCAAAAAATCAATAGTAGAATTAATACAAATAAGTTACGGTCTTGATCTTATACATTGGAACTATTCTCAAAATGGACAACTTTGGATGACTGGAAACATTCAAGCCCTACCTGATCACGTGTTAAAGTAGCTAATGGTGCAGCCTTTATGATGTCCCACACTCTTGCAGGGCCATCATTTGATGTTGAAGCAAGAAAAGCCGAGTCCAGGCTGAAATGGACTCAGTTTTAGTTATCCAATGACAAATCATAAAACATAGGAACATAGAGAGAATAAACACCTCAAGTTTAAAAGATCACCTGAAATCTAAGTCTTTAAATGAACTGTGGGCTTTTGGTTGATCCAGTAAAACTTGCAAGCTGGGCCATTCGAAGATGCGAAGGTGTCCATCCTAAACACAGACGAATGTTTCCTTGTAAAAAGGATCAAAACAAAATTTTATTTTATGCAACAACAGATCATACAGAATTAACTGCTGAATCACTGAGATATTACCATGCCAATTACCAAAATTTCATTACCTCTCCTCCAGTAGCAAGCTTAGATCCATCAGCACTAAATGCAAGGCACTTTTGAGGTCCTATCTCTTGCATAGGAGACAAAACCATATCCGATACCTTCAGTTTTGAATTTCCATCCAATTCGAAAAACCTGCATGTTCACACTAATATTTTTGGTTTACCTTCTCCAACAACACCCGTCAAGCTCGTTGTACTAACCAAATCATAATACATAAATGAATCCCCATTCCAGTATTCCAGTAATCATTTGCTGATGCATAAGATATAACTTCAAACAAGTTATCATTGGTCAATAAAATATAGGCAATCCTGAAACACAAGACATGTCACATACAATGAAATGAAAATTTAATCACTTTAATGCGTCTCTAAACTATCTGAGTAGCAGTCAGCATTGAAGCAGATGCTTAGTAAAACGTACAAGTAATTTCGATTAGGACATGAGGCTTTGGAATCATTATTTCCTTGATGAGTATTGATGAGTATTTCATTGACAATTATGGGTGATCTCTCTCTCTCTCACGCACACATATATATGATGATTCATTATGACACATGTTTTCATATACCCTATATGTCATTGAAGAAGCTAACTTTTCTGTGGGTTATGACATTAATTAAGCGACAAAATTGTACCCAAGGGATGGGGCTCTTGCTCAATGAGGGTGGCCAGATTAGTTCTAGTGCCTAACGAGGCTAGGAAGGCATATATTGACTTGAAATTACTTCCTAAATTGATCTAGCATAAAAAGCCTAAGAGCAATTAGTCGTATTTCAACTTTACCAATTTTGTGACACTTGTATTTCTGCTCCTAAGCCTAAATTTGCCCTGTTATCTCACAAACCCTCACTGCTTGAGATAAAGTCCTAAAGCTCAAGGAAGACTTTGGCGTAACTGATGTTGAAAAGTGTAACTAGCTTCGGTCTTCATAATGACATGTGTAATTGTGATTTTATGTAATTGATCCAAAGAAGAAAAATAAAATTATTTTTGTAATGCTTGAATCATGGGTTTCATGCTCAAAGAATTTTATTTTTAGTTGAAGCTCCCATTGAGAGCTATTAGGTTTTGTCATCAAGTCATAAAGTCTAGGGAGTCAATGTCATGTGTTGAAGACATGTAACATATCGTAATAAGTATTTTTGAATGTGTCAATAACCCTCCAAGACCTTGTTACAAGCTATTCCTCGTGTCGGCCTAAGGATGTTTCCAGAATGACATGTCAGCCTAGGCTCAAGTTCAAGTCGGCTTATTTTGGATGCAGAAACCACTATATATAGGGCAGCTCGGCCTCATTAGAAGAAGCAATTCGGTGAAGCAATTCGGTCAAGGTCTGAAGCAATAAGAAGTGCGAGAATCTCACGAGAAGAACCTCCTTCCAAGTAAAGAAGAAGGAACTAGAAGCCGAGCTATTTTTGGATCTGTTTCTAGGGCTATTATTTGTCACACGTGCGAGGAAGGGTTAGGGCATACACACATTGCAGAGAAGCCGAATTGCAAAACTTCAAGAGACCGAGTTAAAGGCAAGAAACTGATCTACACTTCATGTCGAGATAACAAAGAGATCCTTTCTAGTTAAGCGAAGAAAAAAGGGACAGGATTTACCCCAAATCTGTCACACGTGCGAGAAGAATAGTCCACTGCAGAAGGCCGAAGATTACAGTCAAGGAGGCCGAAGAGTTCAGATCTGTGTTGCAGGAGTAAAGGCTAAAACGTTGAAGGAGAAATTGCAGCTGAGTCATCAAAGGATTAACTTTGACATGAAGTATGTTGACTTGGTCTTGGAGAGGTTATTGAGTCAAGGGTCTTGGTCTTGGTATTCGTCAATTGAAGTCTCTATAAGAAGAAGAATTCATTTGGGTTTTCCTCTCAAGTTGGAGAGGTTTTGGCCTGGCTGATCGCCCAAATTTTGTGTCTCTTGTCTCTTTATTGTTTATGCATTGGTAGTTGTTTGATGAAGAACACTATAATAATCTAAGTAAAAAGAAGATCCTAATCTAAAGAAGTAAAAAGCATTCGCAAGCAGTTATCATTAGAAGAGAAATCACCTAATTACTATGCCCTAGATTTCTCAACATGGTATCAAAGTTAAGGTGACAATCTCAAGGAAGGGCATCCTATCAAGTGACACAAAAGCACTGAAAAATCAAATCTCGAAGGGCTTAAAAGCAAAGTCAAGATCTACAAAGAAGTGTCAAAACCCTAGATCGAAGAAGTCTACACTAAAGAAGTCTTGGGATTCTCAAAAGACCACAAAGACCCTACTCAAGTTAAAGAGACCTACAAATCAAAGTATCTTGAAGACTATTCATCCAAGTGAAGCAAGATCAAAAGGTGTTGTCATCATCTTCAAAAGATTCTAAGGCAATCTCCCTTTGTGGAAGCAAGGTCCTTACCATTGAAGGACATCATCCAAGAAGCATCAATACATCATCAAGGACATCATCATCAAAGATCTAAAGTGATCTCTCTCTCTTAGTGGAGTCAAAGATCACTCTTGAAGTGAACTATATTCACCAAGAAGAAGTTTTCTATTATCTATATCTTCATCAAACTCGAGGAAGCAAGGAGAAGAAGCAACATCTTCACAAGTAAGTATATTTATGTCCATATTTGAATCTGTCAAAATGTCTTTTTGCAAGGAATGCAACAAATTGGTTGGGACATCAAACTATCTTGCATGGAAGAAGAGGGCAAATCTAAATCTCATTGAAAATGAGGTCATGGAACATGTTAGGCTCAATCACCAAACCATCAAAAGAAGATGCTCAAGCATTTGCCAAGTTTATGAAAAGGGAAGTAAGGGCTCAAAGGATTCTCATAGAACCCATCAAAGATCCCCTCAATCCATATGTATCAAGACTTGAAACTTCAAAAGAAATATATGACAAACTAGTAGAGTTGTATTCCGTAAGCACTGCGAAGAAGTTATCTCATTAAGGCAAGAACTCTACAAGTTGAAGATATCAAAAGAAAAAGGAATAGCCTCATACTTTATGAGGATATTTGAAATCAAGGATCAACTCCAAGATCTGGGAGAAATCATGTCTAATAGGGAAATGACTACAGTAGTACTAAATGCACTACCAGAGGAATGGGGTAACTTTACTTCAAGCATTTATGGGAAAAAAGAAACTACTTCATTTCAAGATCTATGGTCGTTATGCAAGATTGAAGAATCCAGGCTAAAGGCAAAATCTAATGTAGGATCAGGTGAGCAAAATCAACCATATGCTACGATGATAAAAGAGAGGGAAAATTTGGAAAGTTTGGTCATCAGAATAAAAAAAAAATAAAAAATAAAAAAAATAAATAAATAAAAAAAAAAAAAAAAAAAAAGAGGAACATAGCTAAGATTCAATGCTATGGATGTCAAGAATATAAGCATTACAAGAGAGATTGTCCTAAGATCAAGAAGGACAATAACAAAAGAGGAAGAGAAGAAGCCCATATTACCGAAGAAGTGGAGGAAGTTGAAAAGAAGTCCAAGAAAGAGGAAGTAAAAGATCTCTACTATGATTGAGATAGTCTTCCTCGCCTAGTTCTTTTGAAGTTTTTGTTTTCCATGTTTTTCTGTTGTAAAGTATAAATATCATGGTAGGAATGATTAGAAAAACATAATAGGATGTGTTGTCGCCCAGATTGTACATGCACGGCGACAACGCTCAGGACAAGGATTGTCACTCTGATCCCCACCCACCCCATTCTAGTTGTCTCCCAACAGCAAGCTATGGGGACTCGGGGGTAGTCCCTATGAAATGAGGTGAAGGGAAACAAGTTGGAAACCAACTTGTTCAGGAGACACGGATGAGTGGCCTAGCCACTTGGTCAAATTTGAGCAAGACTATTGATTAGATTAGATTCTTTATTATGGGACCAGTTCCTTAATGGAGTCACAAATTCTTGCTTATAGTAAATTGGAACCAAATGACCAGATGGAGACCCGCTCCTTGAGATGATTGACCAACCTATATGATATGCCAATCCCAGGACCTATGTGAGATGCAATGATCATGGTAAGTTTTAATTAGATGCCTAGTCTGGGTGTAAATTTTTCTCGATCTATTTTGAGAAGCAATCCTCAAAGTAAGTTGCGAAATAGAAGTCAATGGGGCACAGACAACGACCTGATTAATGATACCTTCCCCTGTGTTCCACTCACCCAGTGCCTCCGGCGCTACAGAGATTGTGGCTCTGATGACTACAAGGTCACAGTGTTAACTACTAGGAAGAATTGAATCTCTCAAGTTAGTTTGAAAAGGGTTTCCCTAAATCTCTATCAACCTCGTTGTTGGGAGGTAAATTCTTAATGCAATTTATATCTAGGATGCTCGTGCAAGAAATTACAGGTGAGATTATCTTGAGTTAGGATTGTTTATGTTACTTAAGTACTTATTGTGAGAATCTTCTTATAGCATGAGTACTTAGCAATATAGAAATGACAACCTTAAACAAGATAGATGCTAGGAATTTTGCCTCTGTGATCCATAAAATGTATAAAAAATGACGTGTTTCGAACCAACCAGTGTGGTTCATCATCAGGACAAGATGAGAAATCTGATCAGTTAACCAGTTTAAATAGATAGAAGGACGCTCCAACTAGTCGTTGTAAAATGGCTAGTTTGACTCAAAAAAGGAAAATAAGAAATTTAAATAAATTAAAAATGAATTTATTAACATATATTACTATTATTATTATTTTATTAATTTATTTATTTCTTTATTTCTTACTTTTATTTTTGACTAAATAAATAAGATATTTATTTTTTTATTTAATTATTTATTTCTTGACTCAAGATAGATGCTAACGGACACAAGTGCAAAATTCAACAATCCACAAGATGTTTAAGTAACTCAACTTATCCACCAATGATTATTAACACAAGCCAATCAACAAGATCAACTTTAGATTTTGATTGCAAAGATAAACAACCTTTGAGACCAAGATGAGAGAAGCCAATTTCAGATCTATGACAATTTATATCAGCAGTAATAATTCAAAAAATTCAGACTTTATCAATGTTATGACAGCAGTGAGGAAATCACTTTGAATCATGAAATTTACTCAACACATCAAACATAAAGATTTCCAATGACCAGCAAATGTAAATTAGTTTGTTTAGACCACTTTATGATGGTGTATTTAGCGATCATTCAGATCTGATTTTTAAATTAGAGCAGTAAACAACCACAGATTAACAAGTTAAAGATGCCAAAGGTAGATGGCGAATATGCCCAAAAATAGTAAAAATGCACTAAAACTTGAAAAATTCAATTTTTAGGGCTTTAAAGGGGTGTGATTAAGCAAATTTCAGAGGTTTTATATTTATTACAGCTGTGAACTAATCACAAATCAACAAGCTAGTGACACTGAAGATGATGCCCAAAATGCCTAAAAATAGTAAAATTTTGCCGGAAACTGAAAATTCAAAATTTTTTAACTTTAATTAAGAATGTGTTTCAGAAATATTCGATCTGAATTTTACATTTATGCAGTAAATTACAAGCAGCTTAAAAGTTAGGTCTAGGCCAAATTCAAGATGCCCAAGTGGCCAAAACTTGTGAAAATTTGGATTTTACAATTTTAAGTGATTTTGACCATTAAACATGTGATTTTAGGGCTTGATCATTAATGATTTGGCTATTGTATAAAACTGAAGTAAAACAAGGGTTTACAGGTCAAACCCTAGGCCCAAGGCCTTGAAGATCCGTGGTTGAAATTTGTTGAAACTTTGGGATCAAGTTGTCGCTTGTAAAATAGAATTTTTGAGCTTCAAAACCTGCAAAACCACGAAGTATTCAGTCCGGAAACTTTAGATGATGGTTTCAGGTCAAGTTAGGGCAAAAAATGGCCAAGGATAGCCAACGCTAGTTCAAAGAAGGCCAGCATTTGGGGATAAGGAGGCTGGAAAGGTAGATCGATGCTCAACAATGCTGGAGAAGGCCACAAAAGGTCAACGTTAAGGCTCAAAAAACTAGACGTTGGAAAAAGGGCTGAAAAGTTGGGGTTTAATGGCCAAAAAATCCTTGGCAAGCCTATAAGGTTGTTGCCTAGGGTAAAGGAGGCAAGCCAAGGCCTCTTGGCCCCACGGCTAGGCCTAAAAAGGCTTAGAACCCTTGATGCAGGGCCAAATAGGGAAGGTCGAGGCCCCTAAAGGCTATGGCTAGCCCTAAAAGGGCCTAAAAATGTTACACAGGGGGCTCTAGGGATGACGCTGGCCAAGGGAAGACTGACACTGGGCTTGGAGGGGCCAAATCTGGTCCCGAGAGGGCTGAAGAAGTGAAACCCTTGTCTCAAAAAAAAAATCTTCCTTGGATTTGAATTATGCTGCAATTTTCTTCATTGGGTAGCCCTAAAAAATTCTCAAGAGACTAGATCTTCCCCTCAAGGGCCTAGATCTATCTCTTCCTTCACTCGATCCCTTGATCCAACCTGCAAAAAAAAAAAATACAACACCCAAATCGTAAATATATACAAAATAAATCTAAAAACCCCGACCCAAGTTAGAAAAATAATTTACAATTAAAATTACAAAAATATTTTACAAATTATACAAGGATTTTTTAATGAATTTTGAGAAAATATTTTTTTTATAATATTTTTCCTTTGATGAATGGCTAAAAACGATTCAGAAAATTTATATTCATTATAGCCTTAGCGAAGATTTAATCCACCATATAAAAACTAAGGATCCAAGTAAAATGATCCTTGCCCACAGTCTATGAACTTGGAGACCAAGGATTGAGTACCTGGAAATACTATGTATTATCTCAAAACAATCACGTAAAGCAGCACATAAGAAGCCCGTAGTCAATACATACCACAGATCAACGAACAAAAAAACCTCGAGTTGCACCCCAAAGTCTTTTATTATAGCAGAAAAAATAGTTCCCAACGGGACAATAGTTTACAAAATGTTTCTGCAACGATTCTAACCAGAGATCAAGATGACTAGAGACTCAACTGACTCTAATTTATAGATAAATCCTCCAAATGGAAAAATAACGGTTAGTTTCTTTGATCCTTGTCAAAATAATCTTGGTCGTTGATAAACACTTTTTAAGATCTTTTAATCTTGACCCTTGATTTTTTAATTTTGAGGAATTTTCGAATTTATCATTTAACTCCACATGAATCAGCTCAAAATTAATTATTTTGAGCTAATTTCCTCAAAAAATTGACTTTGACATAACCACCAAGGCCCAAAAGTCCAATTTTTGTTAAAATATACAATATTCCCGTGGTGGAGGACCTTTAAAAATTGACTCTTTCAAGACCCACGAATTTTTACATTTGGAGAATTTATTTTCCTAAGACAATTTATATTTGACTCTAATTAATTAATTTTTTGGCTTAGGATTTTATTTTATTTTGCTAGAAAATTTAATTAATTTACAGGAGGGGATTTAATATGTTTCCAACCCTCTAATACATAAGATTTTACACTTATAAGACTAGAAAAAGGGAATACACATTAGGCTAAGACCCTCAAGACACATAACTCATCTACGACACAATATGATCTAGTAAACCAAGCGATTTGTAATAAAATAATCAAGCCAACTAGCTTAAATTATTCTCAGACCACTTTTACATTAGACTCTACTAAAACACTAGGACTCACCTAAGATTTCGACAATAAATTTCACCCTAGCTTTGGGGGTTTAAACTGGAGGGGAAAAACTCTTATGATTAGCCATGTTTAGAAACACGGATAATTATGTAGGTTGAAAAATCTCCTAAGATGAAATTCGTCACCAAAATCATCGGCCCAAGATCTTACTAGGATCATTTACATCATATAACTTGCAGAATGGGGTGACCATGACACATGGATTGCCGATAGGTGATCCCATCTTTGTTGAAAAACTTGGTACCTCCACTTCCTTGGAACTTTAACAATTTGAGTGCAACATCTAGCTCCATATGGGGACACGTTGCCTCCAAGAAGTAACGTGAGAATCCCAGAATCCTAAATCCAAGGAAACAGAAATCCATCAAATAGATATCCATTCAACATCAAAATCATCATGCATATATAGAAAATATCGTTGGAATATTAGAATACACTCTAATAAACTGAAGTATAAGTAACATAATATAAATGCTGAAAGTAAAACTATCTAATGACATGAAATAAGAGGGCAGGGTTAGAGATACTATACAAAACAATGCCCTATGGCATTAGATGTCATCGACTATGAACAATCTCAAGAATTTGTCCACTGACTGGTAGATCACTTGGTTGCTTTTCAGATGTCTCGTGCTGAAGTTTTACCCTCTTAGGTCAGTGTGACTACTCATTGCGCTCCATATCTTTGTCAATCTGAAATCTTCTTATTTTTCTGCTTGGCGGAGGGGATGGGTGGTGGAAAAAGTGACATATCTCTGATTCAAAATGAGGCAAATGCTCCTGTGGCACAACCTATTTACCATTTTCCAACTTCTTTGGAACTTCCACGTTGTATCTTCTTTCTACCTCTCTGTATAACCTGACCATTCCACCTACCGTTGCAGGAATAGTGGCATAAGATAAATCCATTTGAATGTATCCACCTAAATCAGTTGCAGACTTCCTAGAGAGAAGCATTCCCCACACATCTGGTACATCAATGATTGATATATCCATGGTAATGATTCTGTATGGGTAATTAGCTAAGGCAACATGTAAATCTTTAACCACACCAAGGACTTCAACCTTTCTAGAATCCATTGAACAAATTTTCTGATATGGTCTGGAAATTCTTAAGTTTAATTGTTCCATGACCTTCTTGGTCATAACATTTGTAGATCCACCAGAATCCAACATGCAATTGTGAAGTAATTTGTCGTTTATGTCCAAAGTAAGAAAGAATGGTTGATGATCCTCATTTGTCATATAGCAGTTGATATCTTTTAATTTAATTTCTTCGTCTTTAGAATCGCCAATATTGTCTTGTTGAGCCATACCCAAGGCCATGAAAAAAGATGCTCGCTAAGATGGAATCTTTAAAAGTTCAAACACAGGGACAGACATCTTATTGTTATTTATCCAAGTGATCCAATCCAAATTCATACCAAATTTGTATCTTTCGGCAGGAACTTGCTTATTCCGATTTTGACTTTTACCCTTCCTTTGATATGTATAGCCCTTATTCTTTGCGAGTTCTAGAACCTTTTCCTGAGTTGGTTTCTCACCATATGCCTGAGTAATGGGGTCCTTTTCTTCACCGAAGGTGTTTATTGCGAAGGCTAAAGAAATCATATTGGTGCATCGACTTTCATTTGATTCATCTTGACTTGTGTCATTACTTTGTTGATTTCTACCCTCCTCTAAGATTCTTATAACAAAGGCACATGTGCTTTCTTCATGAAAATTGTCACAAGGTTCGCAGAAAGGAACAAATTCATCAATCATGTTGACAGACTCAAGTGGTGCAAGAAGCCTTTGATCACTTGAGGAATTCCTTCTTGGCCATTGATTGTTATTGTTACCCCTGTTATTATTGTTGTTCCTAGGAGGCATGCTCTGCATTTTCATCCTGGTATTCATTTCCATCTGTATTAGTTGATTATGCATGTCACTTATTTTCTTGGCATGCTTAATTTCCATTTCTCTAACCAATCAGGTTAATTCCTTTACTATTTATGACTCTTCTTTAACCTTGTCTAGACCTCTTTCATAACCAGGGATCTTAGATTTTCCCGAAGCCTTCTTATCTTTTTCTAACTCTTCAACTGTGTTTTGTGCAGCAGCTAAAGTAACAGGGTGAGCACGTCTTATCTCATACTGAACTTCAACATGATAAGCTTCAAGGTATGTTTCCAAGACTGTTTTGTCAAGAGGCTTGTAATCCTGAGTCATATCTTTTAGTAGCTTGTTGAACCTTTGGTTAAATTCTACCACCGTTTCATTTTCTTTCTTCTTGATGCTATTGAATTATTTTACTAAGTATTTCCCTTCCCTCTTATCTCTATATTTGTCTCAAAAAGCATCAAGGAGAGTCCTTAGAGAATCAAAAGCATTATCAACCTTGTCATGAAACCAGTTGATTGCAGCACCTTTTAATGATAAGAAAATAATTTCATCTTGACATCTTCATAATTATAGTCCGTAGAATGAGCATATCTATGGAGGTACGAAGTAAACTTCTTTATATGTTCTTCAGCGTTGATATCATTATTCCCCTAAAATATTGGCAATTTGTTCATAGTTGACTCATTTGGCAGATCATGCGGATATCCCTGGATGTTTGTGAAGTTGCAAGGCCCATAGAAGTCACGCATGATGTCTTGATTTGGGGGATTGATTAAAAGAAAATGGTGATCAAGGAGAGCTTCCTGTCCAAGAAAATTTAAACGGTCTCTAGCATGTCACTTGTTTAACCGGCCTCTTGGAACCTTTTCAGGAGCGGGAGTGGGGTTAACTAGGCTGTCGGGATTCCTTCTAGAGTACATTCTTGTGAATGGATGAATAAGTGGCATCGCCACCGAAATAGGAAACCAACCTAAATGTCCAGGTGCTATATATGAAAATGAACAAGATGACAAGATTAGTGAGAGGAAAAGGGATAAGGTGATGAGAAGATGAAGAATGATGAAATAAAATGTGCCAAAAATATGTTGTGTCGATTAGCGGGCTACTGAATGGCAAAAAGGATTATAGGATTAAGAAGATTAATGAGAATGTCATCAATGCCAAGGTCCAATCAAATGGTCCCCAGCAACAGCGCCAAAAAATGTTGTCGTCCAGATTGTACAGGCACCGCGACAACGCTCAAGACGGGGGTTGTCACTCTGATCCCCGCCCACTCCGTCTTAGTTGTCTCCCAACATCAGGCTATGGGGGGTAGTCCCTAAGAAATGAGGTGAAGGGAAACAAGTTGGAAACCAACTTGTTCGGGAGACACAGATGAGTGACCTAGCCAGTTGGTCAAATTTGAGCAAAACAATTGATTAGATTAGATTCTTTATTATGAGACCAGTGCCTTAATGGAGTCACAAATTCTTGCTTATAGTAAATTGGAACCAAATGACCGGATAGACACCCGCTGCTTGAAATGATTGACTAACCTATATGATATGCCAATCCTAGGACCTATGTGAGATGCAAATATCTTGGTAAGTTTTAATTAAATGCCTATTCTAGATGTAACCTTTTCCCCAACTGTTTTGAGAAGCAATCATCAAAGTAAGTTGTGAAATGGAAGCCAAATGGAAGCAGGCAACGGCCTGATTAACGATACCTTTCCCAGTGTTCCACTCACCCAGTGCCTCTGGCGCTGACGACTGCAAGGTCACTGTGTTAACTACTAGGAAGAGTTGAATCTCTCAAGTTAGTTTGAAAAGGGTTGCCCTAAATCTCTATCAACCTAGCTTATGCTGGGAGTAAATTCTTAATGCAATCTATATCTAGGATGCTCGTGTAAAAAATTACAGGTGAGATTATCTTGAGTTAAGATTGTTTATGTTACTTAAGCACTTATTGTGAGAATCCTCTTATAGCAAGAGTACTTAGCAATATTGAAATGACAACCCTAAACAAGATGGATGCTAACGGACACAAGTGCAAAATTCAACAATCCACGTGATGCTTAAGTAACTCAGCTTATCCACCAATGACTACTAACACAACCCAATCAACAAGATCAACTTTAGATTTTGATTGCAAAGATAAACAACCTTTGAGACCAAAATGAAATAAACCAATTTAAGATCTATGACAATTTATATCAGCAGTAATAATTCAGAAAATTCAGACTTTATCAATGTTATGACAGTAGTTAGGAAATCACTTAGAATCATGAAAGTTACTCAACAATAAAACATAGAGATTTCCAGTGACGAGAAAATGTAAATTAGCCTATTTAGACCACTTTATGATGGTGTATTCAACGATAATTCAAATCTGATTTTTAATTTACAGCAGTAAACAACCACAAATCAACAAGCTAAATATGCCAAAGATAGATGATGAATATGCCCAAAAATAGTAAAAATGCACTAAAACTTGAAAAATTCAATTTTTAGGGCTTTAAAAGGGTGTGATTTAGAAAATTTCAGAACTTATATATTTATTACAGCAGCGAATTAATCACAGATCAGCAAGCTAGTGATATTGAAAATGATGCCTAATAATAGTAAAATTTTGTCAGAAACTGAAAATTCAAAATTTTTTAACTTTAATTAAGAATGTGTTTCAGAAATATTCAGATCTGAATTTTACAGTTATGCAGTAAATTCCAGCAAGCTTAAAAGTTAGATCTATGCCAAATTCAAGATGCCCAAGTGGCCAAAACTTGTGAAAAATTGGACTTTACAATTTTAAGTGATTTTGACCATTAAACATGTGATTTTAGCGCTTGATCATTAATTATTTGGCTGATGTAATAAAACTGAAGTAAAACAAGGATTTAGAGGTCAAACCCTAAGCCCAAGGCCTTGAAGATCTCGTGGTTGAAATTTTTTAAAACTTTGGGATCAAGTTGTCGCTTGTAAAATAAAATTTTTGAGCTTCAAAACCTGCAAAACCACCAAGTATTCAGTTCAGAAACTTCAGATGAGGGTTTCAGGTCAAGTTAGGGGCAGAAAATCGCCAAGGAGAGCCAACGCTAGGCCAAAGAAGGCCAGCGTTTGTGGATAAGGAGGCTGGAAAGGTAGATCAGGCCTCAACAAGGTTGGAGAAGGCCACAAAAGGTCAACGCTAAGGCTCAGAAAATTGGATGTTAGGAAAAAGGGTTGAAAAGTTGGGGTTTAAGGGCCAAAAAATCCACGGCAAACCTAGGAGGTTGTTGTCTACGGTAAAGGAGGCAGGTCGAGGCCTCTTGGGCCCACGGCTAGGCCTAAAAAGGCCTAGAAACCTTGACACAGGGCTAAATAGGGAAGGTTGAGGCCCCTAAAGGCTACGATCAGCCCTAAAAGGGCCTAAAAATGTGACGCAAGGGACTCTAGGGGTGATGTTGGCCAAGGAAAGGATGACGTTGGGCTTGGAGGGGTTGGGTTTAGTCCCGGGAGGGCTGAAGAAGTGAAACCCTTGTATCAAAAAAAAATTCTTCCTTGGATCTGAATTATGCTGCAATTTTCTTCAGTGGGTAGCCCTAAAAATTTCTCAAGAGGCTAGATCTTACCCTCAAAGGCCTAGATCTAGATCTTCCTTCACTTGATCCCTTGATCCAACCTACAAAAAATAAAAATACAACACCCAAATCCCAAATATATACAAAATATATTTAAAAACCCCAACCCAAGTTAGAAAAATAATTTACAATTAAAATTACAAAATTATTTTACAAATTATACAAGGGCTTTTAAATGAATTTTGAGAAAATATTTTTTTATAATATTTTTCCTTTGATGAATGGCCAAAAACGCTTCAAAAAATTTATGCTCACTATAGTCTTAGCGAAGATTTAATCCATCATATAAAAACTAAGGATCCAAGCAAAATGATCCTTGCATACAGTCTATGAACTTGGAGACCAAGTATTGAGTACCTGCAAACACTATGTATTATCTCAAAGCAATCACATAAAGCACCATATAGGAAGCCCATAGTCAATACATACCACAGATCAACGAATAAGAACACCTTGAGTTGCACCCCAAAGTCTTTTATTATAGCAGAAAAAATAGTTCCCAACAAGACAATAGTTTACAAAATCCTTCTACAGCAATTCTAACCAGAGATCAAGTTGACTAGAGACTCAGCTAACTCTCTAATTTATAGATAAATCCTCCAAATGGAAAAATAATGGCTAGTTTCTTTGATCCTTGTCAAAATAATCTTGGCCGTTGATAAACACTTCAAGATCTTTTAATCCTGACCATTGATTTTTAACTTTTGAGGAATTTTCGAATTTATCATTTAACTCCACATTAATTAGCTCACAATTAATAATTTTGAGTTAATTTTCTCAAAATTTTGATTTTGACCTAATCATCAAGGCCCAAGGGTATAATTTTTCTTGAAATATACAATATTCCCTTGGTGGAGGACCTTTAAAAATTGACTCTTTTAAGACCCGCAAATTTTTGCATTTGGAGAATTTATTTTCCTAAGACAATTTAAATTTGACTCTAATTAATTAATTTTCTGGCTTAGGATTTAATATTATTTTGCCAAAAAAAAAATTAATTTACACATGAGGGGATTTCATATTTTTACAACCCTCTAATACATAAGATTTTACATTTATAAGACTCAAAGAGAGAATACACATTATGCTTAGACCCTCAAGACACATAACCCATCTGCGATACAATATGATATAGTAAACCAAGTGATTTGTAATAAAATAAGTAAGTCAACTAGCTTAAATTATTCCCAAACCACTTTTACACTTTTACATTAGACTCAACTAAAACACTAGGACTCACCTAAGATTTCGACAATAAATTTCACCCTAGCTTTGGGGGTTTAAGCTGGATGGGGAAAAACTCTTCTAATTAGTTGTGTTTAGAAACACAGATAATCAGGGAGGTTAAAAAACCTCCTAGGATGAAATTCGTCACAAAAATCATAGGTTTACCTAGGTTGTTACATATACTCAAGGTCTTACTAGGATCATTTACATGATATAACTTGCAGAATGGGGTGACCATGACACATGGACTGCTGATAAGTGATCTGATCTTTGTTGAAAAACTTGGGACTTCCACTTCCTTCGAACTTTGACAATTTGAGTGCAACAGGATGCATCATGGCAACATAGGAAAGCATGAATGATAGCTGAAATAGGTCTATGGAAGGATATAGCTCTTGTTAACCTCATTAGAAGCATAAGTAGTACTTATGGGAAAAAGAAAATGGAAAAGTCATCTGGTACAAAACTCATCATACATCAGTTAAGAGGAAACATCTGCTGGATGAGGATACTAAGATCCTCTATTGGAATCTTCATAGGAAGGTTCACGAATCAAAAGGAAGCAAGTGTTTCATCAAAGAATTCCAACTTGGAGGAATTCATGAAAGGATGGTATGATGTCAATAAGCAGGTCAAGGGATTGAAGTTCTTTCAATCAAGTAAGTTGTTGAAGGAAGATGACCTAAAAGAAAAATGAGGTATGTATGCTTTTATTTGATAATATGGAGTCATGTCATATGGTTGCGAGCAACATAATTAAATGCTCTACTTCGAGAGCATGATCAAAAGAAAAGGATCTCCTCCATTGAAAATGATGCGGGAAGGCTTGGATCACACATTAACTAGATAAAATCAACATAATGTGTCCTCATCTGAAACATGAAGTGGTTGACAATAATTAGAGGAACTATGATCAAAAGTTCCTGGAAGGAAATGTGTGAAGAAAGAAAGGAAGAGATCGTGAAATATGCAACTATGGAGAAGGCAATAAACATTCGAGGACTGAAAGATTTGACTATGATATCTCCATGAAAGATATGAAGACCCTGATGAAGCCTGAAAAAGAAAGACACCCTTGACAATGTATATCTTTTGGAGATGTGTAAATATGTATGCAGGATGTTGATGCACATCGAAAGATGCCATGATGAAAGACCATCATGAAGGTAATTTTGATATAATGTTCATTTCTAATTTTTGAATAATATCTAGATGGGCTTATGCAAGGTTGCCAAGGGAAGAAGTTGTGGATGTCTTCCACCACTGATGACCATGTAGCAAGATGAAAGATCCTTAAGAAAACATGGCATGAAGAAGGCAACATGGCATAAAGGAAGGCCAGATATGGACTGATGGATCACTTTCTAACGAAAGAAGTGATGACATGGCTTATGGATGAAAGTGATGGATGGTCTGTGCCCTACAAAGAAGTCTTGAAAGATGTAGACTTTATGACAAAGAAGAAATTCATGACATCAGAAGGAGTTCTACAAGCAATTGGTTGTCCCATGATCTCCACCTAAAGAGCTGCTAAAAACAACTCCCTGGTAAAGGGGGAGCTTGGACAAGTCCCTAATTAAGAGGGAGCTAGGGTACATTCCTTTTATGGAATGGGTTGGTCATCCCTGGTAAGAGGGAGTGACAGATACGGTTCTCTACTTCATGTATCAAGCACTAGACTAGGATTAACAACCGTAAGTCTTAGTGAAGGCCATGAGGAGAGATAGACACATCATTTTTTGTCTTCACTTGGGAAGACGGAATGGAGGATTGGGTAAGCATCTGGCATCCCATACTCTTTGAGGATGTGGTGGGGCATCCAAGATAAGGAGTCGTGAAGGATCGATATTCTTTGAGGACTTGGAATCCAAGATAAGAATAGTCCTAGAAGGACATATCCTCTGAACACCCGAGTGGGGCATGCTCCTTGAGAGACAATGATGATGGTGTCTATCACTCATTGGTCTCGCCAACATTGTGCTCTGATCTTATGGAGAGATAGAGTTGTAACTTGTTATTCAAGGCCTTACTATGTGAAAATGTTGGTTGATATGATGCTATACAGATGGGTTACCAATCCGACTCTTCTTATGAGAATTCTTCAGATTGAGAATGACCAAGTACCATTATGAAAACCTCCCTAGTTAAGAGGGAGTGTTGAAAACTGTAACTAGGTTCGATCTTCATAATGACATGTGTAATTGTGATTTTATGTAATTGATGTAAAGAAGAAAAATAAAATTATTTTTGTAATGCTTGAATCATGGGTTTCATGCTCAAGGAATTTTATTTTTAGTTGAAGCTCCCATTAAGAGCTATTAGGTTTTGTCATCAAGTCATCAAGTCTAGGGAGTCAATGTCATGTGTTGAAGACATGTTACATATTGTAAAAAGTATTTTTGAATGTGTCAATAACCATCCAAGACCTTGTCATAAGCTATTCCTCATGTCGACCTAAGGATGTTTCCAGAATGACATGTCGGCCTATGCTCCATTTCAAGTCAACTTATTTTGGATGCTTAAACCACTATAAATAGGGCAGCTCGGCCTCATTTGAAGAAGCAATTCGGTGAAGGAATTCAGTCAAGGTCTGAACCAAGAAGAATGCGAGGAAGGTTTAGGGCATACAGTGTACACACATTGCAGAGAAGCTGAATTGCATAACTTCAAGAGATCGAGTTAAAGGCAAGAAACTTATCTATACTTCATGCCGAGATAACAAAGAGATCTTTTCTAGTTAAGCGAAGAAAGAAGGGACGGGATTTACCCCAAATCTGTCACACGTGTGAGAAGAATAGTCCACTGCAAAAGGCTGAAGATTACAGTTAAGGAGGCCGAAGAGTTCAGATCTGTGTTGCAGGAGTAAAGGCTAAAATGTTGAAGGAGAAATTGAAGTTAAGTCATCAAAGGATTAACTTTGACATGAAGTATGTTGACTTGGTCTTGGAGAGGTTATTGAGTCAAGGGTCTTGGTATTGGTATTCGTCAATTGAAGTCTCTATAAGAAGAAGAATTCGTTTGGGTTTTCCTCTCAAGTTGGAAAGGTTTTGGCCCTAGTTGATCACCCACATTTTGTGTCTCTTGTCTCTTTATTGTTTATGCATTGGTAGTTGTTTGATGAAGAAGAACATTATAATCATCTAAGTAAAAAGAAGATCCTAATCTAAAGAAATAAAAAGCATTCGCAAGTAGTTATCATTAGAAGAGAAATCACCTAATTAATATACCCTAGATTTCTCAACAACTAAGAGAGCAATCATTGTCATCTGACCAACCCTCTTCTGCACTTTAGGACAGCTCTCCTCCAGATCTAGGGAAGCTTCCCTAGGATAAGACTACTAGAACTTATGCAATAAGGTTCAAGGCGAAATGAAAAGATGGTTCTAAAAAAAAAATTGTTATGAATTAAGTAGATAGAGTGGAAGGAAGAACCAGAGACTAGTCACTTTACATTGGGCAATAGAGTCAAGTCGATGTTCAATGGAAGGTTGTACTATCGAGAAAAGAAAGAATAATGTGGCTACAAAAATATAGAGTTCCACAAGGTGGGGGGCACAACCCCCACATTTCCCACGCTCCAAGGACAAGGGGATGCCTAGGGAAATGTTTCCACACATTCCCCTTCTGGGGAAACTTAGGGGAATGCATGGGGAAACATTCCCTAGTGTGGAGGATGTGTTTCCATAAAAGGGGAACACCAAGGCGCTCCGCCCCCCCCCCCCCAATTTTTGTGTCATGTGGTAGTGTGGAATTTTTAAAGTTGTTGCAGTTAATTGGTTATTATTCTCCTATAAATTAATTATTTGTCTTTTGCAATTTATTTGCGGCAAATACCAAATAAAACACTACTGCAACTTCACAAAAAATAAATAAAGCACAGGAACTGAGAAAATTATTGCGCAGACACAAAATAATGGGCACCAATATTTTTCGACAAATGTCACTGGAAAAAAAAACCCAATGTGGGGAAAACCAATTCTATAGATGAATAATTTTATTAATTCTTCAACAAAATCTGTGACAGAGAAATTACAATCGTTTGTCATAAATTAGCAAACCTTCAGAAAAATAAACTTGTCACTTCTACAAGTCGATCTAACCTCTTGGAAGCAATTCAGCCCCTCTGATCAATTCAGCCTCCCTCTGGCTCACTGAATTGGTCACACGTGCAACCCTGGCACTCGGCCCCTCTCTGGAAAACTCACTGCTGGGAAAATTAACTTAGCCTCCCTGGAACTCGACTCCAACTAGCAAACTCGGCTCCCTGTGCAAATCGATCTCTCTGAGAAATTATCTCCTTGCTCTAGCAATTCGACCTCTCTGGAGCAATTCACACTCCTCTTTGGAGAAACTTGAACCACTGGGAAAACTTGCCCTCTTTGCCAAAAAATCAATCTCCAATAATCTTTGGAAATCGCAGGGATAAATCTCCTCTGGAAATCATGTCTCCAAACACCACTAATCTCAATCTACTAATGCCCCTGCGCTGCCTCTGCACCCTTGCTATCACTACAAATTTGTGTCTTGATGTGTTCTCCAAATTCCCATCGATTTCCTCTTATAATCTCTCGTTGACAAATCAATGGCCATGATCTAATTTCAATCAATGGCTAAGATCATCTTAACCTCTACTCATGACTTATCTAGAAGGCACGAGAGGAAAATTAATTAGGCCATTTCCCCAAGTTAGACTTAGGAAATCTAATAAACTGGCTAATTAATTCTAATTAAGGTACTTTTCCTTAGAAACTTTTTCTAGGTATTGGAAAAAATGTGTTCCTTAGCCTAACAAACACCATCTGAGACTATAACACCTGTCCGAGCTACATAAACTAATAGGTAGAACTGTATCTTTTCTTGTCTTTTAGGATAATGGCTACCTATCTTCACTATGGATCCTAGATTTTGTGATATAGATAATTTAGTATATTATAATATTAAATAATTGTATTCAATATTAATTGATGTTATTAGAATGCTAGGATCAAGACTCTTCATCCTGATTGCTCCTCTTTAAGGCCTATATAAGCCAAGCCATTCATTCATTGTAATCATCAATCTATCAATCATATTATTATTATTATTATTATGGATATACATTTGTATATAATCTTGTGCTCTTTGTATGCTATGAAACTTTGCACTACATGTGAATAGAGTTTTGAACCCTCTAGGCCCATAACAAGTTCATATAGAGATTTATATATTCATTGGATAAAATAATATGAAAAACTAGAGAAGATAATAAGAAAAGAGATTAAGAAAGATGGAACTTGCAAATCTTTCTAGAAAGAAATACAAATCGCTGGGATGCAATCTTTACTTGGTCAAATGCATGAATGTTCCCCAATTTGAGCTTAAGGGCAATGTTGGTATTATGGTGGTTAAGCTCAACTTTGTGGTCCCTTGGTGATCATTAACGTCATTTACTATACACCAATAGTGGGTCATTAATTAGCACATAATGGTTATTAGGGTTAGGATTAGGTAATGTATCCCTAGCACCTAAAAAATGATGTGTAAATCACCCAAGTGTATACAAGCTTAATTGATTATTTGGGTCACAAAGGTTAACCACCAAACTCTTGAGTCAACCTTATGTTTTGCTGCGATGTTGTTATCATACCTATGTTGTGATGTTGGTCTGATGGGTAATGAGAGAGAAGTTGAAGAGAGATGGAATTTGTAAATCTAGATGGAAGGAAATACAAATAAGGTATAAAAAAGGCATGAATACATCATAGAGTTAAAAGAGTAATAATTGCTCAATATGAAGTGAATGTCAAAATCATTGAGAACAATCATGGCAAAGAGGAAGTGTTTCACCCCTTTCACCTCAAGTATCTTGGCACAAATGTATTGGTGAAATGTTGTAGACAAAATGTCTAAGCAATATTTAAATCATTTTGAATGTCTGACAAAATATCCTAGCCAAATTTGGATCATTATGAATCCCTAGAGCACCTCACTTAAATGATTGCTTATGATTCATTTTCCCTAACCAAGACACAATCCCAAATTGGCAAGGCCTTTATGAGAGAAAGCGGACATGACATGTATTGCATATGCATGGAAGATTAGTGTTAAATCAACAGGGCCAAATGCAAATGTCTTTTAGAGCTGAGCATACCACAAGATCATAATGAAAATTCCACAAGAAATATATGAACGCATGTACAAGGGAACCATAATAAATGATTTATAAATATGCCTGATTTCCCTTCCCTAGTCAACTTCACTGTATTAATGTACAATAACATGACAAGGCTTGAGACAAGTACATAATAATATTTGTCAATATGCTAAGCCCTAACCAAACTGACTAACAACCTATTCATCCTTAATTGACTTTAGCAACCATAAACACAATTAACTATAATCGTATCCATGCAAAAACTGTGGTTGATTCCCTAAATAGGTGTCATGTCCCCTTCCATGGATTTTAGCCATAGAACGAGAACCCACTTCACTTTTGGGCCAGTAACAGCCCAGAAAAATTCTAATGAATATATGAGTGCAACTAATAAAATGCATCATAATTTTGTTGAAAATTGTAACTAGGATCGATCTTCATAAATGTAATTGAGTCACTTACGTAATGTACTTGTCAAAAAAATAAAGAAAAGAATTTTTATTATTATTACAATGACTTATAGCTCACAGAGTGTAGCTCAATTGGCGATTGGCTTGTTATAAAGTCATATGTAAAGCAAGAGATTCAAAGTTCAAATCCCCATGGATTAGACCAACAACAACAACAAATTATTACAATTACTTATTAATGCTTGGATTCCATGATTGGGTCATCATTATATTGGTCAAAGTCCCCATTATGGACTCCTAGGATTAATATTGAGTCATTAGAGTCATTGTACCTTTTATAAGACCCTTGTTAAATTTGGACAACTAGGTCCAAACTCCATCTTGTGATGCTCAGATGAAGATTCCAATATTTGTATTGGATTCCTCTTTCAGAGAGGTGTAAAATCGATCTAAAATTGATTTTAATCTGATGAGCAAAACATTTATTTTGAATTTATTATTTATAATAAATTTAAGTGCAGGTCGGACTTAAGGTTTTTACCCCCAGCAGATGTGTCACACACCTCTCATGATTGGTATTTATAGGGTCAACGTTGGAGCATTTTTCCACTCATCTCATCACACATCTCCTCTTATACGAGCATCTGAGAAGCAGCTTCATCTCACACGTGGGAAAGAAGGTCAAAGTTTACCTCAACAAGAAGGTCGAAGTTTACCGCAGCAAGAAGGTCGAAGTTTACTGCAGCAAGAAGGACGAAATTCACTGCAGCCAGAAATCCGCAGTTAGGGTTTCTGGGGAAGTTTAACCAGCGTTGACTTTGGTCAACGCATGGTCCGATTGGGCTGAATTTTGGAGGAGACTTCGATCTAAGGAGGCCGTACTCTTTGGCACATAAATCGAGGTTAAAGGTTGACCAAAAGTTGAGTTGCGTTGACTTTTAGTGCTGCTACCCTGCGTTGACTTTTCTAGGCAACGTTGACTTTTCTCTGTTTTGAGGGCTGTTGTGACACATGCTGGGTTGGCTGACTGTGAAGTATTTGTTGGTTGAAGCATCCTGTTGACCACCGTAACGCACCATCGCCTTTATCTGTTTCTGACTTGTCTTCTAAAGGATCACTGGTATGTTCTATCTGCATTTTACTTGTAAATTCATGTGATTGCTATTGATAAAAGTAAAGTTGCATCAAGCATAGAACATCTACAAAATCTTACATGGTATCAGAGCTGAGATGAAGACAAGCCCTAACTTATAGCAATCACCAAAAGAGAAAAATGGGTTCCACAAGTTATGGCTTCAAGAAGGATGACAAGCTAACTGGAAGGGATGACTTCCATGCTTGGAAGATGATATTAGATCTCAAATTAGAAGACCATGATCTCATGGACTATGTACTGGGTAAGATACAAGAACCTCCATCCACTGCTACTGCTGCTGCTAAAACCAAGTATAAGAAGGGGGAGATCAAAGCAAAGCTAATGATCGGGGAATCCATACATAAAAGTCTGGTTGCCTACATATCTGAGCTAGGCACATCCAAAGAGATGTATGATAAGCTGATACAAATGTTCAAAGTAAACAATGCAAACCAGGTGCTATTCTTCAAGAATCAATTGAAGAATCTGAAGAAAGGCAGGGATGAATCTGTCCAAACATACTTTCTGAAATTGACCGAGATCAGGAACAATTTGCTGGCTATTGGGGAGACAATAGCTGATCGTGAGATGGTACTCACCGCACTTGGAGGGCTCCCATATGAATGGCAAGTATTCAACACTACCATTCTCAATAATAATACAATTCCTAACTTTGACGAGCTATTGTCAAGATGCATGCAAGAAGAGACAAGAATGAAGGAATACGAAAATGACAGAAATGCTGCCTACGCTGCTCATTCTAGAAAGAAGAACTTTGGTGGTTCAAAGAACAAAGGAAGAGCAGGGGCCCAAGGAAAGAAGGGCAAGTGTTTCACTTGTCATAGGCCAGGTCATCATGCTAGAGAATGTCCTTTCAAGAAGGATTCTCCCGATAGTGATGACAACAACAACAACCGGAGGAATGGAAATCAAAGAAACAACAAGTCCAAAGGAAAGAGGAAGGCTCCCTCTGGCGGAAACAATCAACCTTTCAAAAGGTCTAGAAACTCTAGGTATGAGGAGTCAAATGTTGTTGATAAAAGAAATGAATACATTCTTGTATCTGCCCTCTCTGCTGCATCCCCGCCCGACACTATGGATGTCTGGCTGATAGATAGTGGTGCCTCAAGACACATCACTGGGTTCAAGGAAGCACTCTCTAACATGGTTGAAAAGGATACCAATCTGGAAATTATTCTTGGAGATAATGCCACATATCCCGTGAGAGGGACTGGGACTGTGACTCTCCACTTGTCTCAAGGACAAGTCCTACATTTGCAGGATGTACTCTATGTACCAAAATTGAAGAAGAACCTTGTGTCTATATCAGCAATTGAAAACAAATGCTTCAATGTGGCATTCATTGAAGGAAAGGTGCTCATGTGGAAGAAGAATCTCAAGGAAGCTATCGTGATTGGTTTTAGAGTTGGAACACTCTACCAGGTTGAAGGAAGTCCTCTAGGAGCTATGACATGTGATACTGAACTATGGCACCGAAAGGTTTTGACACCTTCATTACAAGGCCCTTCCCGAAGCAAGGAAGGTGGTGACAGGGATGCCCGATTTTGGAAATAATCATGAAGGTGTATGTAAGGGTTGTGCCGAAGGAAAGCATACAAGGGGACCTTTCCCCTCAAGTGTCACAAAGACATATGATATTTTGCAACTGGTCCATTCTAATCTATCTGGTATGCTACCCGTGACATCCCTGGGAGGATGTTCTTACTATATGACATTCACTGATGACTTCTCCCGCAAAACCTGGATATACTTCTTGAAGAAGAAGGATGAGGCTTTCACGTGGTTCCGTACCTTCAAAGCCTTGGTGGAAAATATGACAGGGAAGAAGATCAAGATTTTGAGGACCGACAATGGCACTGAATATGAGTCAAATGAGTTCAAGGACTTTTGCAGAGAAGCTAGCATTAAGAGGGAGACTACTACTGCCTATACTCCTGAGCAGAATGGTGTTGCTGAATGAAAGAAAAAAACCATTGTGGACGCTGCCGTGCCATGCTATGTGACCAGGGTCTACCGAAGTTTCTGTGGGGAGAAGCTGCGAATACTGCTGTATACATTCAAAACCGATGCCCTCATTCCGCCCTGGACTCCAAAACTCCCGAAGAGGTTTTCACTAGTAAGAAACCTGATGTCTCACATTTTAGAATTTTTGGATGTCCTGTTTATTTTCATGTGCCAAAAGAAAAGAGAAGCAAGCTGGATGCTTCTGGGAAGAAAGGAATGTTTGTGGGCTACAATGAAACTTCTAAGGCCTATAGAATCTATGTACCTGGTCAAAGGGAAGTAGAGATATGCCATGATGTCACTTTTGACGAAGATGCTTCCTTGAAGAAAGTAGTAGATCTTCCAAGATCTGAGGAAAATCATGAAGCAAGGCCTAGAAATCAAGAAGAACCGCAGGATGAGACAATGCCTGATGTTGAAGGACCAATGGACCCTATCGATCCATCTCCTTCACTGGGAAAGAGACCATCATGGCTCAGGGACACCCTCGAAGATGCTGAGGGACATGTTGCCCCAAGGGGGACATTCCGAGAAAGCAAGAAGTCGTGTAGATACCAAGGGTATCTGGCTGCCATGAGTACCATTGTACAAACTGAACCCGGATCTTTTGAGGAAGCCGTAAAGCATCAAGTCTGGAAGGATGCTATGCACGAAGAATATGAGTCCATAATGAAGAATGATGTCTGGGATGTGGTTCCGAGACCAAAGGACAAATCAGTTGTCACCGCGAAATGGCTCTACAAGATCAAGCATGGTGCTGATGGAAGTGCTGAAAAGTTCAAGGCAAGATTTGTTGCCCGTGGCTTCTCTCAAAAGGAAGGAATAGATTATGATGACATATTTGCACCCGTGGCACAATATACCACCATTCGATCTATCATAGCCCTTGCTGCTACGCAAGGATGGAGTCTTCATCAGATGGATGTCAAGACCGCTTTTCTGCATGGTGCAATAAAGAAAGAGGTGTATGTAGAACAACCTCTGGGATTTGAAGTTCAGGATCGAGACACTCATGTCTGCAGGTTGAAGAAAACCCTCTATGGGTTAAAGCAAGCACCCAGAGCTTGGTACGAGAGGATGGATAGTTACTTGATGAAGCTGGGCTTCACTCGAAGTAATGCTGATCTGAACCTTTACTTCAAGGTTGTGCAGGGGAAGCCTCTCGTGCAGTGCGTATGTGGAAGCTGACCTCTTCTGTTTCTTAAGTGTTGACCCTCTCATTCATCAATGCAAGAGGGAGCTTGCTACTGAGTTCGAGATGAAGGACCTAGGACTGATGCACTACTTCCTAGGCCTGGAGGTCTGGCAGAGACCTAGCGAGATTTTCCTTTCTCAAGGAAAATACATTGTGAAACTTCTGGAAAGATTTGGTATGGTGGACTGCAAGTCCGTGTCAACACCAATGGAACTCAACTTCAAGAAGTTGAGTGGCAGCGCTGTTGGGCCCGTATTGTCAAATCCTACTGAGTATCGTCAACTTGTAGGGGCCCTGATGTTCTTAGTGAACACTCGTCTGGATATATGTTTTGCAGTGAACACCTTGAGTCAACAGATGGTTGAGCCTCAGCACTTTCACTGAGTTGGTGCCAAGAATCTTCTGAGATATCTTCGGGGCACAATAAACCATGGGCTGAGATACACTGCCGGGAGCGTGACACTCCTTGGTTATATTGATGTCGATTGGGTTGGTAGTGTGGTGGATCGTAAGAGCACATCGGGATGCTGCTTCAACCTTGGTTTTGCTTCGATCTCATGGATGAGCAGGAAGCAGAAGTCGGTGGCTTTGAGCACCGCAGAGGCCGAATACATTGCAGCAAGCCCTTGGTGCATTGTGGCCCGCGGTCTCGGATTTGCGAAGGCTCTTCGGTGGCTGACCGAGCATGTGCTAGATACCACTGTGATACTCTGTGATAATCAGAGTGGGATTCGTATGACTGAGAATCCTGTGTTCCACGACCGATCCAAGCATATTGATATCGGGTACCACTTTATCCGGGATATGGTACAGCGAGGCGCCGTAAGGCTCGATCATATAGGAACTGATGAGCAGGTCGCGGATATTCTCACTAAGCCCCTGGGGAAGGTCAAGTTCCTAACCTTCCGTGAGAGTCTTGGTGTCGTGGAAAGACCCTATGATGTGGGTCCTGTTGGACGATGAGCTCTAGGAGCTCTGGGGGGCTTTGGGGAGAGCTTCTTGGAGCTATGGGCAACCACAAGGCTAGGCTTGCCAACCTTGGTGGTGTGCTTGGACCCCACCGTTGTGATTTTGAGTTGGTTCACCTCTCATTTTCTGTGCCCCGTATGCATCCTACCCATTGAGTTCAGGGCTCATGGGGAGTACCTCTCATTTGGCCAATGAGGTGGGAAAAGCTAGAGACTAGTAGCAAATACTGATGGACGCATCAGAGATTGCCGTACTCTCTATCTAGGATGGCACGGTCCAACCACTTGATCTGGGATCAAGTATAGTGAGGTTTCGGACCTCCGCCTGACTTCGGGTCAGATGAACCAACTTCGAGTTGGTTGGAGACTCTTTGTGAGTCTGATAGAGGTTTCGGACCTCTGGGCTGAATTTGTCAGCCGGGGGATGATGTCTTTGTGACTGACCCACTTCTGTTCTGAAATAAAGAGGCCAGCAAAGCAAGTTACGGCGGGATGACGCACAATGTTTGATTGCACTGGTGGATGGAGTTCTCCCTAGTTGAGAGGGAGTGTTAAATTTGGACAACTAGGTCCAAACTCCATCTTGTGATGCTCAGATGAAGATTCCAATATTTGTATTGGATTCCTCTTTCAGAGAGGTGTAAAATCGATCTAAAATTGATTTTAATCTAATGAGCAAAACATTTATTTTGAATTTATTATTTATAATAAATTTAAGTGCAGGTCGGCCTTAAGGTTTTTAACCCCAGCAGATGTGTCACACACCTCTCATGATTGGTATTTATAGGGTCAACGTTGGAGCATTTTTTCCACTCATCTCAACACACATCTCCTCCTCTTATACGAGCATCTAAGGAGCAAGAAGGACGCAGTTTACCGCAGCAAGAAGGACGAAATTTACTGCAGCCAGAAATTTGCGGTTAGGGTTTCTGGGGAAGTTTGACTAGCATTGACTTTGGTCAACACATGGTCCGATTGGGCTAAATTTTGGAGGAGACTTCGATCTAAGGAGGCCGTTCTCTTTGGCACAAAAATCGAGGTCAAAGGTTGACCAGAAGTTGAGCTGCGTTGATTTTTAGTGCTGCTGCCCTGCGTTGACTTTTCTGGGGCAGCGTTGACTTTTTTGAGGTTGACTTCTGAGTTGACCGTGTGACTGTTTTGAGGACTGTTGTGACACATGCTGGGTTGGCTGACCGTGAAGTCTTTGTTGGTTGAAGCATCCTGTTGACCGCCATAACGCACCATCACCTTTATCTGTTTCTGACTTGTCTTCTAAAGGATCACTGGTATGTTCTATCTGTATTTTACTTGTAAATTCATGTGATTGTTGTCGATAAAAGTAAAGTTGCATCAAGCATAGAACATCTACAAAATTCTACAACCCTTCTTGGGCTTTCGAATCATGTAAAAAGAATTATTTTTGAGTCAAATATGTATTATGTCACCTCCACACCAAGTCGGCCTAAAGGAGATCAAGTCGGCCTCAATCTGTGCAATATGACCTCACTTGGAGCCGATATATTGGAGCAGATCGAATTCATTTGGACCATCTCACTCGCTCAAGTTCGATATCTAAAGACGTAGCTGGGAAAAAGTGCGAAGGAGGAAAAGGAGGCTAAAAGGAGTGTGAGTTTGGCTAAGGAGAAGGAGAAGGAGAAGAAGAAAATCGAAATGTTGGCACCTCTCTCTCTCTCTCTCTCTCTCTCTCTCTCGTGCCCTAGTTTGGAAGATCGAAGTTTTTCTAGTGTTGTTGCTACTAGTTGTTGCCTGCTACTACATGTTGTTGCATAGTCAAAGTTGTTGGGGTGAAATTGTTGCTGCTACAAGGTTGAAGGTCTGGGAGGGCTGACTTGGTGTGGAGGAAGGTCTAGTCTATGTCTAGATTGAAGAGTCTCAAGGAAAACTATTGAAGGAAGAGAATTTTGACTTGGTTTTCCAATTGAGAGGGGTTTTGCTCTAGTAGAGTGCCAACATCTTGTGTCTCGTGTTTTTGTGATCTTCATACATACATAATTTGGTAATTGCTTGATGAAAGATAATATAATAAAGAAGTAAAAGTAGCCAGCATAATTCACAAGTAATTATCAAGAAAGAAGAAATCAAACCCTAATCTACTAGTAATATAGTATTGATTTCTCAACATGGTATCGGAGCTAAAGTCAAGGAAGATTGAAGATCACTCTGTTGGCTCAAAGGAATGTCTACTCTCTCTATGACAAGCTATATAAGAATGGGATTCAATATTTTAGGAAGTTAGATCAAGAATATTCCATTACTTATTCAACAAGGTCAAGGATCAAGGGTTATTAGCTGCTCTTACAGGTTCTCTTAGTGATGATAATGCAAGTATGGATCATTGATAGTGGAGCATCAAGACACATGACAGGAGAAAGCAAACAATTTTACACTCTGAGAGTGTAAACTTCTGTGATCCATAACATATTAAAACAAATCTTCGGGGAAATCACATGAGAAATATTTCTCATGTGATTTCCCGGAAGATTTATTTTAATAAATTTTACACTCTATCAAAGGAACCATCTTCTCATTCAGCGGAATTGGGACACAACAAAAGCTATGTTGTTAGAGGCCTTGGATCAACATCTTTGAAGCTGGAAAATGGAGCTAAGCTACATCTCAACAACATACTATACGTTCTAGGTTTGAAAAAGAATTTACTTTCTATTTCTTGTTTAGAAGATAAAGGGGATAGAGTTGCATTTGTTGATAGAAAATTTTTGGTTTGGGGAAAAGAATCAAGTATCGATAAAGCTAGAGTTATTGGAGTTCGTGAAGGAAGCCTATATAGAGTCATTACACCACCTCCTCAAGCTTTGGTTCATATGGAAATCAATCCCATTGAACTATGGCATAGGAGATATCGTCATCTTCATTACAAGGTCATTCCTACTCTTAATCAACTAGTTCATGGCATCCCCTATATCAAAGACGTTCGTGAAGGAGTCTACAAGGGATGCTCTTTAGGTAAGCATACAAGAAAACCATTTCCAAATAGTGAAACAAGGACTAAAGAAATATTAGACCTCATTCATTCTGATGTGTGTGGGCCCATGTTTGACAAATCACTTGGAGGTCATCTTTACAATGTAACATTTATAGATGATCATTCTAGAAAGACATGGCTCTACCTTCTCAAAATGAAGGATGAAGTATTTGAGAAGTTCAAGGAGTTTAGATCTGAAGTGGAAACCCTGATTGAAAGAAGAATAAAAACTTTGAGGTCCGACAATGGTGGGGAATACACTTCTAAAGAATTAATTGCATATTGTAAAGAAGCGGGAATTAAGAGGGAGCTCATTGTTCCCTACTATCCCAAACAATATGGGGTAACTAAAAGAAAGAATAGGTCGATTGAAGAAGGCATTCGAACAATGCTCCTTGATCAAGGCCTACCGAAATTCTTATGGGGAGAAGCAGCAATGACAGCCATATACATTCAAAATAGAAACCCTCATAGAATTCTTGAAAACATCACACCTGAGGAAGTATTCATCGGAAAGAAGTCGAGTGTGGATCATCTCTGAATCTTTGGGAGTCCTGCCTACATCCACGTTCCAAAAGACAATCGAAAGAAGTTAGACTCTACAAGCATCAAAGGAATCTTCGTTGGCTATAGTCTCTCCTCAAAAGCATGTAGAATCTACATCAAAGAAGGAAGACATATTGAAGTAAGCAGGGATGTCATATTTGATGAAAAACAAGCCTACAAAAGATCCAAGGACGTTCCTATTGATTCCAATGACGAAGACATACCTATATTCGAAGAATAAGAAGTACATCACGACAATCTGACTACTATTCAAGAAGAAGAAGAAGAAGGACCAAGTGAGCCTATTTAACCTATTGTCATACCAACCACTAGGAAAAGGCCAAATTGGTTAAAAGTAACCCTCGAAGACGCTGAAGGACATGAAGCTACAAAAGGAAGCTTTAGAGAAAGCAAAAGGCCAAAGAGATACTCTGGATATGCTGCATATATAACTAGACTAATGGAAGTTGAACCATCTACATTCGAAGAAGTTGCACATCAGGAAGTTTGGAAGAAGACAATGCAAGAAGAATATCAATCCATCATGAAGAATGGAGTTTGGCAAATCGTTGCTAGACCTAGTGACAAATCAGTTGTCACCTCTAAATGGATTTATAAGATCAAGCATGTTGTTGATGGAAGCATAGACAAGTACAAGGCCGGATTTGTTGCAAGGGGTTTCTCTCAAAAGGAAGGCATTGATTATGAAGAAACCTTTGCACCCACTGAAAGGTATACTACCATTAGATCTTTGGTTTCATTGGCTGCTACAATGGATTGGAATATCCATTAAATGGATGTGAAGACCGCATTTCTGAATGGGACCATTGATGAGGAAGTATACATCGAACAACCCGAAGACTTTGAGGTAAATAATAGAGATACTCATGTATGTCGACTCAAGAAGGCCCAATATGGTTTGAAGCAAGCACCTAGGGCATGGTATGCAAGAATGGATGCATATCTTCTAAGAATTGGGTTCGTGAAGAGTTCTTCTGATCCAAATTTCTACATCAAGGTAGAGAATAATGAGCTAGTCATTATTCTACTTTATGTGGATGATCTATTCATCACTGGTGTGGAGCAAAGAATTCAAGAATGCAAGAAGATGTTGGCAGCTGAATTTGAGGTGAAGGATCTAGGACTAATTCACCATTCTCTAGGTCTAGAAGTGTGAAAGAAACCTGGGGAGATATATTTGGAGCAAGGAAAATACATCATCGAATTGTTGTATAAATTTGGGATGATGGATTTCAAACCCATGACTACTCCAATGATCGCCAATCTCAAGAAGTTGAGGAGCTCTGACTCAAGTCTCGTGGATCCTACCTCCTATCTAAAGTTGGTAGGCTCCCTGCTGTATCTAGTAAACACTAGGCCAGATATATGTTTTGCTATAAACATTCTTAACCAGTTTCAATTGGAGCCCCGTCATGATCACTGGATAGCCGCTAAGCACATAACGAGATATCTTCATGGCACTATACATCACTGCCTAAAGTATGATAGTATGGAAGTCAAGCTAATTGGCTTCACAAATTCTGATTGGGGTGGCAGTGAGACCGATGGAAGTGCTTTAGTTTGGGTATTGTTATGGTCCCATAGATGAGTAGGAAGCAAGATCCCGTTGCATTAAGTAGTGCTGAGGCAGAATATGTGGCTGCATGTGAAGTGGGAAAAGAGGTTGTATGGTTGAGGAAGCTTCTGATAAGATTTGTTTGAGAAGCCTCTAGGTCATACTATGATCAACTGTGACAACCAAAGTTGTATAAAGATGTCTAGAGATCTCGTGTTTCATGCTACGACGAAACATGTCAACAATAAGTTCCACTATATCAGGAACTTGGTGCAAGATGGGATCGTGAAGTTGAAGTAGTTGAACAAGTAGCTGACATACTAACAAACTCTCTTCCTAATAAGAAGTTCGAATATCTTAGAAACATGCTTGCTTTTATAGATATTGTTGATCTTGTTGACAAAAATTTGGAAGAGATTTGTTGAGGCTTTGCGAGTGAAGCATTGCCTGGGATGACATCAGGCAAGCACTATGTGTTGATGTCTATTTCCCGAAGTAGGGAGGGTGGCATTGGTCTTAGAGCTCTGACCTTGGATACGCACCTGGATCCTTGGGTTGATGGTTAGCAAGTAAGCCTGATGGTACCTAGAGAGGCTGAAAGCTTTAGTACATCTTAGTCCCACCTCTTCATCTAGATAGATTGCCCTGGTCAGGAATCTAGTCCATGGCATTGCGGTGCCTAAACTCTTCATAGTTCATATAGTTTGAGATCTTCTTTATGAATACCTCCCTAGTTAAGAGGGAGTGTTGAAAATTGTAACTAGGATCGGTCTTCATAAATGTAATTGAGTCACTATGTAATGTACTTATCAAAAAAATAAAGAAAAGAATTTTTATTATTATTACAATGACTTATTAAAGCATGGGTTTCATGCTTGGGTCATCCTTATATTAGTCAAAGTCCCCATTGTAGACTCCTAGGATTAATATTGAGTCATTAGAGTCATTGTACCTTTTATAAGACCCTTCTTGGGCTTTCAAATCATGTAAAAAGAATTATTTTTTAGTCAAATATGTATTATGGCACCTCCAAACCAAGTCGGCCTAAAGGAGATCAAGGCGACCTCAATATGTTCAATTCGACCTCACTTGGAGCCTATATATTGCAGCAGATTGAATTCATTTGGACCATCTCACTCACTCAAGTTCGATATCTCAAGAAATAGCTGGGAAAAGTGTGAAGGAGGAAAAGGAGGCTAAAAGGAGTGCAGGTTTGGCTAAGGAGAAGGAGAAGAAGAAAATTGAAATTTTGGCACCTCTCTCTCTCTCGTGCCCTAGTTTTTTCTAGTGTTGTTGTTGCCTATTGCTGCCTGTCACTGCATGTTGTTGCATAATCGAAGTTGTTGGGGTGAAATTGCTACTGCTACAAGGTCAAAGGTCTGGAATGTTGATTTATGGTAGCATCGGATGTGCTCTAGCCTTGTAACTTTGTATATAGGCTAAGACACATGTATTCCATAAAACCCAAAAATGGTTTTGGAAAATTCCACTTAGAGATAGTTTAATTAAATTAATTAATCGTTTTTTAATGTTTTCCTAAGTCTAAACTTAGGGAAACTGATTAATTAAAGGGTATTAATTCAACTAAGTGTGAATCTTCTAGATAAAGTCATGGATCACCTTCAAGTTAATCTTAGCCCTTGATTATGTTTTAATCTTGGTCGATGAAGGGTCAACGGAAGAATATAAGAAGGAGGGTGAGCGGCCTATGGAAAACATATTGAGCACATTGAGCATTTGGCATTTTCGAGTTTGTGTGAGGAGACACAGCTTTTGGTCAGAATCGAATCACTACGGCAAGGTTTGCTAAGTGATTTTGATTCAGTGATCAGATCTAGAGAGGGCAGATGCAGTAACTGGTCAAGAGGACCAGGAGTACATTTCAGAAAGAGGCAGAAGTGAAGCAGAGAGAGGCAACAAAGTTTTCTGAAGGGGTGACGCAGTCCCTGCAGGAAATCATGCAGAAGTGACACAGTGCCTTCCAGAGTCAGTCCGGATATAGCTAGAGGCTGGGGTTTCTGAGCCAGGAGGGCCAAAATCTAGTCTCAGATCAGCTTGATTAGTTGCAGAGAAAGGTGGCGTAGTTCCTCAAGCTTGCCCACACAGGCTTACGCAGTTCTAGCATAGGAAATCACGCAGAGGCGGAGAGGGGCTTCACCAGTACTGTTTAGATCAGCAGGGGACTTGCAGAGTGAGGTATATCTCACAAATTCATCAGTTGTCTAGATTTCTCTGAAGGGTGAGCCAGATATTGGCACCCTAGTTGTACTCAAGATTCTATTGCTTAATAATATAAAACCCTCAAATCTGCTACACCAGTTTTCCCGAGTTGGGTTTTTTCGGGGACTTAGTTCAAAAATAACTGTGTCAAATGTGGATGTTTTTCATTATATTTTGTTCAGTTTGTTTCAGAACTTAGATTCATTCCACAGTATTGTTTGTGTAGACTGCTTCAGTAATTACTTCGGTATTTCAATGTAATGAAATAATTATGAAAAACAATAGGAGAAGGAATTCAGATTTGTTGCAGTAGGAATCCAGATTTAGGATTTTTCACATGGAAGGGCTTACTTGGTGTGGAGGAAGGTCTAGTCTATGTCTAGGTTGAAGAGTCTCAAGGAAAACTATTGAAGGAAGAGATTTTTGACTGGATTTTCCCCTAGAGAGGGGTTTTGCCCTGGCAAAGTGCCTACATCTTGTGTCTCGTGTTTTTGTGATCTTCATACATACATAATTTGGTAATTGCTTGATGAAAGATAATATAATAAAGAAGTAAAATAAGCCAACATAATTCACAAGTAATTATCAAGAAAGAAGAAATCAAACCCTAATCTACTAGTATTGATTTCTCAACAAATTCAACAAGCAAAAATTAAGAGATTTCATGGAAATCAAATGCCTCTATTCAAAATGAAGCAAATTCACACAAAAAGCATGCAAAATACACATATTTTCATAAAGAGAACTGGAATTCAATTTTAAATATACATATAAAGATTGAACACTTATCTTTTAATAAAAGATAGTCCAAGAAACTGATTGTGTATGAGCAATTTTCCACCCAACCATAGACATCTAGTGTAGATGGTTCAATAATGCCTTAGGATATTATTCCCTTCCAATGCTCTTTGATGTCGGCATAAAGAGTCTAATCTAATGAATGCTTTTTAAGATAAATGTAGAAGAATAAAATTTGGCTTTCAAGAACCCAAGGAGTGGCAAATACATAGTGGGTGAAGGCTTCCTAACTTGCCCAAACTTTATGCTGACCTACAGAAATCCAAATCTTCCCCGAGGTCTACAAATTCGTATTTCACAGTGTTGATTTGATCATTTTCGGTGTTGATTTGGTCAATATCCAAGTTTGGTTAATGAGTAGCAATGGAGAATGCAACATGAGGAGTGAAAGGGCATGAACATGAGAAATGATGACAAGCTAATGGAAAAAATTGCTCCTGCGAGAAAAGGAGAAACAAATTCTCATGAGGAAGGATGACTCACACATTTTCTCATGCAGATTGTACCCAGCCCCACACCTCCATAAATATGTGAGGTAAACGTTCCTTAACAACCACCACATGCATTCAATGATTGGCTTCTAAATCAAAGGTGGTGGATGAACTTTAATTGAGGCGCACGAAAAGAGATGAGTTCATAGGTTAACACTTAGAAATAGAGGATGACTCTCCCATAGGCCCACTTTTCCTCTTCCCCTTTAGTGGAATCATAGCCCCTATCATGCTCTTCCCAACCATTTTGAAGCATTACTTATTATATTCTAATATTAATATTTACACAACTTTGAGTTCACTACAGCAAGCTTACCACACGGTCTACAGAAGTATATTTACAGTGCCTACATGCCTGGCCGGACATTCACTAGTTGGACCTTGGCCTTACGCTCAAGCTCTACACTAGGAATCCTTACAAGCATATTTACAACCCTTATTCATAGGTTCAGTTATTTAAGCCTGTGTAGCTCACTCTTATCATTATAACCATGCATTCACAATTTACACGTAATTTGATCCAATACATTCTAGGGGTCAAAACCACGGTATGACATTGGGCTTCGGTAATTACAAACTTCTCGACTCCTAATGTGCAATAATAGAGAACTCACTCTCTATTTGGCTATCCTAGGGTTTCGATTCATTTTCAAGTCCACCACATGAGTAGGACTCTAGCTCCCCCTCCCATGTTCACACCCCTTTGCTTACACTAGCTAAGCCTCCAAAGCCATTGCGGGTTTAGAAAAGAAGAAAGTAAAGCAAAACGGAAGTGGATCTTCCTCTCGATTCACCAAGCGAATGGAGAGAGCCCCATCTTCAAGTAAAATCAAGAAAACGAATGCAAAGCTCTCTTGTTTGTGGATCAAGCTCTAACCAGAAAATTCAATGGGACTTGGCCAACCGCCAAAATACTTAGAAGAAGATTGAGTGGAAAAAAACTGGACCCCTCAAATCCAAGGAACTGTGAGCCAGCATTACTGCAGTTAGGACTCGGACCAAAAAAAAGTGCAATAACAATGACACATTTCTAGTCAATAATACAAAATAAAGCTACATATAAATGCCCAACAGTACATAACACTGCTAGAGTCTTCGCTTGCAAAATGCTGCATTTTATATTTTTGGAGTATACCGTTTAATATTTACGATGCACCCCCCTCCTCTCTTTTGAGCGACTACCATGAAACCCCCATCCACCCCCCGACTCTGCGTTTCAACTGACTTGAATGGATCCTTCTAAAGGAGGGTGATTCGGAGAGTATCCTACATCATTAGGACATCTATAAGCGAAACTGTAAACAAATAAAAGTGGCTGGATAGCCCAAGGGGTCACGGTTAGCTCAACCGGTTGTCGTCAATATTGCTGGGCATTTGGCTGATTCCATGCCAGCAGGTGCTCAGTTAAAATCCACTGGATGAGGGGCACAAGTCTACACCAACAGGTTTGCTTGAGATGGTTTGCTAGGGATGACATCCATCCATGAATGTGGGGAAGCATCCCTTCAGGTTCCTGCCAGATTTCTTTGGAAATAAAAAAGAAACTTACGGATGGTCATAATATAGATGGTATCATGGTTGCCTAATATGCATGAAGTTACGTTTGAGCTCCGAGTTTCACCAACTTAAAATAAAAAATGAAAAAAAAAAGTTTCATGCAGCTTTTCTAAAACAAAGGTGGAGAATTTGACTTCCATTTAAACATCTTTTAATACACTGATTTGAGAAAGCTAAGAGATTGGATTCAGTGGGACCTTGTTTTTCTATCATACCCCTGTTAAGATGAACAACAAACGAGTACGCGCAGTGCAAACCCAACACTAAGAATACATATGATCTGATAAATATCATCCCATGCACATGTTCGGAATTTTCGGGTTGTCTGCTAGCATATGCCTTTGGCCTATTTTTTTATGTAACCCTAAAATGCCCCTGCTGCAGGGAAATTTGTTTTTCGAGAGTGCCATCCATGTTTACCATGATATAGCTTTTGCAGCTCAGATACCAATATCTCAATAATCATCATACCGAAATTTAAAACAAGAGTGATAGAATAGTGAGTGATCACTGATGCTTACTTGCAGCCCTTGGAGAAAGCTAATATTACCCCATCTTCCCCTGGATGCACAGCCATACAGACAGGAACATCTTCTTCCGGCAACACATTCACCTGTGCAAAAGAAAGAGCAGAAAAGCAGGGTCAATAAAATTAATCAATTATAATCTCAGAGGCCATATATTAAGTATTCCACGTGAAAGCTACAAAAACACCTCACGAAATCAACTTGTAGGAAATTTCAGCAATTTTGACCAAAAAAAGCTAAATACGGTTAAATTCTGTCCATGTGGACTTCCTTTGACTAGAACAAAAATTGCAAATTTGATTGAATTCCAGAATAACAAACTGTGTGAAGTGGGAACAGCAAAAATCAACAGAATTTTGGAGAAATTGAACCTCTGAGAGAGAATCTGGCTTGAAATTGTAACGGAGAAGTTGGAGGATTGCCGTTCTCCTGTCATCCTCTCCCTGGTCACCTGCCTTTCCCAAGAGAACGTGAGCAACATCATCACCATCGTTACCATGGGTGGGCTTCGATCCTGCAATCCAGGAAGCAAATGTCCCGGAAAATTCGTTGTGATCTGTGGAAGACATATTCTGGTTCTTGTTCTGGTACCTTGCCCTGCGTGCCATCGCTAACACGTCTAAACCGCAGTCTTCTCTGTTGTTGGCATAAAGACCTCCTCAATTCCGGCGCGTGTATCATATAATGTTGAAGAATCTGGGTGGCATATCCTTTGCCTTACAACATGGTGACTCTGTTTAAAAGGTGTCTCTCGCATCTATGCATTAATTCACAGTGGAAACTGGCTTCTCCGCATATGATAAAGTTCATTATTAAAAAAGAAAAGTCAACCATATCGAGGATTTAAATTTGGCTTTTATTCGAATATAATAAAATTTTATCATTAAAAACCAATTTTACTCTCTTTTAAACGATGTTTCGTCCGAGATCAAGCTCCCTCATAGAACCCAAATATAGTGATTCTTGATTATCACTATAAACTTCTTATTTAATTTTTTTAAAAGAAATATAGTGATTCTTGATTATCACTATAAACTTCTTATTTAATTTTTTTTAAAGAAAAGAATTAATCTGTATAAAAAAAAAATATTCCATTTGAGTTCTAATTTTTTTTTAATGAGATTTTGGCGTTTTATGAAAAAGTCAAAGGGTAAATGCTCCTTGAAATAGAGATCCACTTAGTTGTGTTTCAATTTTTTTTTCTAAGTTATTGATATCTTTCACTTGTTAGTCTGATATTTTGGTTATACTGATATATTTTACTTGCTAATTGGATATATTTTTGGGTTAGAGTGGCATTACGTTGGTTTGATTTTGAACATAGTTTAAGGCATTTTAACTAATTATTAATTTTTATGGCTAAAAAAAGTCCTAACTATATAAATGACTAAAAAAAATTCAACTATATAAGAAGTTAGAATATCATGTAATGTTGAAGAATATTTGTGACATATCTACATGTCAAAGGATATCATTTCAAAAGGTCAAATATTGTCTTTAACATGGAGTGTTTAAGAATATTGTGAACTCCCCCCTTGTTGTTAGGATCAAATTATACAAGAGGCCATAGTATATAGTGTAACAATCAAGAGTATGGGTGGGATATCCATGTGGTAAAGAATATCCTTTCAAAAGGTCAAATACTCTCTTTCACATGGAGTGTTTAATAATGTAGCAAACTTCCTCATTGTTATTAGAATCCAACTCTACAAGAGATCAAAGTATCATGCAATGTTAAAGAATATGGATGGAATATTTATATGGAAAACAATATCCTTTCAAAAGTTCAAACAGTGCCTTCACATGAAGCATTTATATAGCAAACTCCCCCCTTCTTGCTAGAATCTAGCTATAGGTGAAGAATATAAGTGGCATATCCATATGGAAAAGGAAGTCCTTTCAAAAGGTCAAATACTATTTCTCCTAGAGAGTGTTTAATCATATAGCAAACTTCCCCGGTGATTGTTAGAATCCAAATATACAAGAAGAAAAAGTATCATGTAATGTTAAATAATGTGGACAACACATCCATATGGTAAAGTATATACTTTACCTTATAACATGGCCATGGTGTTTAAACATTATTCCCCTCACATCTATGCATTAATTAAGAGGGTGATTTTGGCTTGTTCAAATATGTTAGTGTATTTTTAATAGTGGAGTAAGAATCAATTGTTGAAAGGTCAAACACTCTCCTTCACATAGAGTGATAAATCATATAGCAACCTTCCCTCAAATTGTTGGAATCCAACTCTACAAGACATCGAAGTTTTTATCGATTCAAATTTGGGTCAATTTAAATTGGGCAAAACCTTTGGGGTATTGTTTCATCATGTATGAAACTCAGATCATAATGAAACTCTAATCATGCATAAAATTTATGATGAATTCATGTTAAATGTGTCATTGGATAGAGGGTTCTTTGGGTACAAGATTAATTTACTATCCCTCCACCCCCACCAACACCCCCACCCACCCCACCCAAATTCACACACACACACACACACATGTGTGTGTGTGTGTGTGTGTGCATGTGTCTATGTGTGTGGTGGGGTTGGCATATGATGAGTAGAAAAAAATATGAGTTGTTTATGAGGTTCATAGGGCCAAAGGATTTGTAACACGTCCAACCTCCTAGGTCACCTTAAGGAGGTGGGGTTATAAAATTATGTCCCTCCCACTTCACTCAAAACCAAGCTATGAGGCTAACATATCCTTCTGCTTGTCAAGAGCTTTCCATTAATATATATTTCATTAAAATATGAGTTTAAGGCACAGAAATATGGCCTCCTCAAGATTTTCTCTTTTTTAACAATGTGACCTTCCATACTAGGTCCACATGGCAAGTGATGTAGCATCTAGAATCCAAATAACACCATAAGGTAATTGCCTAGTCAATGTCGACCCCCCTAGACCACGCATGTTATCCACCAACTTCTATTAAATTTCTTATAATATTGAGAGGTGCTTCACACCACAATATGGGAAGATGTTGGCTTGTAAAGTTACATTTAGAAATAATAAAATAATAATTACAATGATAAATTAAATAATAATAATAATAATAACAATGTCACCCACAAATAAAATACTTGAACTTTTCTATAAAGAAATAAAGTAATTGAAACTAAAAAAATTGTAATTTTGTATCTAGTTGACACGTGACATATAAAAATAATATTGATATTATTATCTAATATGAAATATGAAGAAGATGTGTAATTCATTATGTATTCAATTGACACCTGGTATTTAAAAAATTGTCTATTAATTGTTGAAGAATGTTGTTATGGTGGGTATTAATTGTTGAAGAATGTTGTTATGGTCGGTCTTCGTAATCCTTGATATATTTATAATACTATGTAAAAACATGTAAGAAAATTAAATTTTAAATTATAAGAAAATTAAAAGAAAGGAAATCAACAAAACCACCTAAAATTAAGATCCTTGAAAATAGCTCATACTCACCTGAATAACATATTTACCATAAAATATTACCCATCATAAGCAAGTATGTGTGTAAAAGATGGGATAAGGAACAAGATGTAAATAAATATACTTACCAGGAGTTATTGCCAACCATTATTTATGTGTTCTTCAACACTTTAAAAAATATGAGTAAAAATGTAAATATGCAAACTTACTAGAATTTAATTTACAAAGAAACATGATCTAATTTACAAAGAGACTTATCTCTTGGGTACCTTGAGTATAAAATACATTTAAAACTTTTAATTTTATACATTCACTTATCACTCACATATATCTCTCTCTTACACACATGATCTCACATATCCTAAGTTCTCAACATTGTGATCTCTACTTTCCTTTCATGGATATTAGTTGAATTTATGAAGTGTGATTGCTTGATGAAAAGAAAACAACTATAACATATATTCACAAGTAATTACCATAGTTCAAAAATAGTGCTTGTATTCATTGCACTCCATTTTTTTCAACATGGTATCAGAGCTTTGGTGAAGCAAGAAAGTTAAAGATCACATCTAAGCCTATGCAAGGAAATGAGTTGATCTTTGTTGGCCAGCAAATCTAAAGATCAAGGCACCTTAGATGAGGGCCCAAATCCAGCATAAACAAGTTATTTTTGTTCCAAAAGTTATAGCCTCAAAATCTAGAATGTGTGATAATAAGGGGCCAACTTACAATTACTTGTGTTATGTGATATGTCAAGGGCACAAGTTCACAAAGAGGATACTATAAGTTAGACATGCTAGCTTGGTTCATCTCATGTGATTTCTCTCTAATGAAAATTGAAGGACTTGTGTCAAAGGGAGATGTTGTGGCAAAAGGAATTGCCTTTGGGAAATGTTAGAGAGCCTCACATTAGCTTCAGAGAGAGTAGATATCTAAGTTTTAAATTATGGACTATCTTTGACATTATTAGGCTACATAGTTGATATGCCGAAAGGTTACAATGGTAGAGGGAGAAACGAGAATCACCATAGCAGGATATTCTCAGTGTGAGAGGGAGAACCTAGTCAAGATGACAAGGAAGAAGTTGTAGTGATAGGCCAAGTAAAAGGGTTGGTGTACAAACAAGGTACAGCTGGTCATGGCAAAGTTATTTATGTTTTGATAATTGTGTCAAATAGTGAAAGTACAACTACAGATTCAGATTGGGTAGAGAGAGTTGAAGACAGAAAGAGTTCATCAAGATAATATTTCAATCTAGGCTCAGTTGTGATTATGAGCATGAAGCAGACATCTGTCGCACTCCGCATTGTAGTGGCTAAGTATATTGCAACTAGATTGGCAAGTTGAAAAGTAGTATGCATTCAAAGGCTACTTACAGGATTTTATTAACCAGGTGCAGGTGATGACCATGATGATAGGTCGAAGCACTGTGAGATTAAGTGCTAAGATATGTTATAAGAAGATGCAAAGTGGCTTCAAAATTACTCTACAGTATAGCAGATTGTTGGCAAAGCCTTTGTCCCCAAGTGAAGTTTGTATATATTCTTCAGGGACAAGTTTGGACTTGTTGAGAATGCCTCTCTCATTAACAGGGAGTGTTGGTGAGATAACATCATGGACAAACATTCTCCTTGTGTCAAGTATTGTGACCGTAATTAGGGAAGGTATCCCTGTGTCAAGTACTATGACCAAAATTAGGGAGAATGATCCAGTAGAGGCTAGTTGGTTCCTCCCAGAATCCTGGTATGATCTCTGAGAGAGTTGCTTGGATCTATAAGAGAGCTGCTTGGATCTCTAAGAGAGCTGCTAAGATCTCTAAGAGAGCTACTCGGGTATCTGTTTAGATAGAATTGCTCGAATATCTGAGATAGTTGTTTGGATCTCTGAGAGAATTGCTTAAATCTCTATTTACAGAGAGCATGTTTTGGCATCCATCCTGGGTTGAGGTCATTTGGAGTTTCACCTAAACTTTGTGCACTAGTGGTGTGATGGTGAACAAGGAATAGTCTGGATACCATGACGTTGAGGCGTCCTCCTAATCATGGTGACTGGTTGATATTGATGGTTTACCATAAGTACTGAGTGGATTTCATGATTGTTATAGGTTAATAGGTTTGAGTCACCTAGATGATTTTGATGTTTGTTTTTATGATATTGATGATGATGCTTATCTTAATCTTGAATCGAGTTCCTTAATCTCATAAGGATCTGAAAAATGCCACTCTGAAAATGCTAGAAAATTCATCATTTTGTAAAGAAGGCATTAAGAAAATGTCTCAGTTTGGACTGATATTTCAACCTAAAGTATCTTTATGAACCTCATGACCAATACATGTCTAAAGGAAGAATTGATGATACACAATGTTGAATTAGTCATGGGAATTCAGATCTATAAGAAGAAAAATAAATTTAATGCTTTAGAGTAACGACACCTCTATTAAGCAAGTTGTGTATCAGATCACAACCACATAAGGAAATTTTGTGACCTTTGCTCAGATTGAAGTATTGAACATAAGTTTTCTTTGAAAAAAATGTTACTATGTCATAAACCCTACGTCGTGAATTATTGTTGAAAGTATATTTGAAGTATGCCTTTGAAGAAATCCCACATACAGTGAAAAATATGTTGAATTGTATCTTAACAATCATGATGATATATTTGGAAACAGAGGGAGAAGTTATCATAAGATTACCTGAACCCCAAATATCAAATTGTTGAGTTGAATTAGCCTTGCAGAATCTAAAGATGATTTCTTTAAGGTCACTTAGTTGGCTCAAATATCTTGAGTTCAAAAGGAAAGATTGGGCCCTTATTCAAGCTTAGAAGTTCTAAGTATTTCCTAATAAAGTCAATTGAAAACCCTGCATTATGACAATTTAAGGAAACAAATCACTAAATACATCGAAGGTTTTATTGAAAAGAAAGTGTCGATAACAAGAAAGATATATTCCATTTGTTGTTGTGAATGATGAAGTTATTATTTGTACATTTAAATTAAGGGCAAGATATTATGAACAAAATACTACTGCTACAATGATTTATAGAAATCAGATCATTATTGTGCTCTCTAAATTGATTGTTGACAATGTTGGATATGTGAAGGGCATGTCAATTCTAGGATTCTAATATTTGACTATGAAATTGAAAATATAGGGTTTGTAATCCCTAGCAAGCAACAAAATATTGAATTGATCATTTTTGTCGAAGATAGAAATATTAGTACATGCAAGCAAGATATTACATCATGATGACATTGTGGATAATGTTGATATAAAAAGGCCAAGATCAAGAGGGAGCTAACATTATTCTCAAAAAAAATTCTTCCATGGCCTCCTAGTGAGGATTGCAAGTATGTATTGAAGGTTGTCAATGGCTCTAGCAATAAAGGGAGAATAAATGGAAGAACGAAGCAAATATTGTGACAAAAGGATATGTCCCATAATTAAGATTTGAAGATCTGAGCTTATGAGGGAGCAGGAACACAAGCAAATTTGAAATATGCTTGTCTATGACTAGAGATGAGAGAATAGAATATTCTCCAAGTAAGAGGGAGATCATGTTTTTTCTCCAGTTATCAAGACTTTTAAGAAGTCTCATAATTTAAGAAGGCCCTTAAGGAATCATATAGAGAAACTATGATATGGTGTACCAAATAAGGGGCAGATAGAAAAACTTATGTTAGCTTCAGAGGGAGCTTGAAATGATCACAATATAATATGTATCAGATTAAGAGGGAGTTGGCCACTGAATGTGATCTTGAATTGATGAAGCTTGAAGAAATTTTCTTTGCAAAATTTTGATGGTGATAGGTAGTTGATTGGTTCTTTAATGAACTCGGTCTGAATATTTGCTTGGTAGTGAATACATTAAATCATATGAAGCCAAAGTACGATTAATGGATACTCTTGTGGTACTTCTAATTATTTTTTAAAATATATGGAAGTCAATGAGCTTAGTTTGTTGGGATACTCTGACTCTGATTGGGATGAAAATGTTGTCGATGGAAAGAGTACATTTGGTGGATATTTTTGATTGGGCTCGACAATGGTTTCTATGATGAGAAAGAAACAAATTTTCATGGCAATTAGTATTTTTGAAGCTAAATATATGGCAGCCTATGTAGATTGTTGTGAAGCAATTTGGATTTGGAAATTGTTGCCAAAATGTTTGAGAAAGTGCTGGAATCGACCATGATATTTTTTGACAGTCAAAGTTGCATGGAAGGTCAAAGAAAACTATTATCAAGTACCACTACATTTGTGATATGGTATAGAAGGAAGCGGCGAGGCTCCAATATATCTCCACTAATGAGTAGGCGGTTGAAATTCTCACAAAGCCTCCGTCTCGGCTAAAATTTGTATACTTCAGATACAATCTTGGACTAGTGGAGAACTCCTCTATCAATGAGAGGGAGCATTGATGTGACATAAACATGGACATTGCTCGAACCAATGGTAATAAACAGGAGCTTGGCCCAAATTGTTGATGGGTGGACATTGGAAAACTGGGGTATGCTCAAATTTTTTGTGACAATAGGAGCATGACGTGGAGTAATTGAGAAATCCTCTATCGGTGATAGGGAGCATTGGTGTGACATCAACAAGGGCATGGCTTAGAATATTGGTAACAGTAGGAGCCTAACCTGGACTGTTGATGGGTGGACAATAGGGACATTGCTTAAACTGTTAGTGGAAACAAGAGCATGGCCCAAACTATTTGAGAACTCCTCTATCAATGAGAGGGAGAATTGTTGTGACATCAATAGGGGCATGGCTTGGACTGTTGGTAACAATGAGAGCTTAGCCCAGATTGTTGATGGGTGGAAAACAAGGGTATGGCTCGGACTGTTGGTGACATTAGGAGCATGACCTGGACTGTTGGCAACATTAGGAGCATGACCTGGACTGTTGGCAACATTAGGAGCATGACCTGGACTGTTGGTGAGATAGCATGAGGGATGAACATCCTTGGAAGGAATGGTCTCTAAGTTCTGAACACTCATGGAGTAGGTGTCTCTTCAACATTATGTCCTAAAGAGAGGTCTTTGGATTTGGGATGTGGGGTTTCCCTAGGTTTTGGCCATGCGAGATAGAAATTGTGAACTAGTCATAGTACTATGAGGTGAGGTACCCATTGGATCATGGTGACTAGTTGATTAAGTACCATTGGTTAGGAGAGATAACCTGGGTTGTGGTACATATTGATGATGAAGTTGATATAGGTCAAGGGTATTGACCTAGATAAAGATGTTATCGATGAGATTTACCTTTTCTTTTTTTTAAAGGCCATTCATATAGAAAACATATGGATTGTGATAATGAATACCTCCCTAACTAAGAGGGAGTGTTGAATAATGTAGTTATGGTTGGTATTCATAATCCTTGATGTATTTATTATACTATGTAAAAACACGAAATAAAATTAAATTTTAAATTAGAAGAAAGAAAACTAAAAGAAAGGAGATCAACAAAACCGCCTAAAATTAAGATCCTTGAAAATAGCTCATACTCACGTAAATAACATACTTACCATAAGTTAATATCCACCATAATTTAAGCAAGTATTTGCTTAAAAGTTGGGATAAGGAACAAGATGTAAATAAATATACTTATCAAGAGTTACTGCCCACCATTATTTATGTGTTCTTCAACACTTTAATAAATATGAGTAAAAATGTAAATTTGCAGACTTACTAGAATTTAATTTACAATACATAAAGGGTATCTTGAGTATAAAATACACTTGAAACTTTTAATTTTATACATTCACTTATCGTCTCACATATATCTCTCTCTTACACACATGATCTCATATATCCTAAGTTTTCAACATTGTGATCTCTATTGTCCTTTCATGGTTATTGGTTGAATTTCTAAAGTGTGATTGCTTGATGAAGATAAAATAACTATAATATATACTCACAAGTAACTACCTTAGCTTAGAAATAATGCTTCTATCCATTGCACTCTATTTTTTCAACATTAATAGCAAAAATAGTATTAGTCGTAAATAAAATATTTCAATGTCCACATCAGTGACATAATTTTATATCAACTTAGGGTACAATGCAAGGCTCTCACCTACATAATAATATAGCAATAAAAATGTAATAACTCAACATCTAGGGCTTTAGGGTTCTCCTTGCAATGTATGGTTTTTAGTGCAATAAAAGCATGAAAGGCACCATAGAATGGAGTGCTACTCCCTCGTATTGTAACATTGGCTTCGCCTCCCCTCACTCTCAACATATAAATTACAAATTGAATACAAACCCATCTAAGTAATCATATCAATCGAATAGAGCAAAGACAATAAGTAGGGATCAATCCCATGACATGATCTAAGGATTAGATACTTGCTCTTAATGTAGAATCCCTAGACATTGTTTTCCAAAAGAAACTCTAGATCCCAAATATGAATTCAAGTCCACATTGATCGAGGAATATATTCAATTCATACAGGATCATACCCTAATTGAAAATTTCATGGGGATTTTTCCTAATGATATAGCCCTTATATGGTGGATCTAGGACAAATGGAAACCAAAGGGGCAAATAAACCCAAAATTAGGGGAAAATGGGCTCTTCACAATCATTTTTGTGGAAGATGGAACCACGGTATTTGAAAATGGGTAGCATTTCTTCAATTCATAAAACCTATATTTTCGCTTCTAGACTGAGATATTTAGCTTGGAAAAATAACATTTTGCAGTATTTCTAGTTTGGATCAGGCTCTTCTCTCTTCCAAAATAATTTTGGGAGGAAGAAACCATATAAGGAATAGGTAATACCCTAGGCCACATTTTCAAATTATTATAATCCACTAAATAGAGTAGATACACCTACTATGTGAGAATATATGTGTATATGAACATATCCAAACCTCTCCTAGCTTCCGTTGATATTTCCTACCATGATACAATTTGGAATCAATCCGGAGACTATGAGCACATTTATTTTCATTGTAAAAACTGTCATGAATACAAACATATTTTAAGATATTTCCTCGTAATGTTGTGGTCTAACCTACAACCAACCAAATAACCACATGGCTTTAAGAAACCTCACACTTGCCACCATAACCAATGCTCTCATCCCCCTTAAATTCAAATAAGGGTTTCAAAAATCACAATATATTTGAAACCCTAACCTCATTGGAATATCATAATCCTATCTAACAATTCATAGCCCAAGAATGCTTCACACTCTGACCAACCACAATCTTGCACTAAGCCCAAGTCAAACCCCCAACCAAACCCTAATCTGGAACCATATATGCTCCAAAAAGGGAAATCAATCGATCCCATAATCATAGAGGCAATCATGGTAGAATAAATATTCAACCCGAAATAGGAATTTGTGGAAGACATAGATCTTGATGCTTTGGACCTCCCAACAATGGAAATGGCTTGGACAAGAAAGGATTCTCACTCAATCCCAAAGCACCAAGTTCCAATCTTTCAAAAATCCATTCTCAAATATAAATCTTCTCCACGAGTAGAGCCATCAAGTATAAACTCTACTAACCCTCATTTAGGTGTTCATACTCATTTTTTCAAAGATCCCCCAAAAACTCAAAAAGAAGATGAAAAGAGAGGTAGAAGAAGCAATAATAAATCCAAGAATTGAGGGAAATCCTAGTAAATTATTGGATATTTCATTCATAACAAATATATTCTCCTCCAGCCCATTGAAACTCCAATGAAGGTTGTCTCTTCGAACATAAGAGGCCTCAATTACAAGGGAAATCAAAGAATTATTAAGAACATATGTAACAAAGAGTAATTGGTGATCATGTTGATTCGGGAAACCAAGTGCTCCAATAACAAAATCACCTCAATATCTTATAAATTATATGCAAGTTGTCAATCGATAGGAATAGACTCAAGCAGTCAAGCAAGAGGACTAGTTATATTCTAGAGCCCTTGAAGGGTGATCATTTTGGACATCTTAGCTACTCATAGAACTCTAATAGTAAAATTCAAACCCATAGGCTCATCGAAAGTTATATTTTTATCCAATGTCTATGGCCCCTCAACTCCAAGACATAAACTAGACTTTCTCAAATCCCTTTGCAATATTAAGCACTTCATTCAATACTTTCCATATCATTAGAGGAGATTTCAATTTTATCAAGTATTTAAAGGAAAAATACACGTAAATGTAAATGCAAAGAATTTCATTAACACGATGAGACAACTGAATATTGTAGATCTACATACAATCATTGGAAATCTTACATGGAACAACAGAAGGAGGGGGGGCTCAAAAAATCACATCCTATTTGGGTCATTTCCTAGTCTCAAAAAAATTAATGAATGACATTTTTTATTGTGAGTTTCATAGAGAATTTTCCTCAGTATCCATGTTCCTCAAAGGTTGATGCTTTGAATCCTCAACTAGATTCATCTTCAAGACCAATTTTTAAGAAAGAACTTTCCATCCCATATGAATCTTAAATCTATTAAGAATTTTTTTTCTTCAATAAGATGAATCCAATTGAAGATTCGAAACATTTACCTTTGAGGAACATGGATACTATGGAAAATTCTCCTAGAAACTTATAATCAAACATTCCATCCTGTGATAAACTTAAATATGTTAATAATATTTTCATTAAAGCCTCCATTTTTCCTTGCAGTGGCTCAAATCATTGGGCTATTTTCCTGGATCTAGATATCAATACCAAAACTTGAAATAAACCATTTCATTTTGAAATTTTCTAGACCTCACATTTGGTATTCATGGACTCCATTCAAACTTGGTGGCAAGAGGCCAACTAAATTCAAAGGCCATGTAATATATCGCCTCCAACAAAAATTGAAATATGTAGAATCCAAAGTGAAATATTGGAACAAAGAGGAGTTTGGTAACATCTTTCAAGACAAAAAAGAGATAGAAAACAAAATGAGTCAAGTGTAACAAACTGTAATTATAGATGGGATATTAGACAAGATTGTAGTAGAAGAGGTTTTTATCCATTCCCAACTAGAAGAAACCCTCTAGAGACAAAAATATAGAGTTAGTTGGCTTTAGAAGGGGGAAAATAACACCATTTTTTCACAAATCTATGCTCCAACATAGAAATCACAATTATATTCCTTTCTTAAAGCTAAGTATGGTAGTAAGATGTTTGATAAAAAATATATTGAGAATTAGCTTCTTCTCTTCTATATAGACCTACCTTCATATCCCAAGCCCAACAGAGAATTTATCATCAAGAAAACAGCAATACACATTCCCTTATTAGTATATTTGGAATAGAGTAAGGCCTTAATGTGGGAGATCACCCTAGATGAGGTGGAGATCGCAATCATGGACATGCCCAAAAATAAGGTACCTGGACCTGTTGACATCACAATAGATTTCATGCAAACTTGTAGTATAATTATTGGAGACAAAATCCTAGAAGTAGTTGAGGAATCCAAAAAAAATACTTTGGTTATTCATGCTTTCAATGCTACTTTTCTCACATTCACCCCCAAGAAAGTTAATGCAGACGAACCGAGTGGCTTTAGGCCTATTGAGCTATGTAATTTCATCTATAAAACAATTACCAAGGTCATAACCAATTTCCTTAAGCCAATCCTTCTTTGCCTCGTCTCTTTTGAGTGAATTGGTATGTAGAGGAAAGCCATGTCCTCGATGGAATCCTAGTCACCCATGAGGTCATCCACTCCTTACAGCAAACCAAAAAGTTTTATGTGCTTATTAAACTTAAAATTTTCCAAAAATTGTTATAGGCGTACTTGGTCCTTCTATTGGACATTATTGTAATTGATGTCAAAGTAATTGTCAAGCATGGGACAAACAAGGTTGATCAGGTATTCATTGTGTTGACCATCCTTCAGTCACTGTGAAAAGGTTGGAATTCAGGGAATATCAGACATCTAAGGAATGAAGAATATGGGCTTAAGGCCCACAACTCTCTATTTAAGGTTGCTGATGATTTGCAGGCCGGAGGTAGCTCAAGAGCAAGTGATAAAGACATGGTTGGCAGGGCAGGAAGTGCATCTTGAAGATAAATAAGCCCTAAGATTCATAGATTGCATCATGCAATTTAAATATTGTTATATGGAGAAATATAGTTTTTGGAGTGTGAATACCATTCATTGTTTCTTACTTTCTTGTTGGTGGCACGTTGATTATGCTCATGAGAGACACAATTCGTACCACATTGATGCAAACTCTTTAGGGTTGTAACTACCAACTAGCACAACCACAAAAAACATGTTTGGTGTTCTTATAGGTCTCTCTAGTAGTAAAAACATTCCTATGGAAAATCACAATATATTTTGCTAATAGCTTCCCATGTTCACAAAGTTAAGCTAATCCCACAATGGGCATGAAAATGCGACAAGTAATTCATAACTTTTGTCACAGTCCCGTATGTACTTTTGATAGATGTTGTTGGAAGTGTCGCCATTTTGAAGTATCTTTTGATTCTATGTTCAAACAACACATTGATTCACTTTGCAATGTTATTAACATCAAATGTATATAGAAATGCCCCTAATGCAGAGCAGTGATGGTTTCTCTGGTTTGTTGAGTGAGATATTCATCATACAATAATATTCTCTTGGGCAAAACAACTCATAATCCAATGATGAAAAATTGTGTATTCATAACATTGTATTAAAGGTTGACTTTAACATAAAAATATGAACGATAGGTCGACTCCTAAAAAGGACATGTCAATTCAAAAGTCGATCCTATTTGTGGCATCACGACATATATAAGTAAGAGGTAATTGGACCTCATTTTTCACTCAAGATTGTGGAAGAAAAGAAACATAAGTTAAGATTGATGAAAACAAATATTAAGTAAGAATAAATAATTTGGATCTGTGGTGAAGAAGGATAAGAGTTCATATCTCATGAACCTAGGATTTAGTTGCGGGAACAAAAAAATGGATTCTATCTCTCGTTTTGTTCAAAGATTCGTGGGATTATTTTGTTGAAAGTTGTTCTCCTTGTGGCATATTCTAGGCATAATACGTATTATTTTGGAATATTTCTTCAACCTTCTTTTCTATCCTATCAAAACTCATATATCTTCCACTTTAGCACAATACTTAAGCTATTGGATAATTTAATTTAGACTGTGGTTGACTTAAAATAAGAACCGTGGAAACTTGAATTCAGAATTTGGAAGGCTTAGAATACAAACTGTGGAGGCCTGAATTCAAACTATGGCAAAAATCAGATCTCAGATCTGAGATTTGGACTTTTGAACAATCTCAGGCTTGTAACAAAATTATAATACACTCATACCTTTGAAGAATTGTGACCTTGTAGAGTGCAAAAATGTCCTCAGTCTTGGAGTAGCATCTTTTGTAGCAAATTTGAAACTATCCTATGCAGACTTGGAAATTTCTTGAAGTATATGTTTTGGAGCAACTTGAAGATCCTTTTGATGAGGCTTGTAGTCATCCTCTGGAGTAGACTTTGAGTTGTTCCGGAAGAAATTTTTGGGAAATTTTTTTGAGGAATCCTAAAGTCTTCTTAGGAACAGTTTATGAAGTGATTATAGCAAACTTGAAGACACCTATTGTTAGAGCGGGGTCCCCTAAGTCCGAAGACCACTTTTTGCTATAATTTTGTAATATATTTTTCAATTTTAGTCATGCGTAGGGCTTTGGGGCAAGTCAAAGTCCCTCATGAGTTGTAATGGGTAAAAAGGGTAGATGAGGGGGTCGCAAACCACGGTTTGCGAAACTTAGAATAACACAGGATAAAACTATAAATATAAGTCTAGATCGAGTCTAAGAGGTCATTTTTTGGATAAGTTTGAACGTTGATGATAGATTTGGCTACTTTGTGATATTTTTTGTGCGGATTTTTCTGGGTAGAAGGCTCCTGCTAGTTGTGTGCGCGGAGACCTTAGTCCCGCTGTGTGCGGACCCCACTGGCTATGTGCACGGGTTGTTGAAGGGTTTTGTATGAAGGATTTTAATTGATATTAATAAAGGAATGTAGCTGCAGATATCTGAGTCCGAAATGCATCTACTACTTATGTTATGAATGTTTCTATGTCTTATTTATGATTCCTGTATTGTCTGCAATTAGATCTCATATGCAGCTGTGTTTTGGGCTTACATGAATGATTATTGGATGAATCTGATGGTATAAGGTTCTGATATTGTTTATTAAGGGTTATTACTTTGATTATAGGTGTTGTGTTAACTTGTGCAAGGTATTCTGCATAATTGACCTAAATATGTCTGTAAGGGTTTCCTGGTTAGGGCTTCTATTGCGAAGGTTTGTTTATGGTTATCTTTGCTCTTAAGGCACCCACATCATTCAAACCTCTCTCAGGGTGTGGAAACCTGGTTCCATCACCCCCCCATACTGCTTCGGGTGAGACTTTGAATTGCGCAAGAAAGTCACTGCCGAAAGGGCCAGTAGTAAGAGGGTATTGTTGGTTAACTTCAACTCCGAACCTAGGTTAGGACCCCTCAAGCCAAAAAATGGTTCCGTTGCCAGGACTGGGAACATTTTGAGAGAGGTTGGGTGATGCCGAGAGGTCATTGACAGACATTAAAGCCTGAACTTGAGGACTGGTTTGAAAAACAGATTCAGGAATTTTCCCTAAGAGAAAATAGAAGTAAGAAGCTATCCGCTGAAGAGTAGAAGAATAATTATATTTTCACTGAGGTACACAAGATTTTCTTCGTAACCTTTCCACACGAATTATATGAGTGGTTGGCAAGGTTAGCATAATTCCATACCTATTGGAAGGACAATCAGGTGACGTAGTGGACCCCTGAATTGATCCAACAATTGGAGAAGACTAATAATTCCACTCCATGAACTGTAGATCACTGGGTTGACAACATCTTGGGTGAGTTTGTGACAGAGTTTGCAGTTGATCAGTTTATGTCATACTCTGAAGCTGAAAGAATAATTTTAAAGGGATTGAGAGGTAAGTTATTACAAAATTTTCCCCTGCTGATTAAGATGCTATTGTGTGAAAAAGGGTATTTTGTGCAGCCACACCAAGTGAATGACCCCTGATCAAAGCGAAAGCACTACGTGTAGAGGTAAATATTATCGGGTCAATCAGAGAAGAGATAGATATGTATACAGTACTTTGAGAAACTCCCCTGATATAAACGAAAGCGAGGCTACGCATGTTGAAAATAGCCCTCTTGGTACACCACCATCAAATTCGTGCAGGGGTAAGAATCCTCCTACCCCACCAGCGCCCCTACCTGCAGAAGATATGGCCGCACATATGAAGCCACCCAACTTTAAGGGTGTAGGGGACGAGGATATGGACCAATTTTGGTTTGTGGCGAATGCGGTGTGTACTGTGCAGAATGTTAATATTGATGTTGTCAAGAGAGCACAACTAGCTATGACTTTTGAAGGTCGTGCTTTAGATTGGTTCATGGGATATCTTGCTCAACATTTAGATCCTACGGTTCAGCAGATTAAGGATGCCCCGAAGCAAGAATTCTGAAAGCCAAAATCTTATTCTCAATGCGTAATAGAACTGAAAGATATTAAGCAAGGGCCGACAGAATCAGTTTGGGAAGCTGACCAATGACTGAAGCAAACCATTAGCGATGGAGGATTTGATTATGATGACAATCAGCATAAAGAATGGTTCATTGCCATGCTATTGCCACATCTACGCGGGCCTATGGGTTAGCAGAAGATTGATTCTCAGGAAGAAGCCCTGGAAATTACTATGAAATGAGAAGTTGCGCCTAGAGATGATGCTCAATTTGGAGCGCTACAAATTCAAAGCCAATTAGAAGCCATGCACTTAGAAATTCAGAATTTACGCAGAGACTGTGGTAAAGAAGTTAGCGCAGACGTCTGGTGTATTTGCTACAGGGGAGATGGCCACACCAAAGATCATTGCCCTGTGTTGTTGGGTTATATGCAAGCTGGGGGACCAAATCCACTGCGCCCCAGAGATTTTGTTGGGCCAAGTACCCCCACACTGTGGTGCACTGATTGTAGGGTGGCTGGGGGACATGATACAGACCACTGGTCGCGGTTAGGAGCCTATGTACCAGAATTGAAGCAACAATGGTGCATATTCTGCTCTTCAGTTGGTCATGATGAGCACCACTACAAAACGTATGACCTGATGATAGACAATGCGAACCTTTACAGAGTGTAGGCCAACCCTTCATCGCTAGCATATCCCTCTAGACAAGGAGGATCCCCAGCAATAGGATGAGGAGGGGGGAGAGGTGGAGGCATAGGTAGAGGGAGAGGGAAACTAATTTGATACAACTATGGAGACACTGGACACTATGCATGTGACTGCCCGAACCCTGCGCGACAATCCTGCAGGTACTGTAGGCAATTTAATCATGTAATTAAAGGTTGTCTTGTGTTAATAGCTAAAATTCAGGAAAAGAAGCAAACACCGACACAAAATATACAGATGGTTAAAGATGAACCGCCCAATGATGTCCCAAGTGTAAACGTAATTACACGCAGTGGTGTTGCCACCAGAGGAAATGAGGAAAAGGCTGCAGAGCCACTGTTTATAAAATAATATAACAAGAAGGAAAGCCTCAACCTGTAGAAAGAAAAAGAGATTTTCATTGAGGCCAGGAAGGATTTTGTTGAGGCAAGAGCATCCACGTCAAGGACTCCCATGGAACCAAAATTTGATGATGAATTTAAACCATTCCTACAAGCCTGCATTAAGCTACTGTGCAGCGATAGACAATCTTCAGGCACCGACATACAGCTGCGTGGAAAAAGAGGTGCCTCGAATAGAAACCAAGGCCGTGAGCAAGGTTTATAATCAGAAGAAGAGAACTAGTAGGGAGATGCACATGAATGTGCAGATTGGAGAGTATGAGGGGGATCAAGTCATCCTGGATCTAGGGTCTGATGCAAATGTATTACCTAAGCAGACCTGGCAGAAGATGGGAGAACCCAATTTTGAATGGTCCACCATTTGATCTATGCATGGCTAATCAGCAAAAGATCATTCCACTTGGAAGGCTTCCACAAGTTGTGGTAGGCATTGCTGGAGTGAAGGTATGTGTGGATTTTGAAGTAATACAAATTTTTGATGATGTAGACCCCTAACCTGCACTATTAGGATTGGATTGGGCCATTGATATGGGAGGCATCATTAACCTGAAGCATAGAAGTATGATTTTTGAGAATAACAATACGTGGGTGATAGTCCCAATGGATCCAGCAGAAGGAGAATGATACACAGAGCCAGTGCGTGAGGGGGATGTTGTCGACCATATCTACAAGATGACTACGTGGGACGAAGTCTGGATCAACCCTACAGATGATGACATGTTAAACTGGGATAAGGATAGCTTGTGTTTCTCCGATTCATATGGCAAGATGGAGAACTGGCAGAACTGGTTGCACGATGTCTCAACGTTGCGCTACCTTAAGATCAAAAATAAATTCTGGTGCATCTCCTCAGAGGTAAGAGAAATACCCTACTTTGACGGTTCTGGTAGTGTCAAATAATTTTTGGAAGCATTGGAAAAAACTGTCCCGGAGGAACGAAGGTTCTAGGCGCTCGATTTGCCTATGCGCGCAAATCCAACGCGTTGGTGGGAGACGCATAAGGGAGCCTTCCAGGACTGGGAGGAATGTAGAAAAATGATGACGCTACGCTTTGAACCTCCAGTCACCCCACCAATTGAGATATTTTATGGTCGAGGGGATCTGCGCAAGCACCTCACCATGTGGATGGAGGTATGGGATGTAAAGACATGGAATGAGTGGGTTCATAGGTTTGTCCACTTGTTGGGGCTGGTACCCACCACCTCGTATCTAGAAGTTGAGCTACACCGAGGTACTCGAAACTGGTTTATAATGACTGAGGATTTCCTAGTTACCTTTGGCTCGGTTGGAGGCTGAGAGAAATTAAATGAAGCATCGTAGGACATAGATGCCTTGATCTTTGATGAATCTCGACCCCGAAAGGAATGTGCTGCACTGGCCTGGGATGCGTAGATGCAAGACATCGTCAACTGCAAAAACTTGTCAATCAAGGATAATGAAGATGATCCATAGAACGTTAATATCCCGGAATCTAAAGGAAAGCGCATAGTTGAAGAGCTCGCATTAAGGATGGTGGATGTAACTAAGCTGTTGAAATTGAAGGAAGTCAACATTGGGATAGAAGAACAACCCAAGCTGGCCAAAATCAGGGATTACTTGGATGATGATACAATAGGAAAGATTGCAGAGCTGCTGACAGAGTATCATGATCTGTTTCCTACAAAGTTCTCTAAGCTCAAGGGGATTATAGGGGACTTGGGTGTTATCAAGATCACACTGAAACCAGATGCATGCCCTGTGAAGCAGCACCCATATCGATTGAACCCCAAATATAATCAGAAAGTAAAGGAGGAATTAGAAAAGATGGTGGCTTCGAGTATCATTGAACCGGTCAAATAGTCTAATTGGGTAAGCCCAATGGTGGTTCAGGAGAAAAAGACCAAAGGATAAATAAGAATTTGTGTAGATCTGCGCAAGTTAAATGATGCCTGTGTGCATGACCCCTTCCATACTCCATTTTCTGATGAAATCCTGTATAACGTAGGAGGACAAGAAGCTTATTCATTTACTGATGGATTTTTGGGGTATCATCAGATCAGAATTGCATCAGAAGACCGCATCAAGACCACCTTCGCCACTAAATGGGGTTCTTTCCAATATATTGTCATGCCATTCGGAGTGAAAAATGCACCTACAATCTTCTTGTGCTTGGTAGTGGTTGTGTTCAAGGAATTCATGCATAAATTCTTGGAGGTATATTTTGATGCCTGGACAGTGTTTGGATTAGTAAATAAACATGTGTTGAACCTGTGCATGATGCTTGACACCTGTAGGAAGCACAAGATTTCTCTCAACCTGAAGAAGTGTATATTCTGCGTAACTTTTGGAATTTTTCTGGGGCATATAGTATGTCAACAAGGATTGATGGTAGAACCAGCCAAGATCACGGTTATCATCAACTTAAAAGTTCCTACCAATGAGAAATAGATGTGCTCCATCCTAGGACACACTAGTTATTACATGAAGTTTATAAAAGGGTATGCTCTGATCACTGTGCCAATGGAGAAGTTGCTAAATCAGGAAGTAGCATTTTTCTTTGATGATGAGTGTCAAAAGAGTCTTGAGTTGCTAAAGTAGAAAATAGTCACGAAACATATTTTGATATTCCCATATTGGTCTAAGGTTTTTCATGTGCATGTGGATGCGTCTGGTATTGCACTTGGGATTGTTTTAGCGCAGCCAAGAGAAGGATACATTGATCACCCAGTCGCTTTTGCCAGTAGGAAGCTCTCCAGCGTAGAGCGCGACTACTCAACAACAAAAAGGGAAGGATTGGCCATGGTATACATGCTGCAAAAATATAGACACTATCTGCTAAGAGGGAATTTCAAAATTTTCACGGATCATTCTACTTTGAAATACCTGGTCAATAAGCCTGTGTTGGGGGGGAATATTTTCCGATGGTTGCTACTTTTTCAAGAGTATGACTTTGAAATTATAGTGAAGCCTGGAAAACTAAATGCTAGACCTGATCATCTATCACAAATTGAAAATGGGGAAGAACCAACCAGTCTAGAGGATGGGTTACCTGATGCGCAACTCTTCTCTATCAAGGTGGTTGATGAGTATTTTGCTGATATTATTCATGTCCTGACTATGGGAACAACACCTGCGGAATATTCAGTCCAACAAAAAAAGGAGTTGATTGTGTGCGCTGCTGATTGCAGGTCAGTTGTTTAAATTAGGAGCAGATGACGTGTTAAGGAGATATGTGTTGGAACATGAATGACAAGATATCTTGGCTGAAGCTCATGGAGGAGTGGCAGGGGCCACTATCCTAGGAAAGCCACTGCGCAAAAGGTGTTGTGTGCTAGGTTATGGTGGCCCACACTACATAGTGATGCAAAGGCATACAGTCGAACCTATGATGCATGTCAGAGAACAGGGAAGCCTTTGCACAGAGATGAAATCCCCCTGCAACCACAGATGACCTTGCAGCCATTTGATAAATGGGCTATAGATTTTGTTGGACCAATCAACCCACCTAGAAAGAAGACTGGAGCACCTTATATCATTACTGCAACTTATTATGTAAACAGGTGGGCAAAGGCGAAGGAAGTTAAGGACTGTACTGCAGTTATTGTTGCGCACTTCATCTTTGAGCACATTCTGACTAGTTTTGGATGCCCAAAGATTTTTATAAGTGATAGAGGTACACACTTTGTTAATGAAACAATTGAAGCTTTGATAGAGGAATTCCAGATCCATCATGAGAAGAACACCCCTTATCACCCACAAGCAAATGGCACAGTAGAATATTTCAGCAAAATCTTGGAGAACGCGCTCACAAAGATCTGTAATGCCAAGCGAGATGACTGAGACATGCACTTCCCTTCTGTGTTATGGGCTTATAGGACAACATGCAAAAAGTTGACAAGAAAAGCACCTTCCAGGATGGTCTATGGGCAAGAAGCCATCATGCTAATGGAGTATATTGTTCCAAGATTGCGCATCATAGCTTTCACTAATATGGTTGAGCCTGACATCATGGAGGAATAGTTGGTGCAACTCGTTGCCTTAGAAGAAGATTGATTCATTGCTAACTTCCACCAGCAAGTGCAGAAGGCACGTGAAAAAGCCTAGCATGACAAGCACATCAGGCAGAAGGTGTTAAAGGAGGAAGACTTGGTCTTTCTAGATGATAGTGCGTTTGCGCACCACCCAGGGAAGTTCAAGAAGCATTGGTTGGGGCCATATATTGTGAAGGAGATCACTATTGGCGGTGCGGTGCGCTTGGCCACACTGTGCGGATAGAACCTTCCCAGGTACTTCAATGGAAGCCGTCTGAAGCCGTATAGAGACAATCTAGTTCCGACCAAATGACTATATGGCCAGAGCATCAAAATCAAAGGGTCTATGCACAGCTGAAAGGGATGGCGTAGGCAGGTGCAACAGAAGTGTAGGGGTGACGCGTAGGGAAGGAAAGCAACCATTGGAACAGTGAAACTGGGTGAAAAAGTGAAATTACCGTTGGATGGAGCGGATTTTTTGCATTTAATGAGGTGATCTTGGAGGATTTTTTACCATTTTATTAAAGGTAAGTGGCAATTAATGATAATCTGACTGTTTTTACTAGGGATGGCATATAAAAAGGCGGGCGTGAGTCTCAATTGGTTCCTTTGTTGTTTGAATATCTGGCGCTCTGTGATTGTCTGTAATCTCTGCTATCCTGCTATCTGTGAGTTCTGTATGTCTAGCCGTGAATCTCCATCTGACATCAGTAATCTAGAATTCATATTCCGCTCGAGAATGATGGCCACCAACCCTGCAGAAGAGCATTCTGCACCCCTCACTACTTCTACATAGATGGGATCAGATGATGCTATAGAAGTCATTCCGGAAGTCGGAGAAGTTGTGTCCACACCGGCGAAAGAAAAAGGAAATGGAAATTTTTTGAAGTGGGCTACCTCTAAGCTGTGCACTTCTCCACGAAATGTAACATCCCCACTGCAAATCACTAAGGATCGATCCCTCATCGGTGATCCGTCGAAGCGCCTGATGAGTGCTAGACAAGAATTTATGTTCGTTGAACCTATCTCGTGGCAGCTGCCCTATGTCAAGCTGCAGAAGCCTTCTTCACGCAAGTTGTAGAACGTCGATATTGTTTGAGTATACCTGCAGATGCCCTTCATCCCTCAGGATGTCCCTCTGGTTGGTGAAATTTTCGACAATATCCCTCAGATTAAGTTTGACGAATATGATTTAGCAAATGAAGCAACGTTCCTTGAGCTCACGCCAGAGAATTACTTAGAACGGGTGTTGTATGACGATGTGTCGAAGGTTGAGCCAATGCTTTGGGCATGTGGGCTGCAAAATTCGGGGATCCTCAATCTGTTGAGGGTTCCACATTTCGGAAGCTACCCTATCACCAGCATTTTCGTGCGCCAACTGCTGGCCTTAGTCCACAAGGGCTTCCTATGGATTTAGAAGCGAATTCCCATCGATGTTGCGCTGATCCATCGGATCATTGGCCTTCCCAAGAAGGGGCCCCATTTGATGAAGGGATGCGAAAAGAGCAATGAGTTAAAGGTGGCTATGGATGTAAAGAACAAATTCAAGGTGGGAAGGGACAAGAGGATATTTCTGGTCTAGACCATCGTTGACCCGACAGTACGCTTGGGCACCCTTGTCCTCGGATGCAAGCTTATGAGGAAGTGCTAACTGAAAATATTCTCCACACACGTCATTTCCTTAGCAGGGTAGTGTGAGAAGGGGTTCCTTTATAACTAGTCGCATTTTTATGTGAAGAGTTTGTGGAAAGTGTGCACGAGGCATAGGAACTGGGGAAGAAGTTCTACTACTCATGGCTGCTGCTATTAATTGCGCTAGTGGCATGGGAGACCCTAGTAGATGCAGTCCTCCCTGAGATTGAGCCAGGCATATGCGAGGGGGGGCGCTATGCTAACTTATGGGACTCATCCAACCCCTGCGAGTTGAAGAGAATAAGATATTTTGGGTACTTTTTGAAGGCACTTTGGCTCAAGCCATACATTCCAGACCTAGAATCTCACCAATAGTGCATGATAAGTACAAAAGTGTCTCGTAATTCTAGGTGACCATGCACAATGTGTAGATTAAAGCGCGTAAGGACTCAAACTGGTACACCTTTCCCTATATGGTCACGAGGGCAGAAGTTGACCTGGTCATGGTGACATGGCTGAATGCATGGAAGATCGAGCTTGGCTCCATCCAGCCCATTACGCCGTCCACTTCTGGTAAAGATACGGCTCCCAAAGACACAACAGAGCCACGCACGGATATATACGCTGAGAAGACCAGCGGAAAAGATACTGGGGCCGAAGTAGAGAAGGAGTCGGATGCAGAAAAGGATAAGGATCAGGAGTTGGGAGGAGACCAGGAGGAGGTGGACCTAAGAGATTTGGATGGACTCAATGGGGATGGTGTTGAATCTCAGCGCATCACCAAGTGAGGTGGAGAAACATCTAAAGGGCTATGCAAGAAGCAGAAAGGGTCCAAGGCAGGAGGAGAGGAAGAGGTTACTCTAACAGAAGAGGGCCTCGACAAAATTGCAGATGTAATTGCTTCAGGATCGGAGGACCATCGAAACACAATGGAGACATAGTACAAGGCCGCAGTGGAAGCCTTGCAATCAAGTTTGAAGGTTTTACAACTAAAGACAGATACCTTACAAGTGAGCATAGATCAAGCAAGGTCGATGCAAGTGAACCTGCCATCCACTTCGATCATCGCGACAACAGAAAGCAGAATCTGCCCCTTCCAGGGTGTAGCAGTGTCCACGGAACAATCAGAGTTGTATGCGCAGGTCAAAACCTGCCCCAAGGTTGACATTAACCTCGCGAAGCTGCAAACTGGGAAGCTACAGGCTCTCCACATCTTCATTTTAGCCGAACTACAGAGCAGAGAGGCTCATGCACAACAACAACTTAGTGAGGTTGATCAAATTGCATCACCAAAGATGGTACAGTCTATCCATGCTTAGACAGTGTAGTAGGAAGCCGTAGCTCAACGCGTAGAGCTAGAGAGCTTCATTGACAGATTATGTGGTGAGATCCCCGACATAGCCATCCCATCCTCCATCGCGCCTAAGAAAAAATTGAGAGCCTGGTCGCAACACTCAAAGCTTCCAGGTCTAAAATCCAGTCAGTTAAAGCAGATTTTGAGCAATAGATTGCTGCACTGCAGACTAAGCTGCAGCCTGAGACCCCTCTAAAGGTGCTCGTGCAATAGGCCGCCCTAGTGAAGACAACATTCGACAGCATCTCTGCCAATGTTGATAAGGGTTTAGAGCTTCTCGAGACCGCCATGGGATTGTGGACTTCTATGCAGACAAATCCACTAGTCAAGAAAATTACCCAGGAGTTGTGCGCTCAAGAGCAGGAGTTTGAAGATTTGCAGGAGGCTTTGCCTACATTCATCCCTACCCAGCGAATGGAATTCCTTCAGACCAACCAGGAATTGGCCGACAAGATTGAGGAGCTTTGCCGCAACAAACAAATTTTCAATGATGACATGAAGCCGAGGGCAGACAAGGCCATGCAACTATCTCAGGACCTTGATGTTGCAGTCCCAAACCTGAACCAGACTTTACAAAGTGTAATTTTGGCCACAGAAGGGTTGACTTTAGAGAATCTAGTGGAGACCGTGCAGAGTGTCGTGGACCAGAGTGTGGGTGTCTTGGCACCATTTGCAGCTGCTATGGAGGATCTCCATAACAAAATGAAGAATACAGTGCCAGTGTGACTCGGGATGAGTCACAAGATTGTATTGGGGGCCTGTTGGAGCGGGGTCCCCTAAGTCCAAAGACCACTTTTTGCTATAATTTTGTAATAGATTAATGGGTAAAAGGGTAGATGAAGGGGCCGCAAACCATAGTTTGTGGACCCTAGAATAGTGTAGGCTAAAAATATCAATAGAAGTCTATATCAAGTCTAAGAGGTCAATTTTTGGATAATTCTGACATTGATGATATATTTGGGTACTTTGTGATATTTTTTGTGCGGATTTATCCGGGTAGAACACTCGTGTTGGCTGTGTGCGCAGAGACCTTAGTCTTGTTGTGTGCGGACCCTGTTGGCTGTGTGCACAGGTTGTTGAATGGTTTTGTATGAAGGACTTGAACTGATATTAATAAAGGAATGTAGTTGTGGATATTTGAGTCTGAAATGCTCTACTATTTATGTTATGAATGTTTCTGCATCTTATTTCTGATTCCTGTATTATTTGCAATTAGATCTCTTGCGCAACTGTGTTTTGGGCTTACATGAATGATTATTGGATGGATATGATGGTATAAGGTTCTGATAATTTTTATTAAGGGTTATTACTTTGATTATAGGTGATGTGTTAACTTGCACAAGGCATTCTGCATAATTGACCTAAATATGTATGTAAGGGTTTCCTAGTTAGGGCTTCTGTTGCAAAGGTATGTTTATGGTTATCTTGGATGTTAAGGCACCCACATCACTCAAACCTCTCTCAAGGTGTGAAAACCTAGTTCCAGCACCCCCCTATACTGCTTCGGGTGAGACTTTGACTTGCGCAAGTAGGTCACAACCGAAACGGCCAGTAGTAAGAGGGTTTTTTTGGTTAACCTCAACTCTGAACTTAGGTCGGGACCCCTCAAGCCAACATCTGTCAAGGAAAACTTGGAGCATCATTTGAGTAGATCTTAGAGGGGATTATTTGAAGACTTATTGGAGCAACATGTGAAGCATCTTTGGAGCAGTTTGTGGAGAAATTTATTATAATAGTGTTGAAGTCATTTAGATTATTTTTTGAAGTAGGGTTTGAAGTCTTTAAAGTAGTTGAAGAATGGATTCTTATTTAAGTTTAAGGTTGGATCCTTGAGAGAGACCAGGTTGGAGCCTGGATTTATAATTGAGGATTGGACTCCTCATACAAGGTTGGAGCCTTGTGAGAGACCAGGTTGGAGTCCTCATTTAAGGTTGGAGCCTTGAAGAAGTTGGATACTTTGTTCTACAGGTTGAAGAGGTTTGGAGTCCTCACTTTCTTTATTAATAAATTAATTTTTATTTTTGTGTTCTGGTATATTGTGTTTCTAATCAAAGAAAAATCTTACTGTGCTAGTTAACAATTGAAAGAAATATTGATTCACCCCCCTCTTAGTGTTTCCAACAATTGGTTTCAGAGCCAACTACTTCAAGCACAACCTAACAACTGGAAGGTAGATCCTAGAAACACATATGGAAAAGAAAATAAGGAAAGGTTTCAAACTTCTAAATATATCTCCTCCGCAATCATGAAATCAAAAATAAATCAGGTTGGATAAGCTTCAATGTTTGATGGAAAAAATTATGTGTCATGGAGCAACAAAATGTAGTACTATTTGATGGCTCTAGGATATGAGATATGGGAATCAATTGTTAATGCAAATATAACTACTGAAGAGTCAAAATAATACACTAAAAAATCAATGGAACCAATCTTGAATAGTCTATCAGATTCTGTAAAAACCAAGGTGGTTCAATGTTCTTCAGCTAAATTGTTTTGGGAAAAACTACAAAAACTCTATCAAGAATCTGGCTTTGTGCACGATGAAATAGAACTAGAATATGTGAAGTAAGAACACAACGATGATCATTAATCAAAGGAAATAGATGCAAGCACGAAAAACATGAAAGACAATGAAGCTGAAAAAAACATTGAAGTAAAGGTTGAAGTAAATCTTGAAGCATGAATGATGGATGTTATAGAATAAATAAGTAGATTGAAAAAAAAATAACTTGAAGAGAAGAATGAAGACCTTGATTGTACAAAGGAAGAATTTGTTCTCCTAATGCTACAAGAAGAATAAATATGTAAGGACTTCAGAAATATTGAAGAAAAATTGCATCAACTAGGAAGAATACATGAAGAAGAATTTATCTCCCTAAAAGTTTATCAAGAATCATAAAAGAGAGCAAAAGAAGTAATGAAGATCCAAATGATGAAAGAAAAGGAAGAGTGTGAGAAACTTGAAGAAGGGACTGTCTATTTGAGAAATGAAGTTGACAATCTATACAAGAATCTGAAAAGCACACTAGTATTATATAACATCCTTAGTTGCCAAAGGTCACCATTTGACAAATCAGGTCCTGGCTATTGAAATAAGACTTCATGAAAAGATGATGAAAGCCCTAAGTCACTTAAGAAAAATCAAGGTAAAAATTGAAAGCTATATCCTTTAGAGATCGAGTCCCAATGAAAGCAAGAAAATAAATCAAGATTAACTTGAAATAACTATTGTTGGGTCAATTTACTAAGTAAACTAACATAGGTATTTTACTTGTCAATCCGGGTTTGTAGACTTGGAAGCAGGTCCAAAATATATGGATTTCAGATGAAGTCAATTTTAGAAGACAAAGTGTAGAAGTTGAAATAAATGCATATTACAAATATATTCTAAATTCTAAGATTTATGGAATTGCATATTACAAATATGAAATCTAACTAAGAAGTTTCTAATTCAATATGTAGTAAGTGAAGGAAGAGGCTCTTAACTTAGGAGATCCTGGTTGTTCCCCACAATACCACCTTCAAGAAGAGAAACTAAATAACAATAGTTTATGACGTATAGACAGTAAGAGAAGAGGATCCTAACTTAGGAGGTCCAGGTTGTCCTTCTTTACATTTCTATTCCAACATTGTTACCATTGCATTAAAACTAGAAATTCAAGAAATAATTCAAGAAAGGAAACTAAAGAGGATGAATTTTAGTTGTTGTTCATGATTTGATAGAAAGAGAATTTAACTTAAATTCTTGTTTCTCCTTTCATATGAAAATTATAATTAAACCAATAATTATCCAGCAATCATAAGAAATTCTCACACATCTAAATCACTGAATAATAAATTTGAAGCAAAAAACTATTGCATTAAAACTATGTTAATTTAACCAAAGTGTACTTAGCTTGGTGTGGGGGCCCTCCACCCTTGCCTTGCACAATTGAAGAACTTCTCATCTACAACAAACTTAATCAATCACCCACATCATGGAAAGTGGAACCGGTTCTTCAAATTGTCTCAAAGTCTTCAAAAGTCTCAATACAAAATTACACAAATTCTCCATGCTTGAATAGTCCATAAACTTGGTTTAAATAGACAAATAATAAACAAAATTTAGCTATAATGTCTCTAACAGTCCTTTCCATCCTAATCCCATCCATCTAGGTCGAACTCATCCATTCTGTTTCCAAAATCTGGAAAATCCCAAAAAATACTAATTCTGCCCTTTTTCCTAGGGATTTCTGTATGACAGGTCAAGTTTGACCAATGTTGACCGAGCTTGTTTTAGCTCAGTTTGACAGAACCAATAGTTATTTTTCCATTCGTGGTTCATAATATTTCCAAATATATGCTCATCTCTCGCCCAGGTTTCCTACACATATGACTTCAATGAAGCTATTACGAGAAGTTTTGGTGCAGTCCAAAAATACTCTTAAAACCCAATTTTTACAAAAAATTCTAAAAATTGAAAAGCTTAATTTAATTACCAGAATATGCATAATAAGGCTAAAATGAGTCATATATGGATGATATAAGATGGAATATGGTGGTAAATAGGTGGGTTTATGATAGACAAAATTGACCAAAATTGAGGGCAAACATCTCCCCCTTGCTGATGTTCAAGCATGTCCTCACGCTTGCTTCCTCCACTTGGATCTCCTGAGTGATGATGCCCCTACTGTCCCTGATCCTATAGCCTATTCCTGTGTAGCATGAAGAATACAGTCAATACCCTCATACTTCCCTTCCTTGTAGATTGAAGCTTTCATCTTTTGCCTCTCATATTTAATTTACTGCCATGTCTTCTTCTCATTAAGCCATTTGTAAGCTTGTTTAGAGATGAAGATATTCTTAGTTTCAAGATTAACAATTTTCTTGGTCAATTCCACACTTTCTTTGATTAAGTTTTTGTTTTTTTCTTTGCACATCTTATTCTCCTTTTTCAAGTGTCTTTCCAAGATCTTTTTGACCTCCAACTGTCTTGTTAGCTCTTCTATATTCTTAAGGTACTCTTCATTATGCAGCTCTCTAACCTCTTCTCCAGTCTCCTTAGCATATAAATGAGATGAGGTAGCACCTACCCAATAATTCTCAAAGTAGGAGTCCCTCTCCATAGGTTCTTCTTGGACTTCCCTCTACATTCTTTGTATTATCTCATCAATTTGTTTTGATGTTGGTGGAGTTCAACAATTTGAATTTTTGGGTCTTTCTCCTTGTTACTTGATTCTTCTTCTGTTTTCCTCCTAGGCTTCCTAGGAATGGATAGAAAGGATATTTCTTTTTCAACCATAATACTATCTCGCTTCTTCTTTGATCTAGTCCTAGAATACATAGGGGAATTCATAACGCTGTTTGTTACATGCAATTGTTCAAAATTTTCTTCTGTTGTTTGTTCTTCAAGATGTTTTTGAACCAAAAATTCTTTCCAGACCATTCCCTTATTTCTTATCTGATATTCCACAAGTATTTTGATGAGCCCTTGATGATAAATGTTTGCTTCCTTTGCTTCAGTTTTGTTTTTGACATTGTCTATCATTTTAGTCAAGCTTCTTGAGAAGAAATAAGGTAGATTGATTTTGGACTCTCCCTTCATGTGTTGAAGCAACCTAATGTGATAAAGATAGACCACACTATACCGGTTGTCACAGGTGAAATATTTTTGGATAATCAACACTAATTCTAACCATGGTTCTCTTAAACAGTCCCTTGGAATTCCTTTTTCCTTGTCAAATGATCCTTTCCTTTCTCTTTCTAGGAAGAATGCCAATCCTTTCTCCTTAAAGTGTAAACCTTTGTGATATTCCTCTCATGTCAAGGGAAGATCTAGTGCTTAAGAGAGAAATTCTGGGTTTAATGGTATGGATATCTCATCCACTCTTGTTTTCCCATGTTCATAATGATTTATAACTTCCTCAGTGATTCTGTCACTATGTCCATTAAACTTTTGAAGAAATTCCAACAATCCTTCTTGGTATAATATTTCTATTGTTTCCTTTCCCCAATTTTCTAGTTTGAATTCTTTGGGCTCAATTTTGGTTCCCATTCATCTCTGCTTTGTATACCAATTGATATATCCTTGTACAATCAAAATCCTCATTATGAATAAACAAAATGTATATATATATACTTGTCCTTTTTATTCATGCAATTTTTAGGATAAATACCATGGTAGATGGACTTACCAAATCTCTGAAGCTCTTGAAAAAGAATGAGAATATTCCTCTGCTTGTAATTTCTTCAATTTCCCTTCGTTCTGCTGCAAATGATACCCCAAAAGGAGTCCTTTGTTTATAAAACTAATAGATTTTTTTTTTTTTTTTTTTTTTAATGTGTGGAAGACCATAAAAATATCTCGAAAATGTTTCACTGCTTTACAAAATTGTGCCTCAATATCTGTTGGCAAAATTTGCTCATGGAAACCCTTCTCTATTTCAAAAAATTGTGTACTTTGTATATACAATAGGACTCTTTGCATTTTCATATGCAAATTTTTTGACAAATATGCATGAAGAAAATTATTTTAGGTTACTTGAACTTGAAGAAAACTTGTGGAGGTTTTCGGTTAATGGCTTGTTTTCCCTATTTAAACAATACGATTTCAATTAAAACTCCTCCTTCAGCATCTCGAAGATTCATGAATAACACAAGTGGCAAGGTATGTTTATGGTGACAGAGCATTACAAATCCACTACTGAAGTCTTGTTTTCTCCTATTATGACACATCTTAATCGAAACCTTGAGTTATCCATCCCCAAAATCATTTAATTGCTGATGAAATTTCAGGATTGACTCTTACCTGCCACTTGCGAAATGCTTGGAATTCGTTGGAGAAAACGGTCAGCTTGGCACAGAGAAAATATCGTCCTCTATCTCTTTTTTAAACCAAAGTGTCTCTCCTTATTTCTCCACGTCGTCCCTTAAATTTCCTCGCCTAATTCTTATTTTATTTCTCCACATCTCAGGGCTCTCATGACCTACACAGTCCTCTCTTAACCTTATATGTTCTTTCCTGCGTATTTCTCTTTCAACGAGGGTTCTTCTATGCTGTGGTGAATGCGCAGTGTTGCTCTCAACTCTGAGCTTGGTTTTGCTGTGATGATGGAGGAGAGCATACTCAGAGCTTGGTTTTTTTGTTTTAAAAATGTTTTGACTGTTTGTTGCTACGTTCCCATTCATGCTCTAACCTTTGTACTCGTGGCTGCTACTTGTGCTTCCAATGTGTCATGGTTTGACTTCCTTTTCCTTTACATAATTGTCCTTGCTGCCATGGGTTTTCATGCTTAATCCATCGCCAATATTTTTGTTTTACCCACGCTCTGTCTCTGATACAGTCTTAATCATGGCTTTTACATCTTCGCTCTTATTGGTTTTATACCTACTATTTCATGTGTTTGCAATCATGCATCATGCATTTGTCATTTCATTCCTATTTCATGTTGCATATTGTATGTTTTCCTTTTGATTCCTTTGTATGTCATTTTTTTGTATGATTATATATTAATTTGCTTTGAAATGACCATATCCATAGGTCATTTCAAATCAAATTCATTTTGTAATGACACTAACTCCTTTGTTTTGGTTTTGCAGGCAAACTAATCCTTCATGTTTTTACAAGCAATTCGTTATGAGGCAAACAAAATTTGGGCCAAAATTTTGGTAAAAAATGCTCATGTAGGCGAATGAATGTAGGATTATGATGAGTGAATGTGGGGTTATGATGATTTTTTTTTTTCAATGTAATAGGATGTACGATGATGAATGTAGGATTATGATGAGGTTAATATAGGGTTATGATGATGTTAATGAAATTTTTTTAATGTAGGATGTAGGATAACGTAATAGGATGAATTCATGAATAAGTATTGCATATTCAAGTTTCTTTTAAAATTAGTTTAACAATCCTAGAAAAAATTTCAAAATCAAAGGTTTTAAGAACATGTTTTACACTTACAGTACTTTCCTTCCGCTTAGTAGCTCATTGTCAATGCTCGTTCTGTTGATGACGACCTTTGCTAGTTTTTCAACACTTGACTCTTTTTAATGATGATAATTCTTTTGACTTCAAAGATGAATTTTGATGGATTGTAGGTACTTGTAGCTACTTATCAAATTCCCTTGATGTAGATTATGATGTTTCAAGTTCTTTCTGCATCTGATATTGATATTATTCAGGTCCCTTCTGATGAATATTGATGTCTCGGGTCCCTTCTGCAACCATATGATATTTGATTTTGTTCAAGTCCCTTCTACAATGATATTTGATTGATGTCTCAGGTCCCTTTTGCAATACAACTTTTTGTTATTAAACTATTTGCATAGTTTTATTATGAATCTTCCCCCTTGCTTATTTTGAGACTTGTCCTCAAGTCTTTGAATTCTGGAGGATGATTTTTGCAAAATGAAATTGAAGAAAAAGTAAAACAAAATAGAGAATTCATATCGGCCAAACAAGTTGGTTTTCCGACATGAATCCAAGTTTGTATTATGCCAGTTTCCTAGATTTTCACAACCAAAATCCTTTATTATTTATTATTAATTATTAATTTTATTCTAGAAGTAAGGAATGTATATCACTAAGTTGTTCCATTATTTCCATATTGTTTTCTTTTGAGACTCTTTTCAGAAAGTCTTCTTTATTGACAGGCTTATTATAGACTTTGAGTCTATGTCCATTAACGAGAAATGAAATTGTTGCTTCATCAATTGTCTTTATTTTAACTACTCCATTGTCAAAGATTTATTCTATCTCATATGGCCCAAGCCAATGAGTTGTAAACTTTTCTTTGAAGCCTTTGTACTTGGAGTAAAAAAGAAGTGCCCAGTCTCCTTTATGAAATTTTTTATTTTTGATAAATCTGTCATGCCATTTGATTCTCTGTTGTTGCATTAGTGATGTATGCTCAACTGCTTGTTGTCTGATTTCATCTAATTCATTTAGTTGCATAACTGTCTGTTGTTGTGCTTTTGACAGGTCCAATCCCAATTCTGCTGCAAGTTTAAAAGTATGGATTTGAAATTCAATTGGTAACAAAACTTCCTTACCATATACCAACTGATATGGGTTGAATCCAGTTGTATTCTTCCATGTAATTTTGTATGCCCATAATGCATCTCTTAACTTTTCTAACCAGTCCTTTCTGTTCATTTACACCGTCTTTGTCATGATGTTTTCAAGGACCTTATTAGTAGATTCTACTTGTCCATTTTCTTGAGGATGGTACAGAGTAAAATTTCTTTGTTTGATTCTATAATTTTCCGTAAGATCCCAGACAAGTTTGGAAGTGAAATGTGCTCCTTGGTCTGTAACAATCTGTCTTGGAACTCCAAAATTTACAAATATTTCTTCAAAGATGAATGAAACCATTGTTTCTTCTGTTGCTTTTGCCACTGCTTTCTTTCTACCCATTTTGTAACATAGTCTATACACACTAGAATGTACTTATTTCCATTTGAAGGCTGGTTAATAGGTCCCACAAAGTCAAGAGCCCATTGTTCAAATGGATCTATAAGTACTTGTGGTTTCAATGGAATTTCATATGATATTACATGTCTTCCAGTTCTTTGGCATCTATCACATCTTTTGACATAGGCTTTTGAGTCCTTGAAGATTGATGGCTAGTAGTAGCCAAGTTTGAGCACTTTGTATGTTGTTCGATTGTATGTAAAATTTAGACCACATGGCTCGTCATGACATGCTTTTAAAATATCAATAATTTAATATTCTCTAACACATTTTCCTATCAAAATATCATAACTAGTATAAAAGAGGTCGTCGTTGACCCAACTATATCTAACACTTTCTCTGATTATTTTTATTTTCTACTTGCTAGTCAAATAAGATGGTAATATTCTGGATGATAAATAATTAGCTACATATGAAAACCATGGGGTTTTAGCTGTTATAGAAAATAAATGTTCATCGGAAAAGTTGTCTGAAACAGGAATAGGATCACCAAGTGAATGAAGTCTTGACAGGAAATATGCCTCTTGATTGTCTTTACCTGGTCGATCTAGAACAATGAGATTTAATTCTTGCATTAATAATAGCCATCTAGTAATTATGCCATTGCTAATTACTTTGTTCATTAATTATTTAATGGTTGAATGGTTTGTATGTATAAACACTTGATAGCATGTTATATAATGCCTAAAGTTATTGACAGCATGCGCAACAAATAACATTTCTTTTTCAGTTACTGTATAGTTCAATTCTGCCAGAGTTAAATTTTTGCTTATGAAGTAAATGGCATAATTAAAACAATTTTATTTTTGTCCAAGTGATGCTCCTATAGTTGTATCTGATGCATCAAAGATATGTGAAATGGCAATGACCAATTTGGCCCTCTAAGAATGGGTGCTATTGACAATTTTTCTTTTAGTTTTTCGAATGCATTTTGACATTTTGTTGTCCATTGAAACTCAATGTATTTTGCAAGTAATTTGAACAGGGGTAGAGCTATTTTACTAAAGTTTTCAATGAATCTTCTGTAATAGCCCGCATATCCCAAGAAACTTCTTACTTCCTTCTGTGTTGTTGGTGGCATTAAGTTTAAAATGACTTGTATCTTTGCTGGGTCTACCTTTATCCTGAAGAAGAAATGTGGTGTCCCAATACTATCCCTTCAGTTAACATCATAAAACATTTCTCATTGTTGAGGGATAAGTTTGTATCTATGCATCTCTTTATAAATTTTTCAAGGTTGTTCCAACAATCATCAAATGTACCTCCATAGACATTAAAATCATCCATGTAGACCTCTACACATTCATGAATTAAATCAACAAATATGGCTAGGAATACTCATTGAAAAGTAACAGGTGCATTACATAATCCAAAAAACAAAACATTATATGCATATGTTCCCCTAGAACAAGTAAATGTAGTTTTATCCTGATCCTCCAATGCTATCTTAATCTGATTGTAACTGCTAAATCCATCAAGAAAAGAAAATAATTTCTTTCCTACTTGTGAATCTAGTACTTGGTCAATGAATGGTAATGGGAAATGATCTTTTAATATGGCTTTATTTAGTTTCCTATAGTCTACACATATTCTCCATTTTCCATTTTTCTTTGGTACCTCAACTAAGGGAGAAACCCATTGACTATCTGAAATAGGATAGATGAATCCCACCTGTAATAATTTTTGCAGTTCATCTTTGACTATTTATTTCATCATAGGATTCATTCTTCTTTTTGATTGTCTAACTGGTTTGATATTATCATCAATATAAATATGGTGAATACATGTATTTGGATGAATTCCTTGCATGTCTGTATAATCCCAGGAATTTTTTTAAAAATATTTCTGTAATAATGAAATTACTTGTTGTTCTTGTGATGATTGTACATTATTACCAATATTTAGACTCTTTCCAGGTTTGATTTCAATTATTTTGCTTTGTGAATTGGTAATTGAGTTAACATAAAAATGCTTTCAGATGAATTTTTCAATGATTGAATAGTATAATTTTCCTGAAAACATTGATTCAAAAGATGATTTACAGCTTCATATTGTGTTATTCTTAGCTACTAAGAAATATTAGGTTCAAAGATGAAAATGTCTATTAAATCCTCATTTTCTTCCTCTTCTCTAAAATTAAAGACTTGATTAATACTTATAACAAATTGAGTTGGTCTAGGTGGAGGTTGGTTAGAAGGCAACTGAAGTTGCTGTGGTTGAGTTAGTAGGGTGCAAGATTTTGTTGTGAAAATGGGATTTGTTGAGAATGTTGCTGGAATTGTTGATATTGAAATGGTTGTTGGTATTTTTGTTGAGGCAGTTGGGTTCCATAACTATATCCTCGCCAACCTTGTCCAGGTTGGTTTTGGTATTGTTGTGGAGGCCAAGCCTGCCATGGCATAGGAGTATTCCATGAATTTTGAGGAGGATATTGATAATTCTGAGGGATTTGTTGAGAAAATTGCTAGGGTAAATTCTGGGTCATACCCGGAAACCTTAGCTGCCAAGGTCTCCTTGGTGCCATATAGTAAATAGAATCAATCCCTTGTACTTATTCCATTGAATTTACATGCAATTCTTTAAGCTTTGGAAAAATTTCAGTTGAATGATTTTATGTACGAAGTCCACACACCTGGATATTATCCAAAGGACATTCTCTTAGTGGATGCTTCTTTCTACACTTAGGAAAAAAAATTGGTAGGATTTGATCTTGTTCATATTGCTTTTTCTTGGCTTTCAACACATCAACTTGTGTTCCTAAAGTGCTCAAAATATCAGTTTTAAAGTTTTCTAATAAAATCCCTATCTCTTCTCTTCTTACTCATCCCATTGCTGATTTAGAAGCTCTTGAATTAACATATTTTTTCCACTCTTTGCTCTTCCCCTAGAATATTTTTGACATAGTTCAGAAATCTCATCAAATGGAAACTTTTAGATGTCTCCTTTCCCCATTACATTCAGAATATCAAGGTATTCATCTCGTATACCTTTGAGAAAGATTATGCGAATGGTATCAGGATTCAAAGAGTTTTGTTTGGATTTTTGTAAATTGTAAAGAAATATTTCTAAATATTCTTCCAAACTCCCATCTTCTTGTTGAGACATCCTGAAAATATCTTCTTTTGAATCTCTAGGTGCGCAATAGGCTTGATACTTCTTAAGAAAAATTCTCTTCATGTCATTCCAAGAGGCAATAGTGTGTTCTCCTTGTCCCATAAACCATTTCAGTGCAACTGATTTAAGAGTAGTAGGAAAGAGACGAAGTTTATGTGTGTCATCTCTATATCCATAAGTACGACATAAAATATCAAACTCAAACATGAATGAATTAGGATCTTTTGTAGACATTCCATAAAAATTGGGAAAAATAGAAGGTGGAATATTCTTCATTTTTACCTTCCAAGAATTGCTCTTGTGTCTAGAATTGGGAAGCCAAAGGTAGCCTCCTGATCACTGTCTAGTTCTATATCATTACGTCTCTTATTGTCATATTCTCTTTTTGCATATTCTTCTCTTTTTCTCTCTGATTCTATTCTCCTTTCTTCCTCTCTTTTTCTCTGCCATTCTTTTTGTTTCCTCTTGTACTGAATTCTTTGTTCCAGAGTTAATATTGGTATATTAGATCCTTCTCCTTCCTTTGTCATTTTCTCTTCAGTTGTTTGTAATGTTTCAATAAGAGGTTGAGTTGGTGTTTCCTCAACTTTCTCTATTTGTTCAAGAACTGGTTGCTCTAATTTTTTAACGATTGGTTTCCTTATCTCCTTTTGTTTTTCTATGAAAGGTATTTCTATTGGTGTCTGTTTTCTTTTTACTTCATAGGCTAACAAGGTTTGTCTTTCAGTAAGAGTCAATCTTTGTCCTAATATTTGTTTTTCTTCCAATTCTTCCAAAGTTGGTCTTCCAGCAACTGGTGTAATTAGTCTTGATGGTCCTTCTCCTATGGGTGGTTGAGTTGTTGGGGGGTTCTATTTAGCAAATCTACCTTTTTTATCTCTTTCTCTAGGCATAAAGAAACTAACTAAAAAAATAAATTTTGTCATTGTTTTTTTTTTTGATCTTCCTAATTGATTATATTGAAGTATGCTTCCCCGACAACGACGCCAAAAATGTTGGGTCAATTTACTAAGTAAACTAACACAGGTATTTAACTCGTCAATCCGGGTTTGTAGACTTGGAAGCATGTCCAAAATATATGGATTTCAGATGAAGTCAATTTAAGAAGACAAAGTGTAGAATTTGAAAGAAATGCATATTACAAATATGTTGTAAATTTTAAGATTTATGGAAATACATATTACAAATATAAAATATAACTAAGAAGTTTCTGATTCGATATGTAGTAAGTGAAGAAAGAGGCTCCTAACTTAGGATATCCTAGCTGTCCTTCCCCACAATACTAACTTCAAGAAGAGAAACTAAATAAAAATAGTTTATGATGTATAAAAAGTAAGAGAAGAGGCTCCTAACTTAGGAGGTCCAGGTTTTCCTTCTTTACATTTCTATTCCAACATTGTTACCATTTCATTAAAATTGGAAATTCAGAAAACTAAAGAGGATGAATTTTAGTTGTTGTTCATGATTTGATAGAAAGAAAATTTAACTTAAATTCTTGTTTGACCTTTCGTATGCAAATTAGAATTAAACCAATAATCATCCCGCAATCATAAGAAATCCTCACACATCTAAATGACTGAATAATAAATTTGAAGCAAAAACTATTGCATTAAAACTATGCTAATTTAACCAAAGTGTACTTAGATTGGTGTGGGGGCCTTCCACTCTTGCTTTGCACACTTGAAGAAATTCTCAGCTACAACAAAATTAATAAATCATCCACAGCATGAAAAAAAAATAGAAAGTGGAACTGGTTCTTCAAATTATCTTAAAGCTTTCAAAAGTCTCAATACAGAATTACATAAATTCTCCATGCTTGAATGGTCCACAAACTTGGTTTAGATAAAATAATAAACAAAATTTAGCTATAATGTCTCTAACAGTCCTGTCCATCCTAATCCCATCCATCTAGGTCGAACTCATCCATTATTTTTCACAAAATTAGGAAAATCCCCAAAAATATTAATTTTTCCCTTTTTCCTAGGGATTTCTGAATGACAGGTCAAGTTAGACCAACATTGACCGAACTCGTTTTAGCTCAGTTTGACCGAACCAATAGGTATTTTTCCATCCGCGGCTCCTAAGCTTTCAAAATATATGCTCAGATCTCATCCAAGTGTCCTACACATATAACTTCAATGAAGCTATCACAGGAATTTTTAGTGCAGTCCAAAAATACTCTTAAAACCCAATTTTTACAAAATTTTCTAAAAAATGAAAAACTTAATTTAATTACTTGAATATGCATAATAAGGCTAAAATGAGGCATATATGGATGATATAAGATGGAATATGGTGGTAAATATGTGGGTTTATGATAGGCAAAATTGACCAAAATTGAGGGCCAACAACTACTTCATTGAAAAGTTATGCAAATGATCTCAAGGCAAGCAACAATAAGGATCAACAAAAGTTTAAGCCTCCTCCATGGTAGAAAAAATTCATGAGATAATTAGGAGAATGCTACTCATCAAGGTATCTAAGAATATTTTATGGCTATTGTTATTCATGCACTAATTTTGGTCATGAAGCTAGAAATTGTAGACCATACATCAAGAATGATTATAAAATTTATCATCAAAACCCTATAAGTAAGCTTGCGAGCAAATACAACAATATCCCTAATTCCCATGGAAACAAAAATTATAGTTGAGTTGCTTCATTATTTAAGTTCAATATATAATGTTATCGATGTCACAACTTTGGACACATATTGCAAGATTGCATAAGTAGAATGAAGTGAGCTCCTAAGCAAATAAAAGAACAAAAGATATCTAAAAATATTGTCAAATTTTGGGGACAAAAAAAAGAAGAAGCAAAGGGAAAAGAGAACGATTTGGTCTTGCATGATCAATGCACAAAATGTTAAATCATCTTCAAGGTTGAGTGCTCCACGAATAGTTATGGAATCAAAAAACTTGGGATCCATCTTTAGGTCAAAAGGTGTTGTCTATCGAGGCGGAAAATGTGCCGGAAGGGAAAAAAATCGCCAGAATTCGGCTAATTTTTTTCTTAAAAAATCTGATAGCAAGAGTGTTTGAAACCTATTTTTGATGGTGGAAATGGATTCAATACCATCAAAAACCCCCTGGGGCACAAAAAATCTTGAAATTTGACAGTTGTAAACCATACTTCCCAAAATTTATGTTGGATTTTATCAAAATATTGTTATAATTTCCATTTATTTCTAGGAAAATCTAAAGCCTCATTAGACTACATGCACAGGTCAAAATATTGAGAGGAAGTGCAAGCTGCTTAATCTATTGGAATTCAACAACACAGACAAACATATGTTTTTCATTGTGCAGGATGAGGATGGGAAGATCTTTCTACAATGTAAAGGTTTAGTTAGTGTTATCTTTTACAGACTTAGGAAGAATGGTATAAATTATGAAGATTCAACACGTATACATCTGACAAAATATGGAGATGCAAGATTAGACACACTAGAAATTTCCTATAGGACCATCACATAAACAAAATATTCAGAATGGAGTGAAACATTTTTGAAGGAAAATACTACTGTTGGGGAAAATAGAGAAACATTTCTGGAAATTGCATCTGATTTTATTAAAAATGATCTTATTCTTGTGGGTGATATAACTATAGAAGACATATTGCAGAAAGGGGTTCCCAGGTGTATAGACAAACTTGCACAAGAAATTCTAAATATTTGGTTGTTGAGTGGTGATAATACACATAATACAATAAATATAGGATTTGAATGTAACCTTCTTCAACAAGGCACGAAAAAAAAAAATTCCGGCTCTAAAAGGAATCAAATGTGGTAACCAAGATACCTCCATCAAGGTTGCAAAAGAAATCATTTTATTTCAAATTACGAATGCTTACCAAGCAATAAGTTTGGAGGTGAATCCTTATGTTGTTTTTGATTTGATCATTGAGGTAAAATATTTGGCATATGTTCTAGAGGATGACTTAAAAGATAAGTTTTTGTAGTTGACAATACTCTGTTATGGAACTTAGGGGCAATCCTCTCCCTTAAAGAGAGACCATGTCATCCAAGTAATCTTAACTAAAGATGAATACTAAAAAGGCCTGAAGGATAAAAAGTTGAAGGAAGTGATGATATTTTCGGTTTTGATTATGGTTGACAACAATGAGGTTCTAAATTTTGTTTTCTTGTTGGCACATTAGCCAATCCTAACTTGAAATACATTGATCACATGAATGAGGTTAATAAGTCGTCTTTTTTTCTTATTGGCATAAAAGACATGAGGATTAGATGAAAGGGGGAGCACTTGTAAATATGTAGTTAATGAGAAAGATAATGTTAGGTGAAGCACTCCATTTTCCATTAATTTCAAAGGGGCAGAGGAAGAGAAGAAGCACGAAGATAGGGGGAGTTATGATAGGGGTATTTCCATCAATGAAAAAGGGGCAAATTGTTGGAAAATATTATCATTAATGTCAAAGTAATTGTCAAGCATGCGACAAGCATGGTTTACCAAGGAGTCATTATGTTGACCATACTTTAGCAACTGTGAAAAGGTCAAAATTCCAAGAATATTAGACATCTAAGGAATGAATAAGATGGGATTAAGGCCCACAGTTCTTGATCTAATGGTGTTTCTTATTTGCAGGCCAAAGGTATCCTAGGAGAATGTGATAAAGACAAGGTTAGCAGGGGGAATTGCATCTCGAAGAGAAAGGATCCCTAATATACATAGCTCACATCATGCAATTTAATTATTGTTGTGTGGAGAATTATAGTTTTAGGAGTGTGAATTACATTCAGTGTTTCTTACTTGGTTGTTGATGGCGCCTTGATTATGCTCATGAGAGACATAATTCATCCCACTTTGATGCAAACTCTTTAGGGTTGTAACTACCAACTAGCACAACCACAAAGAATGTGTTTAGTGTTCATGTAGGTCTCTCTAGCACTAAAAACATTCCTATGGAAAATCACAATATATTTTTCTAATAACTTCCTATGCTCTTAAAGTTAAGCTAAGCCCACAATGATGAGCATGAAACTGCAACAAGTGATTCATAACTTTTGTCACGGTCCTGTATGTACTTTTGATAGATGTCATTGGAAGTGTCACCATTCTGAAGTCCCTTCTAGTTCTATGTTCACATAACACAATGATCCACTTTGCAGTGTTATTATCATCAAATGTATAAATAAGCGCCCCTAACGTAAATCTCACGAATCCTTGATCAAAACTAGAGATAGAATCCATGTTTTTGTTCCTATAATCAACTCCTAGTTTAATAAGATATGAATCCTTATCCTTCTTCACCACATATCCAAATTACTTATTCTTCTTACTTCATATCTCTTTTCACTAAATTGAACTTTTGTTTATTTTCTTCCTCGAGCTCCAGTGAAAAATAAGGTTGAATGACCTCTGATTTATGTATGTCACTATGCCCTAGACAGGGAAAACTTTCGAATTGACATGTCCTTTTTAGGAGCCAACCTGTGGTTTTATATTTTTATGTTGACACTGACCTGTAATACAATATTATGAGTACAAATTTTTTCATCATTGGATAATGCATTGTTTTTCCCAAGAGAATATTATTATATGATGAATATCTCACTCAACATACTAAAGAAACCATCACTTAATGAATTCAATCTACTTGTGGCATCTTCTAGGCATAATAGGTAATATTTTAGAATATCACTTTGACCTTCTTTTCTATCCTATCATAACTCAAATCTTTGCCACTTTAGCTCAAGAATTAAGTTATTAGAGACCTGAAGTTGGACTATGGCTGACTTAGAATAGGGACCGTGGAAACCTGAATCTGGACTTTGGCAGACTTAGATTACAAATTGTGGAGACTTGAATTTGAACTGTGGAAAAACTAAAATCTTAAATCTCAGATTGGACCCGGTGAAGAATCTCAGGCTTGTGACAAAATTATAACAGACTTGAACCGTTTCAGAATTGCAACCTTGTAGAGTGAAAACATGTCATCAGTCTTGGAGTAGCATCTTTTATAACATATTTGAAACTATCATGTGAAAAATTCTAGAGTTATTGAAGTATATGTTTTGGAGAAACTTGAAGATAATTTTGAATATTCTTGTAGTCGCCATTTGGAGCGGACTTGGAGTTGGGTTGGAGGCAATTTTTGGGCAATCTTTTGGAGGAATCCTAAAGTTTTCTTAGAATAATTTTATGAAGTGATTACAACAAACTCAAAGACACATGTCAAAGAAAACTTGGAGTGGCATGTGAAACATCTTTAGAGAAGTTTGTGGAGAAATTTATTGTAGCAATGTTCAAGTAATTTGATGGTTTTTTGAAGCAGTGTTTGAAGTATTTAAAGCAGTTGAAGAATTAATTCTTATTGAAGTTTAGAGTCTTATTGGAGTTTAATATTGGAGCCTTGAGAGAGACTAGGTTGGAGCTTGGATTTATAATTGAGGATTGGAGTCCTCATACAAAGTTGGAGCTTTGTGAGAGGCCAAGTTAGAGCCTGGATTGAGATTTGAGGGTTGAAGCCTTAAAGAAATTGGAGATTTTTTTGTACAAGTTGAAGAGGATTGGAGTCCTCACTTTATTTATTAATAAAATTATTTTTTTATTTCTTTGTTCTAGTATATTTTGTTTCTAATCAAAGAAAATCTTAACTGGGTAATTAACAATTGAAATACATATTGATTCAGCCCCCCCCCCGCCCCAGTATTTCCAACAACTTCATTACTCAATTCCTAAAGCTTTTAACTTTTTTAATTCATGGGTTAATTATATCAAAGCACTAATGTCTACAATGTTTTTCTCTATCCTTTCCAATGGCTCTCACATAACCACTTTATCTCCATCATGTGGAATAAGATAAGGGGATTCCCTTTCCTCCTTTGTCTTTATTATGGCAGCATAAGGTGTTGGCCATGCTCTTAAAGTATATGTCTTAGCAGGAAAAGTAAAATGCATCAGGATCTTTAGGGAAGATCTCCCTATTTCCTACCGGTAATTTATGGATGACACCATGTTTATGGGAAAACCTACAATCAAGGAAGAAATAGCCTTCAACAAAGTGCTAGATGAATTTATCGAAGCATCGTGAACTAATAGTAATCAATTTAATTCTCAATTGTTCTTCTTCAACACCTCCACTGCAGTCAAAAGCCACATTACTCGTCTTCTAGGTCACAAACACAAATTTTTATGCTCAAAATACTTGGGAGCCCCTCTAGTGGCTAAATCTCTCAGATTTATCCTCTAGTCTGATTTTATAGTTATATGTTATGTTCTCTTAACATTCCAGGTTGTGTAGTGCTTCTCAAGTTTGTCCTAATGAGATAACTAGTTAGTGTTTAATTTTCTACAATAATGCACAATAGAAACTCATCTTCTAATTTTATAATTACTATCCAATGATTTCCAATCAAGTTATCTTTATGTCATGTATATCAATAAGCAATTATACACAAAAAATCTCAACAATAATGCAATGAAAATATTAGGATCATAATGAGATAACCATGCATAATAGAGACAACAAATTTACTCTGGGAAAGCCCCACCTTAGGAAAAACCCAAGAAATTTTCTTTTAACGAGAAACTATTCTTCAAAAATATTTACAATTCCAATAAAATTCTAGAAATTTGTGCCAAAAATCCAATTCCAACATACCAGTCAAACCTGGTCAAATACCAACTAGTCAATGTTGGTCAAACCACCAAAATTTATAGAAATAAATGTTGCTGAATTTTGGTCAACACTCTAAAATTTTGACTAGAGATTAGGTTCGGTCTTGCAGTCAAAGGGGTCTATGGTCAACCGCGGTCAATTATGGTTGACTATGGTCAAAATTTGTTGTTAAATCATTCCTCTTCCGTGGTCAAACTTTCCCTTTTCTCTGCGGTCAAATTCAATCAAATTCTCGGTAAAACAAAGAAAATTCTTAGTCAAACAAAGCATGACAAAATTGATCAAATGGAAGCTTCTTTATCTTATTCAAACTTCATATATCCTCCTCTTAACTTTGCACGTGTGGATCAGAAAATAGGTCAAATGAGGAAGTCAACTTATGTACTTATATTTGTCAAATTGGTGCCCTTTTGACCAAGGGTCACACACTTTCATGGTGGGACTGACTTGATAGTTTGGGGCCTATATGAAGCCCAAAAAATACAGATTTTATTTTTTCATTTGCATAATTTTCTTTGGCCGACTTGGAAGGCCTTTTGGCATGCAGGAATACCTTCCCATGCTAGAAAAAATTCAATAGTTAGACCCTTTTTTCTCTTAACATCACGGGTTTTTTACTGTTTCTTAAGTTTTTCGTCCCTACTTACCTCTTTTTTGCCTTTGTAGCCCTCAAAAGCATCTTCTACTGAATCTGTAGCCTCTACCGAGCCCTTCTTTGGGGAGGATCAAAAAAAGAAAATAAATAGTCACTGGTGACTTGTGATAAAAAAATTCCTCGCTATGATCATAGGCATTCTCGTTCTAAGAGATCTAGATACACTAAGCATTGTCCTTAGAGTGAAAAATTGGTGGCGTTGGATTCAAGGTGGTTAGGATTTATGACGATAAATGTGAAACTTTCAAATACTGAAATCTTATTGGAGCAAATGGAAATTATTTTTCTAATTGTAAATTAATTTAACATTTTTTTGCTACGATAAATACCAAATAATTCACACTGCAACCTTCACAAATAAATCGTGGAAGAAAATAGCGTTGGAAACTAAGAAACTTCTATCACACACATAAATTAACATAGTTATTTTTGGACAAATGTCCCTGGAAAAACCCAAGTTGGGAACACTGGTGCAACCACTGAGGGTTTTTATTATTATGCATTAGTGAAATTCTGATTACAATTCAGATGCAAAAACTGGAAATCCACTACAGGAAAAAATGACCACAAAATATTAGGGAGACAAAATTTGTCTCACTCGACACTGATCTAGCACCAAAACTGGCTCTGAATGGGCTCCAAAAAACCCTTGTGTCATCCTTTGTGTCAACCCTGAGCAGGCACTAGAATGCTATGCCTGGAACTGCAACTAATCAATCCATATTCCTAATCCGGCCTCTAATAATGAATCATTGTCACCTTTCGAAAATATTCGTAGCCTCCAACAACTAAATTGATCCTATGTCTTTCTGAATCAAACTCTGCCACCGAAGCCTCTGCACATCCTCACTGAGAAAAACTGACGCTCCTATAGCTGACTCTTCGAATCTGGAAAAAATGTCCTCTGGACTCACTATCCATGACCCTCACTGTCTCTTCTTCAATCTCTGGCTCTTCAGAAATTACTGCTGCTCTCTGGAAATCAATCTGCCAAGGAAATTGAACTGCTTAAGTGTATTCTCCAAGTGCCCGTCGATTCACTTCTTATAATCCTCTATTGGAGCAATAACAACTAAGATTAAAACTTAATCAAGGGCTAGTATCATATCAAAGTCGATCCATGTGAGTTTCTAGACTATTCTCACCTTGAATTAATTAATTATGATTAATTAACCATATTCCCTAAGTTTAGACTTCATAAATATTCAAAATTTGGCTAATAATCTAATTAAGCCATCTCTAGGTGGAATTTCCAAAAACGATTTCTTAGTTTTGGAGATCTCATGTATTCTATCCTCTCCACCAAGTTTCATGACTAGAACACATTTGATGCTACAAAAACTAACACTCCCTCTTAGTGAGGATTGTGTTCTAGTGCTGCACACCCTGTTACAACACTCTATCTTTGTATCATCCCTATGTCACAGTGTTGATGTTTGGACACTGTGACTGCTTTCCACTTCCCACCAACCAGTGAATAACTCTAATGTTGCATATGTGTTGATGCTGACCTTGTTTTACTGCTTCCAACAATTCATCTGCATTGCAACTCCCTCTCATTTTTTGTTGTTGCAACTACAACTACTGCAACTGAGAAGCATCCGAAATACTGAATCATCTGTGTCTGTTGCATCTGTCTCGTGAGTCCTAACTACCACTAACCTCTGCACTCTCATTGAAGAATCTACATTTCTTCTAACTCTACACTGAGTCTCTTTCTCTGTTGTCAACACTACACTATGCTCCTCAACACCAAACTACTACTAGTTTGCAACTATCACACTGATATGAATACATATCCCGACACCGATCCATCCTGATACTGAATATTGTGGTCCCCCATAGCAAGGTAATTATCCATGAGGTAGAATCCTCAAGGACCCTTCCCATATTTTTATCTCTCTGGGGCTACAACACTAAGTCACCCCAAATCACTCCTGGAGGTATATATGCGAACATCACAAAATATTCCTCCAACATGGAGGATAGTCTATCTATCTCAGCATGTGTTGATGCATGGTATTGCTTCTCCTACTTGTCCTTCCTCTTGAGAGGACATTGGGTACTATAGTGACCAAACTCACCACACCTAAAGCACTTGACCTTAGAGATATCATTCTTTTTCTTATTTTTCTCCCCCTGCCCCTGACTGGGACCCTTAGATGCAACAACCACATTCTCCTCCTCCTTCACACTCTTTGATCTGCTACTACTGATGGATCTGTTTAACAGATATTACCTCAACTCTTCCTTCTACAAATCAGCCCACATCCTGTCCCATCTTGGTAGCATGTCTTTTCCCAATATACTTTGGACGAAGTCTTACCAATCCTCAGAGACATTTTTTATTGTCAATCATACTAGCTTTGATGGTTGAGGTGCTGCCCCAACAATTGCAAGATGATCTCAAACCTCCTGAATCCTGGTGAGGAAGGGATTTATGCCTTCTCCCTTCTGCATCCTGATGCATATCAACTTTTCTTCCAACAAAATCTTCCGCTACTAGGAATTACCCTGATATAGCGTGGAGAGAGCATCCCACATTTCCTTGGTTGTTCCTTTATCTGCCACATATGAGACTATATGATCTCGAACTCCATCCAAGATCAACTGCTCCGTCTTCGCCATTTACTTCATTTATTCCTTCAGCTGATCCGCATATTGGGGAACTGCCACCACATTATCTATATAGGATTTGAAGCCATATTCATCTATAAGGAAGGACATCCTAGCCTTCCCGATGACATAGTTAGAGGCTATTGCTAAGTCATAAGTTTCTGGTATTTGGCTTGTAGGCTGTTGGATATACTCTTGGTGTTATTGCGACACATGAACAATTTATTTCTCTTAGTGCGACAATTTTATGACAACTTATGACACTTAAGATACACTCTGTGACGACTGTGACAACACTTGTGCGTCAATGCTTAAAACTTTGGAAATGAGTGTGACATATGTTTACATGGTTAGATTAACTCATTTAAACAAATATGACCTCTTGAAACCACTAGAATAGGCTTGTAAATATTGTGCGATAGCTAACATGTGAAAAGATGACATTTTGCGTATCTTGCAAAGGGACTGAAATGTTGAGATTTTGGGGTGTTTGGGTAGCATCGGATGTGATCTAGTTCCCAAAATTTGTGGAGGAGCTGGAGTACATGAGATCTCCAAGACCTAGAAAGAGTTTAGAAGAATTCCATCTGGTTTAAGTTTTATTCAAATAATTAATCTTTTTAATTAAGGACCCTAAGTCTAATGTGGGAAAATTAAAAGATTAAAGTGAATTCAATTAAATATGTGATGAGAATGACTTAAGTGACATGGATCAAGAAACTTCTAATCTTAGCCGTCAATTAGAGATTAGATTAGGACCGTTGGTTTTCCAATGAGAAAAGTATAAGAGAAGGGCTTGGGGTCAGTTGGAGGACACACTCACACTGGCAGAGCACTGAAGCTAAGCTGAGATTCTAGGGCGTGGTTTGTTAAGAATTTTAGAAGTGTTTCAGTTGCAATGAGGGGCAGTATTAGCAAGGGGGGTGGTCGAGTCCCAGGCCAAGAGTACAATGAGGGTAGAGAAGGAGCATTCTAGAGTAGCGCAAAGGCAGTAGCTACGTAGTCCAACCAAGAGCCGAGCAGGGACAACATAGAGGCAACAAGAGCCAAGCAAGGATGACGCAGGCCCAGTTAGGGAAGCACAGGGGCAATGTAACCCCTTCTAAGGTGACACAGGCCCTTCCTAAGCAATGCAGAGGGTGACGTAGGCCAAGAAGGCTGACGCATAAGGATTCAAAGCAACACTAGGGTTTCCAGAGGCTGGAAAGGGGTTGAGTTCTATAAATCTCGTTTGAGGGTGTGAATCTACCATATTTTTTTGTCTCTAGGATAGAGGTATTGCTGCCATTTATATTTCTCTGCCAGGTTAACTAGTTTTGTTGCCTAGGATTGTTGTACTTAGAATCTGCATAATAATAAAAACCCTCCAGAAGTGAGAAAAACTAGTTTTCCCACATTGGGTTATTCTAGGGAAATTTGTCAAGAAAATCCTCGCGTATCACTTTGTATATGAGCATGTTATTCAGTATTTGATCTGTATGTGTAGGCTGTTAAATGTGTTTACTTCGATGTTAATTTTGAATATTTAGATTAATAACTTATTTAAGTAGGAGAATTAAATCAAGATTTAATAGTAGGTTTTCTTAATCTTAAGAAATTTTCACACGAAACAATTCAAGAAAACACATAGAATAAGCTTCAATGTTTGCGACGACAATGTACAAGCCAAAATTTTGGAGGGTGTTGTAGCAATGATGACAAGATGGTAGAGATTTAACCTACATGGAATATGATCTAAAATTCATAGTAGTATACGAGGGAGGCAAGATTAGGAGGGGTTATTTTTCACACCAAAAAAGAAACAGTGACACAATATGATTGGGGATTGGGGAGTGCAACTAATAACTAGACAAAATGCTTAGCTATATGGAAAGGTCTTGAATTCATGATGTTAAATAAAATTCAACATTTAATGGTGTTTGAAGATTCACTACTAGTTATTTAGCATGTGTGTAGGATTAAAGAGAATCCAATGAAATCGCAATCCTCTGTTTCGCACAGAATAAGTTTGCAACTAGAAATGTTCGAGGTTGTTGAATTATTTCATGTTAATACACATCACAATTCATTAGTGGAAACGTTAGCTAATAAAAGCGTCTCTCTAGAACAAGGAATGATGGCTCAAGATTATAGAAGTCCAATTTCAAAACCTTACGATGAAGTTATCAAAATCAAATCATATTCGCAGGGTAATGAAACTCTTAATTTTCATTAAAGGAAGAATTAAAAGGTTGGTTTCTCGACATACTATTGCAAGAATCCACCTTATTTTTTTGATTATGTATTTCTTCACCTTTCTGTTTCAACGAATCCTGTTGAAAATTCAACAAGAAATGTGTGTCTAATTTAATTTTCCCTTAGTTAAATTGGACAATAAAATGTAATCTTATCTCGTAAATCACTTGTAATAGTTAACTGAGTGTGATAAACTCAATTAGCTCATGAATTTCGAGTTGAGGATCGTTGGTGAGGCATGCAGAGTGATTCTATTAGTTATTGATTCCAAGTTGCAGTTAGTGCATTGGTTTAATGCATGAGAAATCAATTAACTCAATTAATTGAGTTAAAATCAGTTTAACTAGTTGTAACTATTTGTTGCACTAGTGACAGGTCAAGTGAATTAAATTAGATTTAATTCATATGCAGTGATTTTTCATGTAACTGATGATTTACTATTAATAGATGCATCCATGTCAGTTCCAGTGGAGACCCAGTTTAAACAAAGGTTAAAGGGATGTTAACTATCAATTGTATTATTAGTAGGCTGCCCGCATGCAGTAAAACAACCATAGGATTTCCCATGAGCATTGCGCAGTTTTGGAAGGCTCAATTTCCTAAAAAATAGAGATTTCATTCCACATGAATTGCGCAAGCAAGGCAGGCTGAGCAGAGGCTGAAAATTGGCTAAGTGTTGGTCGATTTTGTCCGGATCAGTGTGAGATAGTTGTGAGAGTGCAGGAGACTCTTGTGAGAAGAGTGCATTGTAATTGTTATATGATTCCTTGGTGAATATACAATAGAAGATAGAGGGGTTTTGAGCAGTAAGCTTTCCCTGGGAAAATATCTATTTTGTGGTTTGATTTTCTTCTTTCTTTACCAATTTACCCTGACGGGGCCCATATTCTGGCGTTTCATCTCCTAGGGTTAGGTTTTTGGATTTTTATGGTTTTCCATTGTATCTCAATAATATATAGGCCTTCAAGCCTCATTGTAACATGAATTTTAGAGGCATGTAGCCACCACATCTCTTCTCAGAGTTAAGCTACCAACGCCCTAGCTAGTTTATTTCCATTCTCTCTATAAGCAAATTTCAGTTCTTTGATATTAATGAAATGAAGTGTTATTTCCACTGCATATTTGTATTTATCGTTATATGTGTATTCTATTGCATTATTGCATAAATCTAGATAAGATTTGATTGCGCCTCATAACCCACAATAGAATGGGGTTGCAGAAAGAAAAAACAAAACAATTGTGGGTGCAGCATGAGCGATGTTGCATGATAAGGGCCTACCGTTGCATCTATGGGAAGAGACATGCAACACAATGGTATTTGTGCAAAACCATAGTCCTCATTGGATACTTGGCATGAGTACACCAGAGGAGGCTTTTTCTGGTAATAAACCTGATGTTTCATATTTTAAAAATTTTGGCTCAATTGTCTATTTGCATGTGACCAAAGATTCAAGTAGGAAGCTAGAACCAACAACTGAGATTAGGATATTTGTGGGGTACATCGATACTCCCCACAACTATCAGGTGTATTTTCAAAACAATAGGATGACTGTTATGAAACGAGATATAAAATTTGATGAGGAGAAAGCAATGTGATTGCCCCTTGAGAGGGAGCTTGATTTGCATGCAGATGAGGAACTCTTGATTCCAAAGAATGAACCTCAAGATGTGGAGTAGCCACATGCGGAGGATCATGGAGTGGCAGAAAATTCTCATGAGAGCCATCCACCAGACATGGTAGAAGGCGCACCACAGAAGGTGATAGATTGAGACTTGATGCGACAGAACATGTAGGAGCACCTACTTCACTGCGCAAACAGAGGTAGTCTCCGAAAAGGCTTACTAGATACATGGCTCATATGAGAAAGTGTATTGTGACAGAACCATCCTCTTTTGAGGAAGAAGTGAAACAACCAATTTGGGTTGACGCCATGGTTGAGGAGTATGACTCCATCGTTAAGAACAGTGCATGGGAAATTGTCCCAAGACCAGTTGGGAAATCAATGGTTGGATCTAGATGGGTCTATAAGGTGAAGCAGGTGGAAAATGGGAGTGTGGAGAAGTACAAGGATAGATTTGTAGCCCAGGGATTCTCACAAGTTGAGGGGATTAACTATGAGGAGACTTTCATACTGGTTGCAAGATACTCATCGATTAGATCTATCCTTGCACTCTCAGCGCAGATGGGGTGGCAGATACATCAGATGGATGTGAAAACTACATTTCTCAATGGAGTTATTAAAAAAGAAGTGTACATAGAGCAGATAGAAGGTTTTGAGATCTTTGAAAGTGAGTCACATGTATGCAGACTCAAGAGAGCACTGTATGGGCTGAAGCAAGCACCTCATGCTTGGTCCACCAGGATTAACAACTATTTCACCGGGTTGGGCTTCACGAAGAGTGAAGCGGATGCGAACCTGTACTAGATTGTGGTTGATGGTAAGCTCTTGATTATCGTACTTTATGTTGATGATATAATTTTGATAGGTGATGAGCAACTGATAACTTCTAGCAAAGAGGATATTGCAAGAGAGTTTGAGATGAAGGACATGGGACTCCTTCACTATTTCCTTGGTTTGGAAATATGGTAGTGGGATGGTGAGCTATTTTTTTCTCAAGGCAAGTATGCCAAAGTGATTTTGAGTAAGTTTCACATGGAGAGCTGTAAACCCATGGAAACTCATCTTCTAGGAAACTGGAGGAAGGAGGATGCTACTTTAGGTGAGGAAGTGGACGCTATTGCTTATAGGTAGCTTGTGGGTTCACTAATGTACTTGGTGAACACAAAAACAGACATTTGCTACGTAGTTAACCAGCTGAGTCAAGCTATGGTTAAGTCGACTAAACTCTTTTGGAAGGCAGGGAAGCATTTCTTGAGATATCTCAGGGGCACTACAGAGTATGGATTATGGTACATACAGAAAAAGGGAGTGAAGCTTCAAGGCTTCACTGATGCATATTAGGCAGGCATTCCATCAAACATAAAGAGCACATAAAGAGGGATCTTCAGCATATGATCGACATCAATTTCTTGGTACATCAGTTAGTAGATATTTGTGGCACACAGTTCAGCCGAGGTAGAGTACGTGGCATTGAGTCAGGCTGCATGTGAGGCCATTTGGATGAGGAATATTCTGGTTGGTTTGTTTGGTCATCATATGGATCTGACGATGATACATTGTGATAAGTAGAGTTGCATAAAAATCTCAATTAATATGGTATTCCATGATAGGTCCAAGCATATAGACATCTGGTACCACCATCTTAGATATTGTGTTCGGAGGCGCATTATGTTACTTAAGTACATTCCCACGGAAGATCAAGATGCACATATTATGACGAAGGCGTTCTCCAAGAGAAAATTCGAATAGCATAGAGGCAGGATCATGGTAGCTAATAATCCATTTCTTGTTGAGAGGGAGTGTTGAAAAGTCAACAAGAAATGTGTGTCTAATTTAATTCTCCCTTAATTAAATTGGAAAATAAAATGTAATCTTATGTCATAATCACTTGTAATAGTTAACTGAGTGTGATAAAATCAGTTAGCTCATGACTTTCGAGTTGAGGGTGGTTGGTGAGGCATGCAGAGAGATTATATTAGTTTTTGAGTCCAAGTTGCAGTTAGTGCATTAGTTTAAAGCATGAGAAATCAGTTAACTCAATAATTGAGTTAAAATCAATTTAACTAGTTGTAGCTGTTTGTTGCACTAGTGAGAGGTCAAGTGAATTAAATCAGAGTTAATTCCCATGCAGTGACATTTCATGTAACTGACGATTTACTATTAATAGCTGCATGCATGTCAGTTCCAGTGGAGACCCATTTGAGACAAAATTTAAAGGATGTTAACTATCAGTTGCATTATTAGTAGGCTACCCGCATGCATTAAAACAACCATAGGATTTCCCATGAGCATTGCGCAGTTTTGGAATTATGAATTTCCTAAATAATAGGGATTGCATCCCACATGAATTGCGCAAGCAAGGTAGGCTGAGCAAAGGCTAAAAATTGGCTAAGTGTTGGTCGATTTTGTCCGGATCAGTGTGAGATAGTTGTGAGAGTGCAGGAGACTCTTGTGAGAAGAGTGAATTGTAATTTTTTCATGATTCCTTGGTGAATATAAAATTAAATATAGAGGGGTTTTGAGCAGTAAGATTTCCCCATGAAAATATATGTGTTGTGGTTTGATTTGCTTCTTTCTTTACTTGTTGTGATTGGTGATCATGTTTATTTTCCGCAATACATTTGTAGAAGGAATCAATATCTTGATTTAGCATATCACATGATTGGATTAAATCCATTGGTATACATATTGTTTGTATAATTTCTACATGGTATAAGAACGCAGGAAATCAATATAGTGGAGGAGAAATTGAGTTTGTGTTGAATAACATTCGAATTTGCAAAAATATTCTTTGGTGTGACAAACGGATCAAGATCAAGACGGCTTTCAATGGCTTGAGATTAGAATATGGAATCGAGGGCACTTCTAACTATATTGCGTGGAATGAAAAGATGGAGGAAGTTCTGTAGGGCAATAGGTTGAAAGAATTCATTGATAATGACATTCCCAAACCCGCAGCAGCAGATGCCGCTCTTCGTGATGCTTGGCAAAAGAAGGTTGCAAAGGGGACGAGGATCTTATTGGAGGGAGTACGAGACCACATTGTCTCAAGTTTCCATGGAAAAGAGACTCCATATGCAATGTGGAAGGCTTTGACAGATCTGTTTCAGAATAGTAGTGACCATAGAAATTGGCACTGAAAGACAAACTTAGGAAAATCAAAATGGAGAAAGGCGACACTATTCTGAAATATTTAACCAAGTTTTTCCAATGACAATATGAGATTGGGAGTGTCAGAATTACTGTACCGGATGATGACTTGGTGAGCCTAGCTCTTCTAAGCCTTCCCAAGAGTTGGCATAGTTATCAAGACTCTATCAATGGGAGGGAGAAACTTCCAGATTGGGAGCGACTTTGGTCGGATTTGGTGCAAGAAGAATTCAGGCGGAATACGAGGGATGGATCGTCATCTAAGACAGATGATGAGGAAAATTGCGCCTTGGATGGTAAGGCAAAGAAGGGGAAGGGAAAAAAATCTTATTCCAAATCTTAGACCGAAAAAGAAGGCAAGAAGCGTGACATGTCTAGAGTGAAGTGTTTTCACTATCACGAGCATGGACATTATGCCACTAATTGTCCACAGAAGAAGAAGAGCAAGAAGGCTTTAGGATTTGCAGTTGGTGACGATTTTTCCTCGCAATTTGAGTTTGACTTCTCGCTCATCATATGCACGGTGTCTAGTGCGATGGGGTCAGTATGGTACTTGGACAGTGGTGCATCTTTACATATGACGAGAGACAAAGAAATTTTTAGTATCTTGGAGGAGAAGGATCTCTAGATGCATATCAAAATGGGTGATGAAGGGAGGTACAAAGCTACTGGGATTGGTACAGTCACCTTCCATAGATATTCAGGTAAACCCTTTTTATTAATATATGTCATGCATGTACTAGGCTTGAAAAATAATTTAGTTTCAGTTGCAATGTTGGAGGATAGAGGTTATGATGTGGTTTTTAGTGAAGGGAAAGCATTCCTTCGTCACAAGGCCATAGTAAAAGCCAAGAAGATTGGGATTTGTGTGAAGAATCTCTACAAACTTGATGTAGATGGTTGGAAAACATTGATGGGTAAATCAGACAAAGTGATGAGCCAGGATGAGGGTGAGTTACGACACAGGAGATTGGACCATATATACCACGGAGCTTTGAAGGTCATGCAACAGAATTATACGGGGCTTCCAAAGGATACTCTTGTGCGGATAGACACATGCAAGGGATGTACCATGGGGAATTATGGAAAGGCCACTTTTCACGAGAAGGAGAACCGAGCAGTGGTAATCCTTGAGAGATTTCACTGAGACGTGTCTGGACCATTCTCTATAGCTTCGATAGCAAAGCATAGGTATTAAGTGATATTTGTTTATGATTTTTATAGAAAGCGTTGGATCTACTTCATGTAGAAGAAAGATAAAACATTCTCAAAATTTTGTGAGTTCAAAGCACTGGTTGAGAAAGACACGGGGAAGCATGTGAAGGCTCTGAGGAGCGACAATGGTGGTGAGTACATCTCCATTGAATTCAAGAACTTTTGTAGCAAAGAAGGAATTTAGAGAGAGTTGATTGCGCCTCATGACAAACAACAGAATGGGGTCACCGAAAGAAAGAACAGAACAATTGTGGGTGCGGCACGAGCGATGTTGCATCATCAGGGTCTACCTTTGCATCTGTGGGCAGAGGCATACAACACAATGGTATTTGTGCAAAACGATAGTCCTCAACGGATACTTGGCATGAGTACACCAGAGGAGACTTTTTTTGGTAAGAAACCTAATGTTTCATATTTTAAATTTTTTGGCTCATCTGTCTATTTCCATATGACCAAAGATTCCCGGAAGAAGCTAGAACCAACAACTGAGATTGGGATATTTGTGGGGTACATTGATACTCCCCACAACTATCGGGTGTATTTTCCAAACAATAAGATGATTGTTGTGAGACGGGATATAAAATTTGATGAGGAGAAAACCATGCGATTGTCCCTTTAGAGGGAGCTTGATTTGCATGCAGATAAGGAATTCTTGGTTCCAAAGAATGAAACTCAAGATTTGGAGCAGCCACATGTGGAGGATCATGAAGTGGAAAAAAAAAATCATGAAGAGCCATCCACCAGAAATGGTAGAAGGCACACCACAGAAGCTGATAGATTGAGACTTGATGCGACTAAACATGTAGGAGCACCTACTTCACTACGTAGACAGAGATAGTCTCCAGACAGGTTTACTGGATACATGGCTCTTATGAGAAATTTTATTGTGACAGAACCATCCTCTTTTGAGGAGTCAGTGCAGCAACCAATTTGGGTTGACGCCGTGGTCGGGGAGTATGACTCCATCGTCAAGAACAGTGCATGGGAAGTTGTCCCAAGACCAGTTGGGAAATCAATTGTTGGATCTAGATGGATCTATAAGGTGAAGCAGGTGGCAGATGGGAGTGTGGAGAAGTTAAGGCTATATTTTTAGCCCGAGGATTCTCACAAGTTGAGGGGATTCACTATGAGGAGACTTTCACATCGATTGTGAGATACTCATCGATTAGATCTATCTTTGCACTCTCAGCATAGATGGGGTGGAAAATACATTAGATGGATGTGAAAACTCCGTTTCTCAATGGAGTTATTGAGGAAGAAGTTTACATAGAGCAAATAGAAGGTTTTGTGATATTTGACAGTGAGTCGTATGTGTGCAGAATCAAGAGAGCACTGTATGGGCTGAAGCAAGTACCTCGTGCTTGGTACACTAGGATTGACAACTATTTCACCAGGTTGGGCTTCACGAAGAGTGAAATGGATTCGAACTTGTACCAGATTGTGGTTGATGGTAAGCTCTTGATTGTCGTAATATATGTTGATGATCTAATTTTGATAGGTGATGAGCAGCTTCTAACTTCTTGCAAAGAGGATCTTACAAGAGAGTTTGAGATGAAGGACATGGGACTCCTTCACTATTTCCTTGGTTTGGAAATATGGTAGTGGGATGGTAAGCTATTTGTTTCTCAAGGAAAGTATGCCAAAGATATTCTGAGTAAGTTTCACATGGAAAGATGTAAACCCATGATGACTCCTCTTCCAGGAAACTGGAGGAATGAGGATGCTACTTCATGTGAGGTAGTCGACGCTACTGTTTATAGGCAGCTTGTGGGTTTACTAATGTACTTGGTGAACATCAGACCATAAATTTTCTACGTAGTTAAACAACTGATTCAAGCTATGGTTAAGCTGACCAAGCTCTTTTGGAAGGAGGGGAAGCATGTCTTGAGAATATTAGGGTCACTATAGATTATGGACTATGGTACAGACGGACAAATGGATTGAAGCTTAAAGGCTTCACTGATGCAGATTGGGTAGGTAGTCCATCAGATAGAAATAGCACATCAGGAGGGATCTTCAACATATGATTGACAACGGTTTCTAGGTACAACAGAAAACAGATATTCGTGGCACTCAATTTAGTCGAGGCAGAGCACATGGAATTCAGTCAGGATTCATGTGAGTCCATCTGGATGAGGAAGATTATGTTTGGTTTGTTTTGTCATCAGATGGACTCGACGATGATACATTGTGATAATTAGAGTTGCATAAAACTCTCGGTTAATTCGGTATTCCATGATAGGTCCAAGCATATAGACATCCGGTACCACCATCTCAGAGATTGTGTTTAGAGGCAAATTATGTTACTTCAGTACATTCCCACGGAAGATCAAGATGCATATTTTCTAATGAAGGTGCTTGCCAGGAGAAAATTCAAATACCATAGAGGCAGGATCAGGGTAGTTGATAATCCCTTTCTTGTTGAGAGGGAGCATTGAAAATTCAACAAGAAATGTGTGTCTAATTTAATTTTACATTAATTAAATTGGACAATAAAATGTAATCTTATCTCATAATCACTTGTAATAATTAACTGAGTGTGATAAACTTAGTTAGCTCACGTATTTCGAGTTGAGGGTGGTTAGTGAGGCATGCAGAGTGATTATATTATGTATTGAGTCCAAGTTGTAGTTAGTGCATTAGTTTAATGCATGAGAAATCAGTTAACTCAATTAATTGAGTTAAAATCAGTTTAACTAGTTGTAACTGTTTGTTGCACTAGTGAGAGGTCAAGTGAATTAAATCAGATTTAATTCACATGCAGTGATATGTCATGTAACTGATGATTTACTATTAATAGTTGCATGCATGTCAGTTTCAGTGGAGACCCAATTGAGACAAAGGTTAAAGCAATGTTAACTATCAGTGGTATCATTAGTAGGCTACCCACATGCAGTAAAACAACCATAGGATTTCCCATGAGCATTGCGCATTTTTAGAAGGTTGAATTTCCTAAAGAATAGGGATTGCATTCCACATGAATAGTGCAAGCAAGGTAGGTTGAGCAGAGGTTGTAAATTGACTAAGTGTTGGTTGAATTTGTCTGGATCTGTATCAGACAATTCTAAGAGTGTAGGAGACTCTTGTGAGAAGAGTGCATTGTAATTGTTTCATGATTCCTTAGTGCATATACAATAGAATATAGAGGGGTTTTGAGCAGTAAGCTTTCCCTGGGAAAATATCTATGTTGTGGTTTGATTTGCTTCTTTCTTTACTTGTTGTGATCAGCGATCATGCTTATTTTCCGCAATTGATTTGTAGAAGGATTCAATATCTTGCTTTAGCATATCGCATGATCGGATTGAATACATTGGCATACATATTGTTTGTATAATTTCTACAACTCCTTCTACTTGTCAATATTTGGGACACTTGAATCGCCACGAGAATTTAATCAGGAAAAAAATAGGTGGATGTTGGTTAATATTGTAATAAATTTTGAGGGATGGTGCCATTCAATCTTTTCATAACTAAGTTGTTGCAAACACGCTTGAGGATCTTGGCCTTAATGGGGAGGGATGAAAATTGTAGAGTAAATATTCCTTCGTTTGATTGCATGAGATGAATAATGTGTGAGGAGGATTGTCGTAATTAAGATGGTAAGCGAAGCAATGTCTTGGAAAATACAAGTTTGTATAATTATAAGGATAATTTGTGTATCTTTGTTTCTCCAAGACACTCAATATGGTTATTCCATAGTTCAACTAAAAGGATGGATTGCGGTATGGATATCCAAATGGACCATTTTTCAGGAGCTGAGAAGGGCGAAGTTAATCGACAATTGGATGACTTCATGACATCTACAGAGTATAAAATGACTCTACTAACCAAGTAAGGGGAATTGGGAAGGTTGAAACTCATATTCAAATTGTGCTCTTAAATAAATAAAAATCAGTTTGTTGTAGACCAAGTTGGGTAAATTACAAGTCATATATGATACCTTGAACTTTAAGATTGAGAGGTTGGTTCCTTCACCAGTTGTAGTGTCAAGCAAGGTGAATATGGAATATGGATTCGCTTGCAACCCTTCTCATGAAATTGGAAATGGAACCTGAACAACATGAGTCTGCATTTTTAAAGGCGTTAGTGGAGTTGGTTTATGCTTCTAGTCATGCGAGGTTGGAAAAGGATGGTGTTGAAGGAAAATTGGTTCATGGGGAGAATGACGACAAGTAGTTATTTTTTTTCAAGTTTTAACAAATTTTATGCAAACATGTACTTGTTTTAGGAGTTTTTTTGAGACTTTATAAGAATAACTAGAGTAGAATAAGAGTTGATAGGAAAAGAGCTATAAGCTCACACTTTCTCTGGTCCTTTTTGAATATTGTGGAAGAAGATTTTGTATTAGATGTAAAAGGTTTTTGCCTTCAAACCAGAATTGATAGAAAATATCCTACTTATTTTGTTTAAAAAAACATATCTTCATAGTAGTATATATAAATCAATAGTTGAAATTTATCTCCAAAATAGTTATTCATTTTTTACTCTTTCAGTTAAATTGAATAATAAAAAAAATGTCATATGAAGCGAGTTATGGTTTTTTGGGCATGTAGTATTGATAATCCATGGTATTGGCTCATGGTATCGTAACAAAGCCTATTTACATATTAAGAATCTTCATGGGAAAGTGGGAGTAAATCTCCATGATTAAGAATCATGTTCCATGTTTTTTATTTAAATTTAATGTGGATAACTTAGAACATATATAACATATTTCAATGTCCATATTGAATAAAATATTTCAATATCAACTATGTATATATTATATAAGACAACTTAAAAAAAGAAGAAAAAAATTTATGAATTAACACATTTTCTTGGTGTATTACCCAAAGTTAAGGAGATGCGGAATTCAAGTATATTTTTCAATTAATTTTCTTGGCAATTCAACAAAAACTTTGTTGTAATTGCAACGTTAAGTTGTGTAGTGTACACAGACCAAGTGTCAAGGAAATTTTTGGGGCATTGAACACACAAACACACACACACACACACATTTGTAGACTAACTAATAAATGAAATGGTCATTTTCTTAGCACATTTTTGGTCAATTTTGTTCAAAATCTAGTAGAGATTTTAAAAATCAGAAGTTTAAGTTGTTTAGTCTACACATATCGAGTGCCTCGGAGGATTTTTAGCGTGTTGAATCCATTTGCCTATTCAAAAGTCCACTTTAAATGATAAGAAATCACAATCTTACTAAAAATTGTATTGCCAAATTCCCCCAAAAATATATTTTGTATATTAGTAACACACACACACACACACACACATCAACGAAACGAGTATGAGAATTTTATTAAAAAAGGAGACTTGGGATCCGACCCAGAACCGTTACATTGATTCAATAGTAGCAATATCCTTTGTTGGTTTGGGATTGAGAACAAAGGCTCAATCCAAGCCTTCAAATAATTACCCCACGAAACAAAAAAATTTATCCTTTACAATAACTTTTTTTCCAAAAAACTCCTAAAATCTAAATGCATTTACACTCCATTTTCGACTACTTTAATTTAGGCATACTTCTGTTTTTTCTTGGAATTTTTTTTCTTTCTTTTTCTTCCCAAATTTAATCCCATCTGTAGTTTCTATTGTGTCCAATGAATCCTTTGATGCACGAACCTTGTTATTTTCTATATCTTCCTTATTTTCTTGATTTGCCCAAGACATGTCTTCTTCTTCTTCTTTTTTCCAGCAATTTTACTTTTGGATTTAGGGAGATGTTCATATTTCACTGCAATTTATTGTTATTTCTTTGATGTTGAATCTGATGGGTCCCCACACACTTCATATTGACTTATTGTTGATTACTTCAAATAGTCCTCTTTATCGGAATTTTCTTCCTGGATTTCCTTTATTTCTCCCTCATCCCAAGATTATTTCTCCTTATATATCGTGTAATTCCTGTACTGAATCCCCTCCCACCATGTAGAGCTCGAGTTATTTTTTTGAACATTATTGTTTTGCAATTTCTTTGGGAAATTTTTAAGCATGTGCCTAGTTTCATAGCACATGCTATAACAAAAATATACATTCTCGTAATTGATACTTTGAGTCCACACACAATATGGAGATGACAGGTCAATTTCAGTAGGAAAACCATTGTTGAAATCCATCTTCACACAAATTCATGCTTAAGTAGTTTTACAATATGATTTTCCTGTTGGACTACAATAATAAAACTTCCCTAACAAATTTAAAATAAAGGATAGAGTTGAGAGATTCGAGAAATGCTGAGGAAGATTCAAAAGCCTAACCCAAATAGGAGCCGAGGAAATATATGTTGATACTGGATAAAAAGTGGGAATCCAAGGATGCTAAAAAAGGCCAACCCCAAAAACATGGCCCAAAATCACAAATTTTCTGCTTGTCTTCAGCATTATAAAAAACAACAACAAAGAAACCTCGAGCCAGAGGACATGGTTAGAACTATCGACAATAAGGGTTTCCACCAATCAAATATCCACTTGTGTAGATCAAAGGAATGCGGCCAAAACCCATTAAATTTTCATACTAACCCTTTATCTCGAAAAAAAATTCATCATCAAAAGCTTGTTGATCCAAAACAATATTGGGGGCAGGAGTTTCTTGGAAAACTAGGAGAACTGATCTGACTTTCAGTATGGAACTATATGAAGTAGAGGCTTATACTTAAGTATTATTTTATTTATTCGAATGTAACAGTACATGACAACATGGCTCCCATACTGAGTTGTAGAGAGCCTCATGCAATAAAGGGGTCATGTATTTAAAATATGCTAATAATAAAACAAATATTTTATTGTGGAAAATACAAATTATAAATAAAATATTTCAATGCCAACTATATATATGTTATATAAAACACATTTTTTTTAATAATTAAACTATTTTATGAGTGTAATTCTAAAGATAAAAGAGTTGTGTTTTTCCTTCCATACTAAGCATGGATGGTGTGTGTGCATCAAATTTATTAAATGTCAAAATACCTAATGGATTTAAAGTTATATATATATATATATATATATATATATATATATATATATATATATATATATATATAAGAGTAGAAAAAATCAAATTGAATTAATTATGTACATATATAATTATATTTATATTATATACTATAAATATAATTTATACATATTATCTATAACTAGCATATCCCTGAAAGGGAACAACTAAGAGGAAGAGGTTAAATTTTGAAAAGATAAACTATGTGTAGTGCACTACTAAGGTAATGCATTTATAACATAATGTATTGCAAACTTGTTTACTTTTCAAATGTATTGCAAAGAAATTTATTTACCATGTTAAACTTTGTATCGGGAAAGGGAACACCGAACATAGCGTAGAGTTTACTATTGAAAAATACCTTTTATTTTTTAAGAACATGATCCCAACCACACTTAGCCTCGAGAGTTAGCTCAATTGGTCTAGTTCTCGTTGTTAAAATTACCGTGCTAATGGGAGGTCAAAGGGTCAATTCTCCTCGACCCTCTTGGGGTGAGGCTATGCTAATGAGCCAACGGGAAGTGATCCCTTCAGGTGGATCTACCTGGATAATTTCCATGAAAAAAAATGATCCCAACCACATGAAACGACCCTCTTACACAAGCAACACAATCCATGAGAGGAAAACATGTTTTTGAGGGGATTTAAACATTAGTGGATGAATAAAAATATAACCACTTTGGAAACCAACCAAAGCCCCCATTAACAACAAAATACACGTTTTACAACATTTCTGCAAACTTAAAAAATATTTCAAGATTTATGAAGTTTTGTGGCTTGTAGTCATTCACACGGATGATTTTACAACATTAGATCATATAACACCAATGCTTTTTTTGCTTTTTCCAAAGATAAATCTATTTTTTCTATTAAGGAAATACAAATTTACAAAAGTAGATGCATTTAAGCATTCAAGATCAAAATTGATTTTCCACAATAACGCAAAAATTCAAACCAACCATCTGATAAAGTGAGTGGAAAACACACAAAATAAACATCACTTTTTTTTTTACTGTTTGAGAGGAAGTAAACTTCCCTAGATATGTATACACAAGTTTTTCATAGATATACCAGTAGATAAATAAGAGAAATCAGGAACAAAAGTTGCCCGCTGAATACCCTCAACCTGTGAAGGAGCATAAAACATATATACCCATAAGCAAGACTGAAAATTGAACATTAGACCATGTTTGGTGGAATATCATTCACAAAATTCTGACTATCCACTGATTCCTCTATGAGCCATCTGCCCATAGCCTGTTGAATACATTTTTTAGAAAAGACATTCTCTTTAGCATTCCTTTCCCTGTAGATATGACAGATAGTGAAATCAACAAAACCAGATTTTAAGAGATTAATTTATTCTAAAGAGGAATCAAAATAAAATTTTGACATCTCTACACATTGTTTGTCCAATTTATAACATTCAAGTAATCCCTGAAAATCTGGATAGTGGATATCCCCAAATGTATCAACTAACACAAAAGAATTTTTAGAGTTTGAAGTTCAACATAATTATTAGAACTTGTACCAATGCCCACAAAAGATTTAAGGACCCTGTTTTCGTTTAGATGGATGATAATTCCAGCACCACACCTATCCCATGCATCTGAAGCACCATCAAAATAGGCCCAAGGAACATTGGCCCTAATATGTTCCTCTTTTATGGTCCTAGTGATTAGGATGTGGGAGGATTTAGGAATCAGTGCATAGACAATGGCACATTCAACTGCAATAGTATATGGAGCCGAGACATGATCTTGAAACACCCCTTTATTTCGAGCCAACCAAATACCCCATGATATAATCAAGGGTAAGTTCCTAGAATGTTCATCATTTGATAAGAACCACTAGTTTTTCAAGCTTCCACAATGGAAGCACCATTCCAGGTTTGTATGATTCCCAAGATATTCAGGACAGAAACAAAGTATTTGTGGTGAAAGGAAAGCTGATAAACAAGTGATATATAGATTGTTCAGATTCCTTACAGAGTGTGCACCAACCCGGACCATGTTTGTTTATTTTATGAATATTATCCCAAGTAGGCACCCTTTTCTTAAGGATACACTAGAAGAAGAGTCTAGACTTTGCAGGGCGTTTTAGTTTCTAAATCCACTTGTGCCACGATGATTGTTCCCCTCTAACTTTCTTAAACTTTGTATAGTGTAACCAAATTTTGGAGCATAAAATACACTAGGGGAGTGTACCCACCATAACTCATCCATTCTATCCCTTATCCTAACATTAGTTCTCTACAATTCCTTGATATAATCATGCCAGACTTCACCCCAGTGGGGTTCAAGGATAAGGTCCTCCGCTGATTTCCAACCTTGGTTCCATAATGTTGTATCATCATATTTTGTAATTTGATTGAGGGTGTAGACCCCCAGAGAGTTAAGATAGTCTACTAGATCCCATGGGAGGATATATATCTCGTTTCATCCCACCCATTGGTCCACACCAACTCTGAGCCTTCTACCATTCCCAACATGCCAAGACAGATCATCAGCAATGAGACCAAAAGATTCTATCGTGGCCTTCCAAATTACTGAACACTTTTTGGGCTTTTTATCTGGAATCCAGAGCCAATCTTCCTTCAGAATTAGGTCTATATACTTCATTTTGATCACTGATGTCCAAATATTATCCATTGTTAATAACTGCCAACCTGATTTTGCTACTAGTGATTTAGTGAAAAGTGGGAGATACTTGATACCCCATCCACCCCAATCCTTTGGCCACACAATTTTCTCCCATGAAAACCATGGCAGAACATCTTCCTCCTTAGATACCACCCACAAGAATTGACCGCAAACCTTTCTGATCTGAGTAAGAATTCCTTTCGGTACCCAGGTAAGTGCAACCCAGTAGCCATGAATAGCCATTAAAACATACTTTATCAGAACCAACCTTCCAACTCTCGAGAGCCACTTGTAGCTCCAATGTTTAACCCGCTATTAAAATTTATCTACCAACCATTTCCAATCCGTTTTCCTGTATGTATCGAGCTTGAGAGAAAAGCCCATATATTTAAACCTCTTTGACATGTTTTTAATCTCATAAGGAAAAACTGTTTGAATACTGTCAACCTCCCCTCCCGAGAGAGCATTAAAAACAGTCAAGTTTTTCTGGTCATTAATGAGCATACCTATGGCTTTCAAAAAAAGGTATAATGTGGATTTAAAATGGAGTAAATCTCCCCTTGTTCCATCACAAAACAAAATAATTTCATCCACAAAAAGGAGGTGAGTTATGTATAAATTTACCGCTACTTCAATTCCTTTTAAGTCCCCCCTTCTAGTGGTTGCACGAATACGCTGACTTAACCCTTCAACAATGATGAGGAAAAATGACATGTCGATTCAAAAGTTTTCCCTATCTGGGGTATAGTGAGCTACATAAATCAGAGGTCATTCAACCTCATTTTTCACTAGAGGTCGTGGAAGAAAAAAAAAAAAAGTTCAAATTAGTGAAAATAGATATGAAGTAAGAAGAATAAGTAATTTGGATATGTGGTGAAGAAGGATAAGGGTTCATATCTTATTAACCTAGGAGTTGATTGTAGGAACAAAAACTTGGATTATATATCTAGTTTTGATCAAGGATTCATGAGACTCTTTTGATGAAGTCATTCTACTTGTGGCATCTTCTAGACATAATAGGTACTATTTTAGAATATTACTTTGACCTTATTTTCTTTCCTATCATAACTCAAATCTCTACCACTTTAGCTCAAGAATTAAGCTATTAGAGACCTGAAGTTGGACTATGGGTGACTTAGAATAGGGACCGTGGAAACCTTAATTCGGACTTTGCCAGACTTAGAATAAAAATTGTGGAGACTTGAATTTGAAATGTGGAAAAACTAAAATCTCATATCTCAGATTGGACCTGGTGAAGAATCTCAGGCTTGTGACAAAATTATAGTAGACTTGGACCGTTGAAGAATTGCAACCTTGTAGAGTGAAAACATGTCATCAGTCTTGGAGTAGCATCTTTTATAAGATATTTGAAACTATCATGTGAAAAATTCTAGAGTTATTGAAGTAGATGTTTTGGAGCAACTTGAAGATCATTTTGAATATTCTTGTGGTCGCCATTTGGAGCGGACTTGGAGTTGGGTTGGAGGCAATTTTTGGGCAATCTTTTGGAGGAATCCTAAAGTTTTCTTAGAATCATTTTATGAAGTGATTACAACAAACTCGAAGACACATGTCAAATCAAACTTGGAGCGTTGTTTGAGTATACATTAGAGAGGCTTTTTTGAAGACTTCTTGGAGTGGCATGTGAAGCATCTTTAGAGCAGTTTGTGGAGAAATTTATTGTAGCAATGTTCAAGTAATTTGATGGTTTTTTGAAGGAGGGTTTGAAGTATTTAAAGTAGTTGAATAATTAATTCTTATTGATGTTTGGAGTCTTATTGGAGTTTAATATTGGAGCATTGAGAGAGACTAGGTTGGAGTCTGGATTTATAATTGAGGATTGGAGTCCTCATACAAAGTTGGAGCTTTGTGAGAGGCCAAGTTAGAGCCTGGATTGAGATTTGAGGGTTGGAGCCTTAAATAAATTGGAGATTTTTTTGTACAGGTTGAAGAGGATTGGAGTCATCACTTTATTTATTAGTAAAATTATTATTTTTATTTCTTTGTTCTAGTATATTTTGTTTCTAATCAAAGAAAAATCTTAATTGGGTAATTAACGATTGAAATAAATATTGATTCATCCCCCCCTTAGTATTTCCAACACCTTCATTACTCAAATCCTAAAGCTTTTAACTTTTTTGACTCATGGGTTAATTAGATCAAAGCACTAATGTCTACAATGTTTTTCTCTATCCTTCTCAATGGCTCTCAAATAACCACTTTATCCCCATCATGTGGAATAAGCTAAGGGGATTCCCTTTCCTCCTTTGTCTTTATTATGGCAGCATAAGGTGTTGGCCATGCTCTTAAATTATATGTATTAGCGGGAAAATTAAAATGCATCAGGATCTTTAGGGAAGATCTCCCTATTTCCTACCAGTAATTTATGGATGACACCATGTTTATGGGAAAACCTACAATCAAGGAAGAAATAGCCTTCAACAAAGTGCTAGATGAATCTATCGAAGCATCGTGAACTAATAGTAATCAATTTAATTCTTAATTGTTCTTCTTCATCACCTCCACTGCAGTCAAAATCCACATTACTCGTCTTCTTCAACACCTCCATTGTAGGCAAGTGGTTCACCAGGGACCAAGTTCAGTAGAAGTTTCCTCATCTCATGGAGGAACTCAACGCAATGGGGACCATTGCTTCCTAAGGGGGGAGGAATGATCCAGGTGGATAATGGTGTCCATTCGCCTATTCCACTTGGGGCCCCACCATTGTCTCTTTCAGTTTTTCAGTTTTGGCACAACTTACTATTTTTAGCATATTTTTGGGTCTTGCACTTCCGGAGCCGTTTTGAGGCCCTAAATGACGTTTTCTGGGCATCGTTTGTTTGGCGAATCTAATTTCATTCTTGAATCTACATTTGCGATTGAAAGTTATAGTCCTCTGATAGATCTTTCTAACAATGTATCATGTGCATTAAAGAAAGATAGAATGCCAAATTTACGACCCCGGGAAATTGATGTACCAATTTACCCCGACGAGGCCCATATTCTCGTGTTTCATCTCCTAGGGTTAGGTTTTTGGATGTTTAGGGTTTTCCATTGTTTCTGAATAATATATAGGCCTTCGAGTCTAATTGCAACATAGATTTCAAAGGCTTGTAGCCGCCACATCTCTTCTTAGAGATAAGCTACCAGCGCCCTAGCTAGTTTATTTCCATTCTGTCTGTAAGCAAATTTCAATTCTTTGATATTAATGAAATGAAGTCTTATTTCTGCTGCATCTTTTTATTTATGGTTATATTTTTATTCTATTGTGTTCCTGCATAAATCTGGATCAGAGTTGATTGCACTTCATAACCCACAACATAATGGGGTCACAGAAAGAAATACTAGAACAATTGTGGGTGTGGCATGAGCGATGTTGCATGATCAGGGCCTACCATAGCATTTGTGGGAAGAGGCATGCAACACAATGGTATTTGTGCAAAACAATAGTCCTCATTGGATAATTGGCACGAGTACACTAGAGGAGGCTTTTTTGGTAAGAAACTTGATGTTTCATATTTCAAAATTTTGGCTCAACTGTTTATTGCCATGTGACCAAAGATTCCAGTAAGAAGCTAGAACCAACAACTGAGATTGGGATATTTGTGGGGTACATTGATACTCCCCACAACTATCAGGTGTATTTTCCAAACAACAGGATGACTGTTGTGAGACGGGATATAAAATTTGATGAGGAGAAAGCCATGCGATTGTCCCCTGAGAGGGAGCTTGATTTGCATGCAGATGAGGAACTCTTGGTTCCAAAGAATGAACCTCATGATGTGGAGCAGCCATATGCGGAGGATCATGGAGTGGAAGAAAAAACTCCTGTAGAGATATCCACCAGACATGGTAGAAGGCGCACTAAAAAAGCTGATAGATTGAGACTTTATGCGAAAAAACATGTAGGAGCACCTACTTCACTGCGCAGAAAAATACAGTCTCCAGACAGGTTTACTGGATACATGGCTCTTATGAGCAAGTGTGTTGTGATAGAATCATCCTCTTTTGAGGAAGCAGTGTAGCAACGAATTTGGGTTGACGCCATGGTTGAGGAGTATGACTCAATTGTCAAGAACAGTGCATGGGAAGTTATTCCAAGACCAGTCGAGAAAGCAGTGGTTGGATCTAGATGGATCTATAAGGTGAAGCAGGCGGAAAATGGGAGTGTGGAGAAGTACAAGGCTAGATTTGTAGCCCGGGGATTCTCACAAGTTGAGGGAATTGAATATGAGGAGACTTTCGCACCGGTTACGAGATAATCATCGATCATATCTATCCTTGCACTCTCAACGCAAATGGGGTGAAAGATAAATCGGATGATTGTGAAAACTGTGTTTCTCAATGGAGTTATTGAGGAAGAAGTGTACATAGAGCATACATAAGGTTTTGAGATCTTTAACAGTGAGTCACATGTGTGCAGAATCAAGAGAGCACTGTATGGGATGAAGCAATCACCTCGTGCTTGGTACACTAGGATTGGAAACTATTCAGCGGATTGTGCTTCACGAAGAGTGAATCGGATGAGAACCTGTACCAGATTGTGGTTTATGGTAAGCTATTGATTATCATACTTTATGTTGATGATCTAATTTTGACAGGTGATGAGAAGTTGATAACTTCTTTCAAAGAGGATCTTGCAAGAGAGTTTGAGATGAAGGACATGGGACTCCTTCACTATTCCTTGGTTTAGAAATATGGTAGCAGAATGGTGAGCTATTTTTTTTCTCAAGGCAAGTATGCCAAATAGATTTTGATTAAGTTTCACATGGAGAGCTGTAAACCCATGGAGACTCCTCTTCCAGGAAACTAGAGGAAGGATGTTGCTACTTTAGGTGAGGTAGTGGACGCTATTGTTTATAGGCAGCTTGTGGGTTCACTAATGTACTTGGTGAACACCAAACCAGACATTTTCCACGCAGTTAACCAGCTGAGTCAAGCTATGGTTAAGTTGACCAAGCTCTTTTGGAAGGCGGAGAAGCATGTCTTGAGATATCTCAGGGGCACTACAAAGTATGGATTATGGCATAGACGAACAAAGGGAGTGAAGCTTCAAGGCTTCACCGATGCAAATTGGGTAGGCAGTCCATCAAACAGAAAGAACACATCAGGAGGGATCTTCAGCATATGATCGACATCAGTTTCTTGGTACATTAGGAAGTAGAGATCTGTGGACTCAGTTCAACCGAGGTAGAGTGCATGGCATCTAGTCAGGCTGCATGTGAGGTCATCTGGATGAGGAAGATTTTGGTTGGTTTGTTTGGTCATCAGATGGATCCGACAGTGATACATTGTGATAATCAGAGTTGCATAAAACTCTTGGTTAATCTAGTACTCCATGATAGGTCCAGGCATATAGACATCTGGTACCACCATCTCAGAGATTGTGTTCAGAGGCGCGTTATGTTACTTCAGTACATTCCTACGGAAGATTAGGATGCATATATTCTGATGAAGGTGCTTGCCAGGAGAAAATTTGAATAACATAGAGGTAGGATCGGATAGCTGATAATCCATTTCTTGTTGAGAGGGAGTGTTGAAAAGTCAACAAGAAATGTGTGTCTAATTTAATTTTCTCTTAATTAAATTGGAAAATAAAATGTAATCTTATCTCGTAATCACTTGTAATAGTTAACTGAGTGTGATAAACTCAGTTAGCTCATGAATTTCGAGTTGAGGGTGGTTGGTGAGGCATGCAGAGTGATTATATTAGTTATTGAGTCCAAGTTGCAGTTAGTTCATTAGTTTAATGCATGAGAAATCAAATAGCTCAATTAATTGAGTTAAAATCAGTTTAACTAGTTGTAACTATTTGTTGCACTAGTGAGAGGTCAAGTGAATTAAATTGGATTTAATTTCCATGCAGTGATCTTTCATGTAATTGATGATTTACTATTAATATCTACATGCATGTTAGTTCTAGTGGAGACCCAGTTGAGACAAATGTTAAAGGGATGATAACTATCAATTGTATTATTAGTCGGCTGCTTGCATGCATTAAAACAACCATAGGATTTCCCATGAGAATTGCGCATTTTTGGAAGGCTGAATTTCCTAAAGAATAGGGATTGCATCCCACATGAATTGCGCAAGCAAGGAAGACTGAGCAGAGGCTGAAAATTGGCTAAGTGTTGGTCGATTTTGTCTGGATCAGTGTGAGACAGTTGTGAGAGTGCAGGAGACTCTTGTGAGAAGAGTGAATTGTAATTGTTTCATGATTCCTTGGGGAATATACAATAGAAGATAGAGGGGTTTTGAACAGTAAGCTTTCCCCGGAAAAATATCTGTGTTGTGGTTTGATTTGCTTCTTTCTTTACTTGTTGTGATTGGCGATCGTGTTTATTTTCTGCAATTGATTTGTAGAAGGATTCAATATCTTGCTTTAGCATATCACATGATCAGATTGAATCCATTGGTATACATATTATTTGTATAATTTCTACATGGTATTAGAGCATAGGAAATCACTATAAGGAGGAAAAATTGAGTTTGTGTTGAATAACATTCGAATTCGCAAAAATATTCTTTGGTGCGATAGACGGATCAAGATCAAGATGTCTTTCAATGGCTTGAGATTGGAATATGAAATTGAGGGAAGTTCTAACTATATTGCGTGGAAAGAAAATATGGAGGCAGTTCTGTAGGACAACATGTTGAAAGAATTCATTGATAATGACATTCCCAAACCCATAGCAGATGCCCCTCTTCGTGATACTTGGAAAAAGAAGGTTGCAAAGGTGAGGAGGATCTTATTGGAGGGAGTACGAGACCACATTGTCTCAAGTCTCCATGGAAAAGAGACTCCATATGCAATGTGGAAGGCTTTGACAAATCTGTTTCAGAGTAGCAGTGACCATAGAAAATTGGCATTGAAAGACAAGCTCAGGAAAATCAAAATGGAGAAAGGCGACACTATTCTGAAATATTTAACCAAGTTTTTCCAATGTCGAGATGAGCTTGGTAGTGTTAGAATTACTGTAGCAGATGATGACTTGGTGAGCCTAGCTCTTCTAGGCCTTCCCAAGAGTTGGCATAGTTATCAGGACTCAGTCAATGGGAGGGAGAAGCTGCCAGATTGGGAGCGAATTTTGTCGGATTTGGTGCAAGAGGAATTCAGGCGGAATACCAAGGATGGATCCTCATCTAAGACAGATGATGAGGAAAATTTCACCTTGGCAGGTAAGGCAAAGAAGGGGAAGGGAAATAAATCTTATTCCAAATCTAAGACCGACAAATAAGGCAAGAAGTGTGACATGTACAAAGTGAAGTGTTTTCACTATCACGAGCATGGACATTATGCCACTAATTGTCCATAGAAGAAGAAGAACAAGAAGGCTTCAGGATCTGCAGCTGGTGAGGCTTTGGCCTCGCAATTTGAGTTGGACTTCTCGCTCATTGCATGCATGGTGTCTAGTGCAATGGGATCAGTGTGGTACTTGGATAGTGGTGTATCTTTACACATGACGGGAGACAAAGAAATTTTTAGTAGCTTGGAGGAGAAGGATCTCCAGATGCATATCGAAATGGGTGATGACGGGAGGTACAACACTACTGGGATTGGTACAGTCACCTTCCATAGATATTCAGGTAAACCCTTTTTATTAAAATATATCATGCATGTACCACGCTTGAAAAATACTTTAGTTTCAGTTTCAATGTTGGAGGATAGAGGTTATGATGTGGTTTTTAGTGAAGGGAAAGCATTTCTTCATCACAAGGCCATAGTAAAAGCCAAGAAGATTGGGATTCATGTGAAGAATCTCTACAAACTTGATGTGGATGGCTGCACAACATTGATGGGTAAAGCAGACAAAGTGGTGAGTCGGGATGAGGGTGAGTTACGACACAGGAGATTGGGCCATATACACCATGGAGCTTTGAAGGTCATGCAACAGAATTCTATGGGGCTTCCAAAGGATACTCTTGTGCAGATAGACACATGCAAGGGATGTACCATGGGAAAGTATGCAAAGGCCACTTTTCATGAGAAGGAGAACCAAGCAGCGGGAATCCTTGAAAGAGTTCACTCAGATGTGTGTGGACCATTCTCTACAGCTTCGACAACAAAGCACATGTATTATGTGATCTTTGTTTATGATTTTTCTAGAAAGTGTTGGATCTACTTCATGCAGAAGAAATATCAAACATTCTCAAAATTTTGTGAGTTCAAGCACTGGTTCAGAAAGACACGGGGAAGCATGTGAAGGCTTTGCGGAGAGACAATGGTGGTGAGTACATCTCTAATGAATTCAAGAACTTTTGTAGCAAAGAAGGAATTCAGAGAGAGTTGATTGCGCCTCATAACCCACAACAGAATGGGGTCGTTGAAAGAAAGAATAGAACAATTATGGGTGCGACACGATCGATGTTGCATCACCAGGGCCTACCTTTGCATCTGTGGGTAGAGGTATGCAACACAATGGTATTTGTGCAGCACCATAGTCCTCATCGGATACTTGGCATGAGTACACCAAAGGAGGCCTTTTCTGGTGAGAAACCTGATGTTTAATATTTTAAAATTTTTGGCTCATCTGTCTATTTCCATGTGACGAAAGATTCTCGGAAGAAGCTAAAACCAACAATTGAGATTGGGATATTTGTGGGGTACACTGATACTCCCCACAACTATCGGGTGTATTTTCCAAATTACAGGATGACTGTTGTGAGACAGGATATAAAATTTGATGAGGAGAAAGCCATGCGATCGTCCCTTGAGAGGGGGCTTTATTTGCATGCAGATGAGGAACTCTTGGTTCCAAATAATGAACCTCAAGATGTGGAGCAGCCACATGCGGAGGATCATGGAGTGGCATAAAACACTCATGCAGATCCACCCACTAGACATGGTAGAAGGCGCACCACAGAAGCTAATATATTGAGACTTGATGCGATAAAACGTGTAGGAGTACTTACTTCACTGCGCAAACTGAGATAGTCTCCAGATAGGTTCACTGGATACATGGATCTTACGAGCAAGTGTACTGTGACAGAACCATCCTCTTTTGAGGAAGCGGTGCAGTAACCAATTTGGGTTGACGCCATGGTTGAGGAGTATGGCTCCATCCTCAAGAATAGTTCATGGGAAGTTGTCCCGAGACTAGTCGAGAAATCAGTGGTTGAATCTAGATGGATCTATAAGGTGAAGCAGGTGGCAGATGGGAGCGTGGAGAAGTACAAGGCTATATTTTTAGCCCGGGGATTCTCAAAAGTTGAGAGGATTGACTATGAGGAGACATTCGCACCGGTTGCGAGATACTCATCGATTAGATCTATCTTTGCACTCTCAGCGTAGATGGGGTGGAAGATACATAAGTGAATGTGAAAACTCCATTTTGTAGAAATTTGCTGAATAATGAAGATTTATCCACTGAGATTATCCTGGTCACACACTAATTCGAATTCATGCATAACACATAACCTCTTCTACAATTGATCATCAATATGCGGAAATAGAAACAGTCGCATGCGCACATGTAACACAATATGTAATGGGGAAAGCTTATAGCTGAAAACCCCCAGCTATTTTTTATATTATAATAGAGGAGAAAATGTAACAATCTCAGTACAATACTCCTCACAAGTACTCAATACTGTCTCCAAAAGTTACACACAAACTAGCTCAGTTTTGAATAAGTCACAAGTTCAAAACTCATCCACTAATTGCCTGCCTCTATTGCGCAATCCAAGTTGGTTGAATGAGATATCCAAGTTCTAATCTCCTTGGCTTCAACTGCGCAATCATCATTGGCAATCTCCTCCAATGCTTGTGCAAATCTCATGCACAACTCATGTCGCAACTAATAGCAAACTCACCCTTTCATCTACCTCTTCCACTGGTCTTCACTGAATTGTCCATGCACTGTAGTGAACTGATGTGTTCTTGAGTTGAATAATGAGTTAATAATTAGTGAATTAAATAATATTTAATTCACTCCACTCATCACTAGTGTATTAGCTAGTTAAACTAAACACAACTAGTTCAACTAAGTTAAACCGAACACAACTCCACCAACTGTCTCATCAACTCCACCAAACTCCGCCACTTGAGTTATAACTAAAGTCAACCATGCATGAGCTCACCAAACCCCTAGGAATAGCATAATTCCTTCTATCAGATGCATGAGCCACATCCGTAGCTCCAACTGAAGTGCTGTAAGAGAATAAACTGAAGTTTAGAGTCCAAATATTATTAAGGGCTAATAATATTTGACTGACCTATTTTTAGACAGGCAGTCTAAAAATAGACTTCGACTTGTATGTCTAAAAATAGAGGTCCATATATTTTTACCAACTCGACCAATCATCCAAGAATAGCATACTGCAACTCCTAGACCATGCTCCATATGTCTAAAAATAGACATAGTCTAAAAATAGACTTTGCGCCAAAAATAGCCTGCGGGCCCACTTAGTGAAGGCGACTTCATTTCACTAAGCTCCATCATCTTGTTGCATTTTCAAAACTCCCTCTCAACAAGATATGGATTATCTACAACCCCTATCCTGCCTCTGTGGAATTCGAATTTGCTCCTGGTGAGCGCCTTCGTCAAGATGTCAGCATCCTGATCCTTCGTGGGAATATATGAAAGTAACATGATTCTCCGCTGCACACAATCTCTGATATGATGGTACCTGATGTCGATGTGTTTGGATCTATCATGAAATAATGGATTAGCTGAGAGTTTAATGCAACTTTTGTTATCACAATAAATCACAGTAGGCTCCAAGTGTGACTCGAACAATCCGACGAGAATCTTCCTCATCCAAATAGCCTCGCATGCAGCCAAGCTTGCTGCCATGTACTCAGCCTCTGTTGAACTGAGTGCCATGGATCTCTGCTTCCTGCTGTACCAGGAAACTGCTATCGACCTGATACTGAAGACTCCTCTAGATGTGCTCTTTCGGTCCGTTGGGCTCCCTGCCCAATCTGCATCAGTGAAGCCGGAAAGCTTCGCTCCATCCTCCTGTCTGTACCATAGACCATATCCCGATGTGCCACTAAGATAACGAAATACATGCTTTCCTGCCTTCCAGAAGAGCTTGGTAGGCTTAACCATAGCTTGCGAAAGCTGGTTAACAGCATAGCATATATCGGGTCGTGTATTGACCAGATACATAAGCGACCCCACCAACTGTCGATAGACAGTGGTATCCACTACCTCCGCTGAAGTAGCATCCTCCTTCCTCCAACCTCCAGGAAGAGGAGTGTCAACAGGCTTGCAACCATGCATGTTGAACCTCTCCAGAATCTCCCGGGCATACTTTCCCTGAGAAACAAACAGTCCTCCACTGCGCTGCCAAATCTCCAATCCCAGGAAATAATGAAGGAGGCCCAAGTCCTTCATCTTGAACTCTCTAGCAAGGTCCTCCTTGCATGAAAGTATCAACAGCTCATCACCCGTCAAAATTAGATCATCTACATACAGTACAATGATCAGCAACTTCCCCTCCACCACAATCTGGTACAGGTTAGGATCCGCCTCACTCTTGGAGAATCCAAGTCCGGTGAAATAACTATCTATCCGTGTGTACCAAGCACGAGGTGCTTGCTTCAGCCCGTACAGTGCTCTCTTGAGTCGGCAAACATGCGACTCACTGCTGAAGATCTCGAAACCTTCAGGCTGCTCTATGTACACCTCCTCCTCAATGACTCCATTGAGGAACGCAGTCTTCACATCCATCTAATGGATGTGCCATCCCATCTGCGCTGAGAGAGCAAGGATCGTCCGTATGGAAGAGTACCTTGCGACAGGTGCAAAGGTCTCCTCATAATCGATCCCCTCGATCTGTGAAAAGCCACGGGCGACAAATCTTGCCTTGTACTTCTCCACACTCCCGTCAGCTGCCTGCTTCACTTTGTAGATCCATCGCAAACCCACCACTGATTTCCCCACCGGTCTTGGGACAATCTCCCATGCACTGTTCCTGATGATCGAATCATATTCTTCGATCATGGCATCAACCCATGCGGGTTCCTCCACAGCTTTCTCAAAAGAGGATGGCTCCGTCACAACACATTGACTCACAAGAGCCATGTATCCAGTGTACCGATCCGGTGACTGTCTCTGTCTGCGCTGTGCTGTAGGTGGTCCTACAACCTTCTCTGCATCTCGAGCCAGTCGCTCAGCTTCTGTAGTGCGCATGCGCCCTCTGATGGTTGGCGCTGCATGGGTGGTTTCTTCCACCTCCTGAACTTCCTCTTGTGGCTGATCCACATCCGGAAGCTCCTCCTTAGGAACTAACAGCTCCTCATCTGCATGCAAGTGTAGCTCCCTCTTAAGCGAACACTGCATGGCTTTCTCCTCCTGAAATTTTATATCTCGTCGCACAACAGTCTTGCGACTGTCTGGCACATACACCCGATAGTTATGAGGTGTATCAGTGTACCCCACAAATATTCCAACCTCAGCAGTTGGATCCAGCTTCCTTCTCGCATCCTTCGTCACATGCATGTAGACAGTAGAACCAAAAATCCGCAAATGGGAAATATCAGGCCTCTTGCCAGAATAAGCCTCCTCCGGTGTACTCATGCCAAGAACCTTGTGAGGACAACGGTTCTGCACATACACTGCTGTATTGCATGCCTCAGCCCACAAGTGAAGGGGTAGGCCTTGATCATGCAACATCACCCGTGCAGCACCCACGATCGTTCTGTTCTTCCGCTCAGCAACCTCGTTCTGCTGTGGGTTATGGGGTGCGATGAGCTCTCTCCGAATCCCTTCTGCGCTGCAAAAGTCTTTGAATTCAGTAGAGATGAATTCACCACCATTGTCGCTCCTAAGAGCCTTCACATGCTTTCCCGATTCCTTCTCAACCAGCGCCTTGAATTCACAGAACTTTGAATATGTCTCGCTCTTCTTCTACATGAAGAAGATCCATCATTTCCGAGAGAAATCATCAACAAAGATCACATAGTACTTGTTCTTTGCTGTCGAAGCTACTGAGAAAGGACCACACACGTCTGTGTGAACTCTCTCAAGGATCGTCGTGGCGCGACTATCCTTCTCATGAAAGGTGGCTTTCACATACTTCCCTAAGGTACACCCCTTGCACTGATCTGACTGTGCAAGAGTGCCCTTAGGAAGCCCAATAGAAATCTGCTGCAGGATCTTCAAAGCTCCATTGTGAAGGTGGCCCAATCTCCTGTGCCACAGTTCGCCCTCATCATCCCGGCTCACCACTTCTCCCGCCTTGTATGCCATTGCTGCACAGCCATCTACCTGCAACTGATAAAGGTTCTTGGTTCGAACCCCTATCTTCCGGGTCTCTCCAGTAGTCTTACTGTGCAGGAAGGCTTTTCCTTCGCTGAAGACCACATCATACCCCTTATCTTCCAACATCGCCACAGAGATCAGATTCTTCATCAATCCTGGAACATGCAAAACTTCCTTCAATACAAAGGGTTTACCAGACTCCCTCTCAAAGGAAATAGTACCGATACCGGTCGCACTGTATCTACCATCATCGCCCATCTCGATGTGCACTCCAAGATCTTTTTCCTCCAGATCTGAAAACAGATCTCGATCTCCGGTCATGTGAAATGACGCACCACTGTCCAAGAACCATATTGATCCCATCACACTTGAAACCAAGCATGCGATCAGTGAAAAATCCAGTTCGAATTGAGAAGCCAATGCCTCTCCCGCTGCAGATCCAGCAGCCTTCTTATTTTTCTTCTTCTGCAGACAATTTGTGGCATAGTGTCCGTGCCGGTGACAGTGAAAACACTTCACCTTGGACATGTCTTGCTTCTTGCCTTTTGCACTAGACTGAGAAGCCTTCTTGCTCTTCCCCTTCTTTGGTTTGGCAGCCAAAGCGCAATTTTATTCATCGTATACTCTTGATGAAGATCCGTCCCCTGTACTCCGCCTTATCTCCTCTTGCATGAGATCCGCCCAAAGTCGCTCCCATCCAGCAACTTCTCCGACCATTGACGTAGTCCCGATAGGAATTCCAACTCCTCTCTCTTCGAAGACCAAGGAGAGCTGTGTCTACCATGTCCTCTTCTTCGACGTCACCCCCACACTTCCCAAACCTCATCTTCATTGAGCAACTGTGAGTATTCGCGACATCGTCGCCTTTCTCCATCTTAATTTTTCTGAGTTTATCCTTGAGCGCCAGCTTCCTTTGGTCACTCTTGCTCTGGAATAGATCTGTCAACGGTTTCCACATCAAATATAGAGAAGCTTTTCCATGCAGGCTGGATACAATGTGATCCTTCACGCCCTCCAACAGAATCCTTCGACATTTCGCCATCTTCTTTTGCCAAGCCTCAACTTCAGCAGGATCAGTAGGCTTTTGGACATCCATATCTACGAACTCCTTTAGCCCATTATCTTCTAATACCGCCTCCATCCGATATTTCCATGCAACATAATTCGAACTGCCCTCAAGAGCATATTCGAGTCGCAAACCGTTGAAAGACATTTCAACTCCGGCACCAAGAAAACAAAATGCTGCAAAATTCGAATTCCAAGCTCAAAACTCAATTGCTTCTGGATCTTTGAGAACAAATTATTTCTAGCACAGAGATCAAATGTAAGGGCATTTACTGGATATATCACCTTTCAGAGAAAGGATGGATCCAGAGGCTACCTGGCCCGTTACAGACTCTGTCTACCGAAATAAAATTGTAATCACTGTAATAGATCCCGATGATCAATTCGCTCCGATACCATGTAGAAATTTGCTGAATAATGAAGATTTATCCACTGAGATTATCCTGGTCACACACTAATTTGAATTCATGCATAACACATAACCTCTTCTACAATTGATCATCAATATGCGAAAATAGAAACAGTCGCATGCGCACATGTAACACAATATGTAATGGGGAAAGCTTATAGCTGAAAACCCCCAGCTATTTTGTATATTATAATAGAAGAGAACATGTAACAATCTCAGTACAATACTCCTCACAAGTACTCAGTACTGTCTCCAAAATTTACACACAAACTAGCTCAGTTTTGAACAAGTCACAGGTTCAAAACTCATCCACTAATTGCCTGCCTCTATTGCGCAATCCAAGTTGGTTGAATGAGAGATCCAAGTTCGAATCTCCTTGGCTTCAACTGCGCAATCATCATTGGCAATCTCCTCCAATGCTTGTGCAAATCTCATGCACAACTCATGTCGCAACTAATAGCAAACTCACCCTTTCATCTACCTCTTCCACTGGTCTTCACTGAACTGTTCATGCACTGCAGTGAACTGATGTGTTCTTGAGTTGAATAATGAGTTAATAATTAATGAATTAAATAAAATTTAATTCACTCCACTCATCACTAGTTTATTAGCCAGTTAAACTAAACACAACTAGTTCAACTAAGTTAAACCGAACACAACTCCACCGACTGTCTCATCAACTCCACCAAACTCCGCCACTTGAGTTCTAACTGAAGTCAACCATGCATGAGCTCACCAAACCCCTAGGAATATCGTAATTCCTTCTGTCAGGTGCATGGGCCACATCCGTAGCTCCAACTGAAGTGCTACAAGAGGATAAACTGAAGTTTATAGTCCAAATATTATTAAGGGATAATAATATTTGACTGACCTATTTTTAGACAGGCAGTCTAAAAATAGACTTCGACCTGTATGTCTAAAAATAGAGGTCCATCTATTTTTTACCAACTCGACCAATCATCCAAGAATAGCATACTGCAACTCCTAGACCATGCTCCATATGTCTAAAAATAGACATAGTCTAAAAATAGACTTTGCGCCAAAAATAGCCTGCGGGCCCACTTAGTGAAGGCGACTTCATTTCACTAAGCTCCATCATCTTGTTGCATTTTCAACACATTTCTCAATGGAGTTATTGAGGAAGAAGTGTACATAGAGCAGCCAAAAGGTTTTGAGATCTTTGACAGTGAGTGGCATGTGTGTAGACTCAAGAGAGCACTGTATGGGCTGAAGCAAGCACCTCGTACTTGGTACACCAGGATTGAAAACTATTTCACTGGGTTGGGCTTCAGAAAGAGAGAAGCAGATTCGAACCTGTACCATAGTGTGGTTGATGGTAAGCTCTTGATTGTTTTACTTTATGTTGATGATCTAATTTTGATAGGTGATGAGCAGATTATAACTTCTTGCAAAGAGGACCTTGCAACAGAGTTTGAGATGAAGGACACGAAACTCCTTCACTATTTCCTTAGTTTGGAAATATCACAACGGGATGGTGAGCTATTTGTTTCTCAAGGCAAGTATGCTAAAGAGATTATGGGTAAGTTTCACATGGAGAAATGTAAACCCATGGAGACTCCTCTTCCAGGAAACTGGAGGAAGGAGGATGCTACTTCAGGTGAGGTAATGGATGCTATTGTTTACAGGCAGCTTGTGGGTTCACTAATGTACTTGGTGAACAACATACAAGAAATTTTCTACGCAATTAACCAGCTAAGTCAAGTTATGGTTAAGCCGACCAAGATCTTTTGGCAGGCGAGGAAGCATGTCTTGAGAATATCAGGGGCACTACAGAGTATGGATTATGGTACAAACGGATAAAGGGATTAAAGCTTCAAGGCTTCATCAATGCAGATTGGGCAGGCATTACATTAGACAAAAAGAGCACATCAGGAGGGATCTTCAGCATATGATCGACAAAAGTTTCTTGGTACAACAGGAAACAGAGATATGTGGCACTCATTTTAGTCGAGACAGAGTACATGGCATTCAGTCAGGCTGCATGTGAGGCCATTTGGATGAGGAAGATTCTGGTTGGTTTGTTTGGTCATCAGATGGATCCGACGGTGATACATTATGATAATTAGAGTTGCATAAAACTATCAGTTAATTTGGTATTCCATGATAGGTCCAAGCATATATACATCCAGTACCACCATCTCAGAGATTGTGTTGAGAGGCATATTATGTTACTTCAGTACATTCCCACGGAAGTTCAAGATGTAGATATTCTAATGAAGGTGCTCGCCAGGAGAAAATTCAAATACCATAGAGGTAGTATTGGGGTAGTTGATAATCCCTTTCTTGTTGAGAGGGAGTGTTGAAAATTCAACAAGAAATGTGTGTCTAGTTTAATTTTCCCTTAATTAAATTGGACAATAAAATGTAATCTTATCTCATAATCACTTGTAATATTTAACTGAGTGTGATAAACTTAGTTAGCTCATGTATTTCGAGTTGAGCATGGTTGATGAGGAATGTAGAGTGATTATATTAGTTATTGAGTCCAAGTTGCAGTTAGTGCATTAGTTTAATGCATGAGAAATTAGTTAACTCAATTAATTGAGTTAAAATTAGTTTAACTAGTTGTAACTGTTTGTTGCACTAGTGAGAGGTCAAGTGAATTAAATCATATTTAATTCACATGCAGTGATCTGTCATGTAACTGATGATTTACAATTAATAGTTTCATGCATGTCATTTCTAGTGGAGACCCAATTGAGGCAAAGTTTAAAGGGATGTTAACTATCAGTTGTATCATTAGTAGGCTACCCGCATGCAGTAAAACAACCATAGGATTTCCCATGAGCATTGCGCAGTTTTGGAAGGCTGAATTTCCTAAAGAATAGGGATTACATTCCAGATGAATTACACAAGCAAGGTAGGCTGAGAAGAGGCTGTAAATTGGCTAAGTGTTGGTCGATTTTGTCCGGATCAATGTGAGATAATTGTGAGAGTTCAGGAGACTCTTGTGAGAAGAGTGCATTGTAATTTTTTCATGATTCCTCGGTGAATATACAAGAGAAGATAGAGGGGTTTTGAGCAGCAAGCTTTCCCTGGGAAAATATCTGTGTTGTGGTTTGATTTGCTTCTTTCTTTACTTCTTGTGATTGGCGATCATGTTTATTTTCCGCAATTGATTTGTAGAAGGATTCAGTATCTTGCTTTAGCATATCGCATGATCAGATTGAATCCATTGGTATACATATTGTTTGTATAATTTCTACAACTCCTACTTGTCAATATTTGGGACACTTGAATCGCCCACGAGAATTTAATCAAGGCAAAAGATAGGTGGATGTTGGTTAATATTGTTAATAAATTTTGAGGGATGGTGCCATTCAATATTTTCATAACCAAGTTGTTGCAAACAAGCTTGAGGATCTTGGCCTTAATGGGGAGGGATGAAATTTTCAGAGTAAATATTCCTTTGTTTGATTGCATGAGATTAATAATGTGTGAGGAGGATTGTGGTAATAAATATGGCGAGCGAAGCAATGTCTTGGAAAATACAGGTTTGTAGAATTATAAGGATAGTTTGTGTATCTTTGTTTCTCCAAGACTCTCAATATGGTTATTCCATAGTTCAACTAAAAATATGGATTGCGTTATGGATATCCAAATGGATCATTTTTCAGGAGCTGAGAAGGATGAAGTTAATCGAAAATTGGGTGACTTGATGGAATCCACAGAGTATAAAATGACTCTACTAACCAAGGGGAATTGGGAAGGATGAAACTCATGTTCAAATTGTGCTCTTAAATAAATAAAAATCAGTTTGTTGTAGAACAAGTTGGATAAATTACAAGTCATATATGATACCTTGAACTTCAATATTGAGAGGTTGGTTCCTTCATTGGTTGTAGTGTCAAGCAAGGTGAATATGGATTCGCTTGCAACCCTTCCTGTGCAATTGGACATGGCACCTAAACAACATGAGTCAACATTTGTAAAGGCGTTAGTGGAGTTGGTTTATGCTTCCAGTCATGCGAGGCTGGAAAAGGAGGGCCCTGAAGGAAAACTAGTTCCAAGGGAGAATGACGACAAGTAGTTATTTTTTTTCAAGTTTAACAAATTTTATGCAAACATGTACTCATTTTAGGAGTTTTTTGGAGACTTTATAAGAAAAAATGGAGTAGAATAAGAGTTGATAGGAAAAGAGCTATAAGCTCACACTTTCTCTGGTCCTTTTTGAATACTGTGGAAGAAGATTTTGTATTAGATGTAAAATATTTTTGCCTTCAAACCAGAATCAATAGAAAATATCCTACTTGTTTTGTTTAAAAAACATATCTTCATAGTAGTATGTATAAATCAATGGTTGAAATTTATCTCCAAAATAGTTATGTCATTTTTTACTCTTTCAATTAAATTGAATAATGAAAAAAAATGTCAAATGAAGCGAGTTATGGTATTTTGGGCATGTGGTATTGATAATCCATGCTATTGGCTCATGGTATCGTAACAAAGCCTATTTACATATTAAAAATCTTCATGGCAAAGTGGGAGTAAATCTCCATGGTTAAGAATCATGTTCCATGTTTTTTTTTAATGTATATATGCTTAAATTTATATTAATTTTTTTATACAAATAATATTAATTTAAACTAAAGTTATAATTTAGTTAGTTTATATATATATATATATAGCAAATTGAGATGTATAATGAAGTAAGTGTTTTGATGCTTATCGATGTTTACCATCCATTTAATTTATATGGTTGCGCTAGTTGATAGTAAAATAAATTTTAATTTCTTCAGTATTAAGTGCTTTCTACTAACTTAGTATGATCAAGATGTGGAATTACTTCATTGTCCACGTTAAATAACATAATTCTACATCAAATTTATATATAGAGAGAATAAAGTAATTGATGGTAGAAAATTTTCTAATTTCGTCTACTCTTTAGTACGAGTGAGATGTGTAATTTCTTCATTGAATTTTTTTTTTTTTACTTCTTAATATACTTATGCACATTTGAAAATACATAATAAATAAATACGAAGAAATTTCTAATTTTATTGATAAATGTTTTCTAATTATAGAGTTGAAATGTAACATTTAAAAAAAAGTATTAATAACAAAACAATCCACACACACACACACACACACACACACATATATATATATGGATTGTTTTGTTATTAATATTTTTTTAAAATGTTACAAGTCAACTCTATAATATAGAGAGACATTTATTTAAAATATACCAATAACCAAAAACATTTTAATGTGGATAACTTAGAACATATATAACATATTTCAATGTCCATATTGAATAAAATATTTCAATATCAACTATGTATATATTAAAAAATGAAGGAAAAAAACTTTATGAATTAACACATTTTCTTGGTGTATTACCCAAAGTTAAGGAGATGCGAAATTCAAGTATATTTTTCAATTAATTTTCTTGGCAATTCAACAAAGACTTTGTTGGAATTGCAACTTTAAGTTGTGTAGCATACACAATCCAAGTGTCAAGGGAATTTTTGGGGCATTGAACACACACACACACGCACACATATATACACACACATGTGTAGACTAACTAATAAATGAAATGGTAATTTTCTTAGCACCTTTTTGGTCAATTTTATTCAAAATCTAGTAGAGATTTTTAAAAATCAGAAGTTTAAGTTGTTTAGTCTACACATATCGAGTGCCTCGGGGGATTTTTAGCGTGTTGAATCCATTTGCCTATTCAAAAGTCCACTTTAAATAATAAGAAATCACAATCTTACTAAAAATTGTGTTTCCAAATTCCCCCAAAAAATATACGAAGGGACACACACACACACACACACACACACATATCAACGAAACGAGCATGATAATTTTGTTAAAAAAAGAGAGTTGGGATCCGACCTGGAACCGTTACATTTATTCAATAGTACCAATATCCTTTGTTGGTTTGAGATTGAGAACAAAGGCTCAATCCAAACCCTCAAATGATTACCCCACGAAACAAAAAAAATTAATCCTTTCCAATAACTTTTTTTTCCAAAAATCTCCTAAAATCTAAATGCATTTACACTCTATTTTCCGCTACTTTAATTTAGGCTGACTTCTGTTTTTTCTTGGAAAAATATTTTTCTTTTTCTTCCAAACTTTAATCCCATATGCAGTTTCTATTGTGTCCAATGAATCCTTTGATGCACAAATCTTGTTATTTTTTATATCTTCCTTATTTGCTTGATCTGCCAAGACATGTCTTTCAATTTTGCTTTTGGATCCAGGGGGATGTTCATATTTCACAGCAATTTATTGTTATTTCTTTGATGTTGAATCTGATGGGTCCCCACACACTTCATATTGACTTATTGTTGATTGCTTTAAATAGTCCTCTTTATCAGAATTTTCGTCCTAGATTTCCTTTATTTCCCCCTCATCCCAAGATTCTTTTTCCTTATATATCGTGTAATTCCTGTACTAAGTCCCCTCCCGCCATGTAGAGCTCGAGTTATTTTTTCGAACATTATTGATCTGCAATTTCTTTGGGCAATTTTAAAGCATGCACCCAGTTTCATAGCACACTCTACAACGAAAATATACGTTCTCGTAATTGATATTTTGAGTCCACACATAATATGGAAATGACAGGTCAATTTCAGTAGGAAAACCCTTGTTGAAATCCATCTCCACACAAATTCATGCTTAAGTAGTTTTACAATATGGTTTTCTTGTTGGACTACAATAATAAAACTTCCCTAACACATTTCCAATAGAGGATAGCGTTGAGAGATTCAAGAAATGCAAAGGAAGATTCATAAGCCTAACCCAAATAGGAGTCGAGGAAATATATGTTGACACTGGATAAAAAGTGGGAATCCAAGGATGCTAAAAAAGGCCAACCCCAAAACCAGGGCCCAAAATCACAATTTTTCTGCTTGTCTTCAAAATTATAAAAAACAACAACAAAGAAACCCCGAGCCAGAGGACATGGTTAGATCTATCGACAATAAGGGTTTCCACCAATAAAATATCCACTTGTGTAGATCAAAGGAATGCGGCCAAAACCCATAAAATTTGCATACTAACCCTTTATCTCGAAAAAAAAATCATCATCAAAAGCTTGTTGATCCACAACAATATTGGGGGCATGAGCTTCCTGAACAACTAGGAGAACTGATTTGACTTTCAGTATGGAACTATACGAAGTAGAGGCTTGTACTTAAGTATTATTTTATTTCTTCGAATGTAAAGGTACATGAAAACATGGCTCCCATATTGAGTTGTAGAGAACCTCATGCAATAAAGGGGTCAAGTACTTAAAATATACTAATAATAAAAAAAATATTTTACTGTGGAAAATACAAATTATAAATAAAATATTTCAATGACCATGTTGAATAAAATATTTCAATGTCAACTATATATATGTTATATAAAACACATTTTTTTTAAAATAATTAAACTATTTTATGAGTGTAATTCTCAAGATAAAAGAATTGTGTTATTCCTTCCATACTAAGCATGGATGGTGTGTGTGCATCAAATTTATTAAATGTCAAAATACTTAATGGATTTAAAGTTATATACATAAGAGTAGAAAAAAATAAATTTTATTAATTATGTATATGTATAATTATATTTATATTATATAATATAAATATAATTTATACATATTATATATAACTAGCATATCCTTGAAAGGGAACAACCAAGAGGAAGAGGTTAAATTTTGAAAAGATAAACTATGTGTAGTGCACTACTAAGGTAATGTATTTATACCATAATGTATTGCAGACTTGTTTACTTTTCAAATGTATTGCAGAGCAATTTATTTACCATGTTGAACTTTATAGCGAGGAAGGGAACACTGAACATAGTGTAGAGTTTATTGTTGTAAAATACCTTTTATTTTTTAAGAACATGATCCCAACCACACTTAGCCTCAAGGGTTAGCTCAATTGGTCGAGTTCTCGTTGTTAAAATTGCTGTGCTAATGGGAGATCAAAGGGTCAATTCTCCTCGACCCTCTCAGGGTTAGGCTATGTTAATGAGCCAACGGGAAGTGATCCCTTCAAGTGGATCTACCTGGATAATTTCCATGAAAAAAAATGATCCCAACCACATGAAACGACCCTCTTACACAAGCAACACAATCCATGAGAGGAAAACATGTTTTTGAGGGGATTTAAATATTAGTGGATGAGGAAAAATATAACCACTTTAGAAACAAACCGAAGCCCCCATTAACAACAAAATACACGTTTTACAAAATTTCTGCAAACTTAAAGAATATTTCAAGATTTAGGAAGTTTTGTGGCTTGCAATCACTCACACGGATGATTTTACAACAATAGATCATATAACACCAATGCTTTTTTTGTTTTATTCAAAGATAAATATTTTTTTTTTTGAGGAAATAAAAAGTTACAAAAGTAGATGCATTTAAGCATTCATGATCAAAACTAATTTCCACAATAACGCAAAAAGCAAAATCAACCATCTGATAAAGCGAGTGGAATAAACACAAAATAAACAACAGTTTTTTTTTTTATTGTTTGAGAGGAAGTAAACTTCCCTAGATATGTATAAATTTTTTTTTCATAGATATACCAATATATAAATAAGAGAAATCAAGAACAAAAGTTGTTCGCTGAATACCCTCAGCTTGTGAAGGAGCACAAAACATATATACCCATAAGCAAGACTGAAAATTGAGCATTAGACCATGTTTGGTGGAATATCAATCACAAAATTCTGACCATCCACTGATTCCTCTATGAGCCATTTTCCCATAGCCTGATGAATACCTTTTTTAGAAAAGAAGCTATCTTCAACATTCCTCTCCCTGTATATATGACAGATAGTGGAATCAACAAAACCAGATTTTAAGAGATTAATTTATTCTAAAATAGGAATCAAAATAAAATTTTGACATCTCTACACATTGTTTGTCCAATTTATAACATTCAAGGAATCCCCGAAAATCTGGGTAGTGGATATCCCTAAATGTATCAACCAACACAAAAGAATTTTTAGAGTTTGAAGTTCAACATAATTATTAGAACCTGTACCAATGCCCACAAAAGATTTAAGGACCCTGTTTTCATTTAGATAAATGATCATTCCAACACCACATCTATCTTGTGCATCTGAAGCAGCATCGAAATAGGCCCAAGGAACATTGGCCCTAATCTGTTCCTCTTTTATGGTCCTCGTGTTTAGGATGTGGGAGGATTTAGGAATCAGTGCATAGACAGTGGCACATTCAACTGTAATAGTATATGGAGTTGAGACATGATCTTGAAACAACCCTTTATTTTGAGCCAACCGAATACCCCATGATATAATCAAGGGTAAGTTCCTAGAATGTTCATCATTTGATGAGAACCACTAGTTTTTCAAGCTTCCACAGTGGAAGCACCATTCCAGGTTTGTATGATTCCCAAAATATTCAGGATAGAAACCAAAGTATTTGTGGTGAAAGGAAAGCTGAAAAACAAGTGATATATAGATTGTTTAGATTCCTTACAGAGTGTGCACCAACTCGGACCATGTTTGTTTCTTTTATGAAGACTATCCCAAGTAGGCACCCTTTTCTTAAGGATACACTAGAAGAAGAGTCTAAACTTTGCAGGGATTTTGAGTTTCTAAAGCCACTCGTGCCACCATAATTGCTCCCCTCTAACTTGCTTAAAATTTGCATAGTGTACCCAAATTTTGGAGCATAAAATCCACTGGGGGCGTGTACCCACCATAGCTCATCCATTCTATCCCTTATCCTAACATTAGTTCTCTGTAGTTCCTTGATATAATCATGCCCGACTTCACCATAGTGGGGTTCAAGGATAAGGACCTCCACTGATTTCCAACCTTGGTTCCAAAATGTTGTATCATCATATCTTGTAATGTGATTGAGGGTGTAGACCCCCAGAGAGTTAAGATAGTCTAATAAATCCCATGGGAGGATATATATCTCGTTGCATCCAACCCATGGGTCCACACCAACTCTGAGCCTTTTACCGTTCCCAACATGCCAAGACAGACCATCAGCAATGAAACCAAAAGATTCTATCGTGGCCTTCCAAATTACTGAATACTTTTTGGGCTTTTTATCCGAATCCATAGCCAGTCTTCCTTCAGAATTAGGGCTATATATTTCCTTTTGATCACTGATGTCCAAATATTATCCATTTTTAATAAATGCCAACCTGATTTTGCTGCCAGTGATTTAGTGAGAACTAGGAGATCCTTGATACCCCATCCACCCCGATCCTTTGGCCACACAATTTTCTCCCATGAAACCCATGGCAGAACATCTTCCTCCTTAGATACCACCCACAAGAATCAACCGCAAACCTTTATGATTTGAGTAAGAATGCCTTTCGGTACCTAGGTAAGTGCAACACAGTAGACAAGAATAGCCATTAAAACATACTTTATTAGAACCAACCTTCCAACTCTCAAGAGCCACTTGTAGCTCCAATGTTTAACCCGCTTTTCAAATTTATCTACCAGCAACTGCCAGTCCGTTTTCCTGCATGCATCGAGCTTTAGAGAAAAGCTTAGATATTTAAACCTCTCTAACAAGTTTTTAATCTCATAAGGAAAAACTGCCTGAATACTGTCAACCTCCCCTCCCGATAGAGCATTAAAAACAATAAAGGATTTCTGGTCATTAATGAGCATACCTCTGGCTTTCAAAAAAAGGTATAATGTGGATTTCAAATGGAATAAATCTCCCCTTGTTCCATCACAAAACAAAAGAATGTCATCCAAAAAAAGGAGGTGAGTTATGTATAAATTTACCGCTACTTCAATTCCTTTTAAGTCCCCCCTTCTAGTGGCTGCATGAATAAGTTGACTTAACCCTTCAACAACGATGAGGAAAATGAATGGAGATAGAGGACATACTTGTCTTAACCCACGCTAACTGTGGAAAAAGGGAGAAGCAACTCCATTGATGAGGACTGTAAAGCTGACATTTGTGATACATCCTATAATCCAGTTTATGAATCCAATACCAAAACGAAGATGAGTCAACAAAAGGGGAAGGTACATCCAACTTATCTTATCATATGCCTTTGATAGGTAAATTTTAACAATCATTCCCTTCTTGTTCATATTTTTGATACTGTGTAGAGATTTCTGAGCCACCCTGATAGCTTCATGGATTTGCTGATCATTAAGGAACCCAAACTTATCCTTATATATTTTTCTATAAAGAATTTGTATGAGGTGGCAAGTAATGATTTTGGAAATAAATTTGTATGTACAGTTGCAAAGAAATATAGGTCTAAAGTCATAAAAAAATTGTTGGTCATCATATTTCAGAATTAGAGCCAAGATATTCGAGTTAAAGGGCTCATGAAAAAAACCCCTGAGCCATGATTCCTCTACCAACCCTGTCAAACCTTCACTTGGAATCTAAAAGAAATGTTGGAAAAATTCCACTGACCAACCATTAGGGCCTGTGCTCTTTTCTTTTTGAATGGACTTAAGAATCCCTTCTACTTCCCTTTTTGATATAGGGGCCATGAGAATATAATTATCCTCCTCCTTAAAATATATGGGGAAAACCTGAGCCACTCGGATGAATTCAACAATAGATGCTTTCGCTGGAGCCTTAAAACAAAGATGTAAAGTGTGAGCATCCTATGGATGTCAGTTCTTCAAATGTTTTTTCCACTCCACCATCATTCTTTTTAATTTCCCATATTGTATTTGCATTTTTACCGCCCTTTGCATAATTTTGGAAGAATTTTGAGTTTTAATCACCCGCCTCCAGCCATATAGCCCTACTCTTTAGCCTCCATTCATCTTCAGATTCCTTTAGTATTTTTATCCTTTTCGCTTCCATTTGAATTAACTTCTCCTTTTTTTCCAATGACTCATATACATTCCCCTCCAGACTTTCCATTGATTCCAGATTTGTTTATATTTTCTTTAAGACAACTTCCTCAATTAGCTTCTTTTCCTTTTCCCATAACATCATTTCATGTTTCAATCTTTTTAATTTTTCCATAAACGCCTAGGCTAGTAATAACCCTTGGGATTTGCCTTGAGGCATCCAAATCTCTTTTACTAAGGTATTAAAGGACAAATATTTGAGCCAGGAATAGTTGAATTTAAATGGAGTTCTTGGCTTCATGATGGCCCCTTTTAACTCCATAAAGAGAGGGAAATGGTTAGTGTCCCCCCTAGTACCAACCCATTTCCTAAAGAATGGGATTTGGGCAACAAGGTCCTCCTTTATCAGAAATCTATCCAAACTCTTTGCCACCCTTGCCTCGCCCACTCTTCGATTCCTCCATGTCGGCTTGAATTTTATCATATCGACATCTATGAGACAACTCATCCTAATTTTATTGAGGAAGAAATCGACTAAAGGATCAGCTTGTGCCAAAGGACCCCAAGACTCCGACAAGCCAAGAGAAAAGTTTAGATCTTCGCCCAACACCAAATTTGGGCTATTCAACAAAGATTTGGGAAAATAATGTATTCCAAAAGGTGACTCTTTCATGGCAATGACCGTACACATTAAGAATAGTAATATGAATACAAAGTTCAGAAGAGTAAACTTCAGCTCCAATTACCAACTCTGAACCCCAAGAATCTATGAGCTTAATATTACTATCCCTAAAACCCATCGTTAACCCTCCAGATATTCCTTTTGCATCGAATGAAACAAATGACCAACTAGACATCAAATTTTTCAAAAAAACTATCACAAAGTCTCTAATACCAAGAGTTTCTTGGAGCATAATGACATCTATATCAACATAATTGATTTTTTTTTTTTTAAATCTAGCTTCTTTTGGATGCTAGCTATACCCCTATAGTTAAAGGACATAAAAATATTTTTGAAACCTCCACCAGGGCTTGCATTACTCTAAGTGGCCCTTTTAGTGATAGTTTCTTCCCATTAACTATGTCTAATTTGGCCCTTAATTGGGATTTTGAGAAGTTTGATTTACGACCCCTAGCCTTTGGAGGCATAGAAAGATCCTAAATGATCCTGAGACCTCCCACATTATCAGTAGTGAACTCTCTCTTCTCTTTAGGTCGAAGATTGTAATGGGGCTTCTCAGAAGTCAGCACAGAAAGGTGAGGCCGATGCCAACTAGTAGAGGGTAGACTAGAGAGAGATAGTTCAGGAATATAAGTAATTATACTGCCTAACTCTAAAGAGACATTACAATTTGGAAGAGAATCTAGAGAAAAAATCCTGGAGGGACTAGGCCTAAACATATCATCCTTTTGAATTTAACTGAATAGAATGCAAGGAACGAAATAAAGGGAAAGTACTCATAGGTTGTGGTGCGAGATCCAATAGCTCCATCTCTTCCTGTTCTTCCCAAGCATGTTCGAGAGTCGGTTCATTCTGATTCCCAATGCTACTAATTGAGTCAAGCTGAGCTTCCATATGTACTGGTATTGTTGAACATTCATTTTGGGCCTCCATCTGAATCTCCATCTGAACTGGATTCTCTACCTTTTGATGCCCTCCATCCACTTACTGATCCATCATTTCCACTTCTTCTCGATCCCGACCACCATTGGCCTCATATCCCCTTCGTTTCTCCTTCTTCTGAAACCCAGAGGGAAATACCGAGCAAGGTGACCATACTGATGGTTGCAGTGAAACCTAAATGGAAGTTATTCATAGTCAATGACTTGAGAAATAGTAAATCCCTGAACCTGTATATGCATGATGTCTGCCAAACCCTCCCTTGGATCTAAACGAAATAAAATGCGAGCAAACTTCCTTTCCTTTGTCTACTGGAAAGACATATCAACTTCCAAAAATGTTACCAATTTATTGCCGATAGCTCTAAATACATATTCCGACCAGAGCTGAGCAGCCAAAGCTGGGAGGTGCACACACAGGGATTTCTTCGAGCCTCTCTCTTTGTGCATCAAACATAGGTGTCCATCTCTTAAACAAAATCAATGCATTTCAAAAACCCTAATTGTGATCCAAAACCCAATCCACCGCTTCCCCATTTTTGAATTGGACCAAAAAACATCCTCTGGTTAGAAAAATAACTTCAGTTTGAGTTTCCAGACCTTCTCCCCAAGCCTTCTTTATCCATTCCTTAATGTATTTAGCAGAATACTGCCTGCCTTTAGTCCTCCCCACCAAAATGTGTTCTGAGGTCTAAATTGCCTCATCCATATGTCTGTAGACACCAAGGATTAAATTGGGTCTTGCTTGTTTTTTCGAATCACTTTGCACTTCTTCCTCTTTGAGCCAGAAGACTTGCCATTCTCAGAAAGTATGGATTCCCGGATTCCCTCACCTTCATTAGTTTCAACCACATGATTTTTCCCTATAAAATCCTCCTGAACCTGATTCTTTTGCAAAAACTCCCCAAAAGAAGATGGCTTCCCAAAAAATACCGAATTGTTATTTTGGAGCCTCTCCCCCTACCCCAGAGGGTCACACCCTACAAATCCCACATACAAAAACCCCTTTGGTGAGGCAGAGGGTAGACCGACTCCTTCCCTTCTCGACTCTGCTAAAATATTTTGAGCCTCAACACCTTGTAAAGCGGGGAACCCCTTGAATAAACCCCAAGCCTCTCATCCCGCTTTGAAGTTTCAGGGAACTCGAGAGCCCTTAAAGCCACTAAAATTTTTCATGGGTGGGTATGGTTCAATTTTTTGCCTGAACCGGGCTCTTATATCTCCATAACCTCCACAAAGAATTTTTTAAGACCCTCATGTCTACCTATACTACTATACTTAACAATATCCGATAGACCCCCAGATAAAAAGCCAGAGACAAAAGCAACAAAAGGGGTCTTAGGACTTACCAAATTATCCACCGATGTATCTTCTGTTTGACCCTCTAGGGGCACCACATTAACCTCGTCGGCCCATAAACCGGTAGTAGGTAGCTAAGAAACTGCCTTTGGATGAAAATAATTAGCCTCTTCGAGCAACCCCAAAACACCTCCAGCGTTCCAGTCCACTCCCACATCGCTTCTTTTTCCAGGTGGAGACCTAGTTGGAAAATTTTCCTTCTCCATATTCAGTAAGGTAGGATCCAAGCCCCAAATCGACAAAATGTCTTCGGTTTCTGGCTCTAAATCCACATAATCTTTTGGACTAACCATTGTTGATGACTATTAAGAGACTGACTGATGTTGTAATTGCTTCCAACGTAAAACCCAGAGACAACGCGTGAAAAAATTTTGTGTGGTAAAGATGACAGACAAATACTTCGCTGGAGTAGAAAGACAAAAAAAAATAAGTATCATCCTAATCCCTTCGAGCAGGGTAATACCAAAGCCACTGTTCACATTCCCACGTTCATTAATGACCCTACCCCGACCTTCCCACTTGTTGACAAAGTTCTATCGCGTTGAGCCATCTGGGAAATAGGACCTGCCGCTATCATATAATATCAACGTTATCATTTTAACATTTTCATATATAAATATTTGTATGGTAATAGCCTATGACTGGTAAGGATTCCCACACAGCTGGTAAGAGGAACAAATAGTAAATTATCTAACACTTTGAATTACATCATATATAATTTGTCTATACAAGGTCATGTCTTTAATCAATGTCCATTTCTCTCAACTATGAGAAAGAAATCTTTTTAAACCTTTTTTTTGAGCTTGGAGAATTTTCAATATAGATTTAATCTATCAAAGATCTACAAGTGATCGAGATGTAGTTTTTTTATTTAAAAAAAATGCTACAGTTTTTAAAAAATGACGATGTATTTTAGTTTAACAAAATAATATTTCAAAAGTAGAAGAGAAACAATTCATCTAAAATAAATTTGAAAAGAAGTGATGCCAATTCTATTTTTGGACTTGCATAAAAGCCAAACCATCCATTTACCCAATTCATATAATACGGATCCAAATCAACTTTTTAAAGGACTCTCACAAAAAACACTCTCAATATTTTCATTAGCCATAGAATGTAAAATAATCTCCTATAACTCTTTACATTTCAATGTCAAAGAGAAAACCAAAGGAAAAAGCATAAACATTAAAAGAAAGACAGGTCGTATTCATGGCGGAAACTATACAAATAAATTACCTTCAACACATATATATATATATATATATATATATATATATATATATATGGATTTTGACACCAAAAAAACCAAAAATTACCAGCATAGAGACAAACGGTCTCCCATTCGCAGAACATGTTTCTCCCTACAACACAATGAGATGCAAATATCGCACATACATGGTCATAAGATTAGATGAAAATATTGTATATACATGGTCATAAGATTTCAAGAGAGTTCTGGTCAGAGATGCTTTTGGGAGAAAGTGATCAACACTAGGATCGTAGGGCTCAGCTGTATTATTTTGTGGGGGGATCTGAATTTTTCGATGAGGGACGAGGAGGTGTGGGGTACTAAGGCGAGAACTGATCCTCTTTCTTCCTTTTTCAAAGGTTGGATGGAGGCATATTCCATGGTCGATGGTCGTTGCTGCTGGACACCATGGCTCCTATATGGAGGAATGGTTGGATAGGGGCAGGCATATCTAAATGACTTGACAGGTTCTTTTTAAGTCAAAATCTATTCAATAACCTTGAGGGGATTAAATATAGCATTATCCCGCGGCACATTTTAGATCACCATCCGATTTTGATTTCCTGGAATATAGTGGGGGAAAGGAGAGATTCCCCTTCAATTTCAATTCTCGCTGGCTTATTTTGGATGATTTTAAATCACTGGTGCACAGGGTTTGGAACATGACCATATCACCTTCGGTCTGGTCTCCCATGAGTACATTTCATCTAAATCTTAAAAGATTAAAAGTTGAGAAGAGGAAGTGGACTGCACTTAAGAAGGAGGAGGAGATTTTACTGCTATTTGAGATTGATAACAACATCGAGAAATTGAGTGATACTTCTGATCCATTATTTTTCTCGGACGTTTACAAAGACAAAATTACCTCACTAGAGGGACGTAGGAGGGAAATTCTGAAGGGCCAGTAACAAGACATAAGACAGAAAAGAAGGGCGATTTGGATTGAAGCAGTCGACAAAAACATTAAATATCTCCATAGGCAATTTAATTTTAGAAAACTACAAAATTCCATTAAGCATATTAGGGATGTGGAGGGATGATTCATAAATCTCGAGAATATAAGGAATTTGGCTTCTGTGTTCATACATAAATCATACTGGCTGGTTCGAAATACATCGACACAATTTACTTTTCGCAAAAAAAAATTGATACAAAATCTGGAGAATCTTTGAAATCAGTAGCTCTTAGACACTTCGAAGGGCTATTTTCCACCAAGGAGCACAAGTATGTGTATCAAGCGTCCTTCATTGACCTGATTCCACCTATATTGATGCAGGAGGATAACCATATTCTGGGTAAAGAGATAACCACCGTGGAATTGATGGCCACACTGATGGATGGATTGTGCGAAGGACAAGAGACCTGGCCCGAATGGTTGGGGGGTTGAATTGTTCATCTGTTTTAATGAATTGATGATTTCTGATTTACTTAAGGTGGCAGAAGAAATCAAACTTAGGGGATTTATCACTGGGGAATACACAAAGGAAGGGTTGACAGTATTGTATGACATCAAAGATCTCTTTGGTGTGTCATCTAACCATGTGGCGGGTGACTTAATATACCTCAGATATAATTTGAAACCCAGTGGATATAGGAACAGAGACTGGGAATGGTTAATAGATAAATTGAAGCTCAAACTATATTGTTGGACACAAAAGTAGATGTCTCTCGGTGGGAGGCTTATCTTACTGAAATCAGTATTACGAAATCTCTCAATCTACTGGATGCATCTCTTTCTTTTACCAAAGGAAGTCTTTCATAGGATTCAAGGGATCATGAGCAGATTTCTTTGGTTTGGAGCGAGCATTTGAACTAATGCGTACATTTGCTGCTGTGGCTATCATCGCCAGACTGTTTGATGACGGAGGGTGGGGTATCATCGATCTGGATAATTTAAAAAAATCCCTTTTAATCAAGAATATGTGGAAAGCAATGGTGGGCGAGGGTCTTTGGTCAAGAATCGTACAGGACAAATATCTTTATGGTCAATCTTTCATCACATGCATTATGGATGGGGCTAGGAAGAAGGTACATAGATCTTATATCTAGAAAAGTTTGATCCAGGTTATGCACCTTCTTATGGGCAATGTTTGATGGTCGGTGGGATATCCGATACAGAGCAAGGATACAGGTAGGCCTAGATGCCATTATTGGCATGTATGACAAACATACCCTATCATTTTAGATTCTAAATCAGATATTTCACTTGAACCAGGTTATTTTGTCCGGGGGTACAAAATTTGGACAATCAATCTTGGCATTCGGCAGAGGATTTGGGTTTACCTGAAATATTTTATAAGGAATGGGAGGACTATATTGCAGGTCTTAGACAAGCAGGGATCACCCTTATGAACAGTGAAGGAATGGGAGGACTATATTGCAGGTCTTAGACAAGCAAGGATCACCATTCTGGACAGTGAGGACCACATGACCTGGGCTGGTAAGCTTAAGAAGAAGAGAGCGATTGTGAAATATATATACTTACAACTTCCTATTGTGGACATGGGCCTTAAATTTTCAAAACATTTTCAGGTAATATGGAAGTGGAATTTACCGAACAAGATCAAATGTTTTGGCTGGCTTGCGATACATAATCGGATTCTGACATGGAAAAATTTCCAAAGGAGAGGATTTCAGGGTCTTCACATTCGCATTTTGTGCAGGGGGGGGAGGATGAGGTAAATCATATTTTCATGGACTGCGCATATGCTAAGGCTATATGGGAAGGAGTATTGGGGCATTGCATTATTGCAAAATCAGGCTCATTTAGAAAACTGTCTCTTCTTATTAGATATTGGATAAAAGATAGAAGGTACATGGCTCTTCCTCTATATGTGCTATGGACTATCTGGAGGAGAAGTAATGCCCTTATTTTTGAGCAGAAAAATATAGAGACACACAAGGATGTCATCAAGACGGTGGAATTCTTCAATGAAATAGGGCTAGTACAGAATAACAAAGGATACAGATCTTTCAGGATTAAGGAAGTATGGAAATCCTTCCCCGTGGGTTTCTTTGATGGGGCTTTTGCCAACAGAGCTTATGGCTATGGAGCTGCAATATATTTAGAGAAAAATAAATTCTTCTATTTCTGGTGGGAAGGAGGTAAAGGGACTAATAGAGAAAAAATCATTGCATTATGGGGTATATTGATAGCAGCTAAATGGCTTTGGATCGACCAGATTCAAATCTTCGGGAATGCTAAAGGAATTATTCACTGGGTCAAGGGTAGCAATGATTTTAACCCTCACATACTTGAAAACTGGATGGCCCGTATTAATACTCTGGTAATGACTTTTCATAGTGTTAGGTTTGACAATATTTACAAAGAACACAACTGGCCAATAAAAAAAGGGCATTAATAGAGGGACAGGTAAGTTTTATTTTCATCTTTTGACAATGGTGTAATGATCAATGCGGCTACCATTAGCTATTCATAAAAGAGAGGAGGATCAAATTGAACAATTGGGATATATTAAATTGAAGAGGAGGATCAAATTGAATTGAACAATGGGGATATATTAAATTGAAGAGGTTCAGGTGATAGCAAACAAAAAAACTGAAAAATCAGAGTACCTTGTGACAACTTGTTACATTTAATTATATTTTGTTTTAGAACAGTATTAGCATAAATTCAAGAAAGTGAGGTTAGGGTAGTATAGAAAGAAAAATTAGATTTTTGTGTTTCATAATTTTCAACAATTATGAGGAAAAATGTAAAATCAGAAGGAAGAAAGTCACATGTCAATTGAACTTCCATTTATTAATATAAAGAGTAGCATTTTTTTCTACTCATTTTTTTTTTTCAAAAGAGTGAATGAATTAAAGATTGAGTTCTCCACTTGGAGTTTCTGAGCATTAACTCAGAATCATCAGAGGTGACATCCATACCCTTGCCAACTTCTTAATGTATCTGCTCACCTTGTCATGGATTCACGTTGCCGCACTTGAACTGGAACTCATTCACCATTTCCACTCGAAGACTCCCCCACCAAATTTTATCTTATTGGAAAAAAAAGTTTGAAAATTCGGGTGTTCAATTTGATTCTTTGATTAGTACATTGATTCGAAGTTCGATACGACAGGTGGTAACGAGGTTGGCCAAGAGCCTTTCCACGTTAAAAAATGGTCTCCCCTGCAGATATTGGGTTTGAGGCAACTGTCTCAAGTTTGTGTGTTACAGAAGACTCCCTCAACATCACACGACCCCAATTAATGGGAAGGAAAATGTACTTATTACTTATATAATTAGCATTAACTTTTGAAACCCTAAGAGTTTAGTTTCACATCATCAAGAAACCGAAGACCAAAGACCATGACTAGGAGATTTAGGTTTTTTTAAACCCTATGGCCGAAGCCCACGTGACTTAACAAGATTATAACTTTCTAGCGAACCAAACTTAACAGGATTACAAATTTCTAGCGAACCATTCACTCTTCAGAAACCTTTCTAGATCAATGAGATGACCATGGTTACAAATAATAATGGTAATGGAAATATTGATTGATTTTTTATACAATGAAATTTTATATGCTAAATATTTTAGCAAGTATTTAATAAAATCCTCTACGGTGAATATGTTATTAACTCAAATATTTGGATTTTGATTTAATTTATTTTCAAGTATCATATAATTTTAGTTGAATATTTTTATGAATATAAAAATTCTTATAAAATGTTATTCTAAATGTAAAATTATGTACTTTGTTTTAGTACATAATTTCATTTGTAATATTTATGTTTGAAAACAAATTTTAAGAGGTTTTTTGAATTTTTAATATTATAATTGTTTTTCGCATTAATCACATCATTAGGATTTGGTTGACCTTTCGAACCAATTAATGTGGTTCGTCCCCAAGACAAGGTGAAAAAGTTTATGGATCTCATTGAATAAATAGTGTGGATGCATCATCGCCAGAAATTAATCGTTGAAAAATAACCGTTTAAAAACTAGCCGTTAATGAATTAGTTTATTAGTTATTTTAATAATTTTTAATTAATATATTTTAATTAATATCATAATATAATTAAAAAGGAGAGAAATAAAATTTTAAATTAAAAGGGGGGAATATTAATTTTTTATAATTTATAATTTTTGTTTATTTAATGAATTATATTTTGTTAAAGGTTATTAATAAAGTTAATTAATAAAAAAATTATTATTAGACAGGGGAATACAATTTTTAATTAAAAAGAGGGGGGATTATTAAATTATTATAATTAAAGAGTTAAAGGATAAATAATATTTCTAATATATAGAAACTATATAATATAATAATTATAAGGTAAAACATAGGAGAAAAGAGAGAAAAGACCCATAAAAGAATAAGAAAATGGGGGGGGGGGTTGGGTTAAAAGGAAATAATAAAGGGCATGGAAGAAAAAGGAAGAAAGAAGGGAAATAAAACCCTAAAAAAAATAAAAGAAAGAAAACAAAAGAACAAATACCTAGCTCAAGGGGAAATCCACTGGAGAGAGAAAGAGTCCAACTTTTACTTAATTTCCAGTCATCATCCTTGTTGAGATTCTTAGAATGCATTTCAATCTCAATGGCCTCCCTAAGCTTCCTATGATGAAAGTGATCAACCTTAGCAACGACCTTGGAGTCTTCAATGCAAACAGGGTGACACGATTTTTCCACATGTTCAACAAGAGCTGATGTGCGGGATCGATTGTGCCCAATGTCTACTGCATGCTCTTGGATTCTCTGTCTAATGGAGCGACCTGTTTCACCAATATAGGGAGTGCCATAGGAACAAGGAACCATGTAAACCCCTTTCATTTCCTTAGGGTCAATGGGGTCTTTGACAGATCCAAGAGAGTTTCTAATAGTACACAGAGGCTTGATGGAAGAGGAGACATTATTCCTTCTAAGGACACTGGCAATTTTGTTTGTGCTCCCTTGGATGAACGTGAGATGAACCTTAGAAGCAAGATCATCTCAAGAAGATTTTCCTTTTAATACTTTATAGGCTTTTTGAAATGCCTTAAGGCCTTCAGATATACTATACCCGTTATTTTAAAAAACGGCCAGAAGATGGGACATTTCTAACTCCAAGTGGTTGTCATCAGAGATTCTTAAAGCATGGGTAGCAAGAGTGCAAAGAACACCAAATTTTTGAGTAGGAAAATAATGAGAATCAACATGAAGAGACTGTTCGGTGTGAGTTTTCTTGCGAAAAACTTGGTGAGAAATGGAACCATCTTTGTTTCTAGAGAGAAGGATATCTAAGAAGGGCAGACAACCATCAACCTCAACTTCCATCATGAATTTGATGGAGTCTGACAGGGAATTCAAGTGCCCAAGAAACATATCTAAATTTTCTCGACCATGGGGTCAAATGACACAGGTATCATCCATGAACCTTTTCCACTTCCTAGGGAGAAATTGATCCGAGGCTAAGGCCTTTGTTTCAAAATCCTCCATAAATAAGTTAGCGACTATAGGGGAGAGAGGGGAACCCATAGAAACCCCACAAGTTTGCTCATATAACTCACCTTAGAAACTGAAGAAAGTCGAGGTGAGGCAAAGGCCAACTAATTTAGAATTGTCTTGGTCAGAGATTTGCTTAATGACATCAATGGCTTCCTAGATGGGGATTTTGGTGAATAAGGAAACAACTTCAAACCTGACCAATAATTCCCCAGGTTCTAACTTGATGTCCTTCCATTCCCTGATGAAAGAGGCTGAGTCCTTAACCTAGGATTCGGTGAGACCCTCAAGGAGCTTAAGCTTTTGGGCTAAGAATTTAGCCAGATGATAAGAGGGACCACCTATTGTGTTAATAATAGGTCTTAAAGGGGTTCCAGGTTTATGAATCTTTGGAAGACCATAAATTTTGGGGGTGAGGGGATTGCTCTCAATAAGCTTTCTAGAGAGAAGATTAAGGGATAATGTCAAGGAAGCGATTAGACATGATAGCTCCATTGTTCTTAGGAAGGCTAAGCCTCCTAAAATAAAGTTGATCAAACCTTAGGTTCTTGTCCTTAAAACCTTAAGAGACAACACTAGCATTTTTATCCTTAAGGCTGATAAGGGTGGTGCCATTGTCATTGTGGATAAGTCGGACTATGTCAGAAAAATGATAGACCATCTTTCCAATAATGGAAGTTCCGTTAAGTTAAAAAAAGATCCACTTAAATATGTTTCTAAGGAGATTTCCCTAACCATTAAGTCTGATCCTTCCCTTAATCCTCTCTCTTGAAAGCTTATTGAGAGCAATCCCCTCACCCCCAGGATTTATGGTCTTCCGAAGATTCATAAACCTGGAGCCTCTTTAAGACCTATTGTTAACACAATAGGTGGTCCCTCTTATCATCTAGCTAAATTCCTAGCCCAAAAGCTTAAGTCCCTTGTAGGTCTCACCGACTCCTATGTTAAGGACTCAACCTCTTTCATCAGGGAATGAAAGGACATCAGGTTGGAACCTGGGGAATTATTGGTCAGTTTTGACATTTTTTCCTTATTCATCAAAATCCTCGTCTAGGAATCCATTGATGTCATTAAGCTGATCTCTGACCAAGACACTTCTAAATTAGTTGGCCTCTGCCTCACCTCGACTTTATTCAGTTTCCAAGGTGAGTTTTAAGAGAAAAATTGTGGGGTTGCTATGGGTTCCCATCTCTCCCCTATAGATGCTAACTTATTTAAGGAGGATTTGAAACGAAGGCCTTAGACTCGGTTCAATTTCACCTTAAGAAGTGGAAGAGGTTCATGGATGACACTTGTGTCATTTGGCCGCATGGTCAAGAAAAGTTAGATTTGTTTCTTGGGCACTTGAATTCCCTGTCAAACTCCATCAAATTCACGATGGAAGTTGAGGTTGATGATTGCCTACCCTTCTTAGATATCCTTATCTCTAGAAATAAAGATGGTTCCATTTATCACCAAGTTTTTCACAAGAAAACTAACACTGAAAAAGATATTCATGCTAATTCTCATCATTTTCCTACTAAAAAATTTGGTGTTCTTTGCACTCTTGCTACCCGTGCTTTAAGAATCTCCGATGACAACCACTTGGAGTAAAAAAACGTCTCATATTCTGACTGTTTTTCAAAATAACGGGTATAGTGGATCTCAAGGCCTTAAGGCCTTTCAAAAATCCTATAATGGATTAAAAGGAAAATATTCTCGAGATGATCCTATTTCTAAGGTTCATCTCCTGTTCATCCAAGGGACCATAGACAAAATTTCCTGTGTCCTTAGAAGGAATAATGTCTCCTCTTCCTTCAAGCCTCTGTATACTATTGAAACTCTCTCAGATCTGTCAAATACCCCATTGGCCCTTAAGACATGAAAGGGGTTTACATGGTTCCTTGTTCCTATGGCACTCCCTATATTGGTGAAACAAGTCGCTCCATTAAACAGAGAATCCAAGAGCATGCAACAGACATTAGACACAATCGATCCCACACATAAGCTCTTGTTGAACATGTGGAAAAATCGTGTCACCATGTTTGCATTGAAGAATCCAAGGTCATTGCTAAGGTTGATCACTTTCATCATAGGAAGCTTAGGGAGGCCATTGAAATTGAAAGGCATTCTAAGAATATCAACAAGGATGATGACTAAAAATTAAGTAAAATTTAGACTCTTGCTCTCTCCAGTTGATTTCCCCTTGAGCCGGGTCTCTGTTCTTTTGTTTCATTTTTTTTTTTTTTAATGGTTTTATTTCCACTCTTTCTTCCTTTTTCTTCCATGTCCTTTTTTATTTCCCTTTAACCCTCCCCCCTTTTCTTGTTCTTTTTTGGGTCTTTTCTCTTTTTTCTTCCCCTTGTTTTTATCTTTTTCTCTCATGTTTTATCTTATAATTATTATATTATATAATTTTTATATATTAGAAATATTATTTATCATTTAACCCTTTAAATTATAATAATTTAATAATCCCCTCTCTTTAATTAAAATTTTTCTTCCCCTATCTAATAATAATCTTTTTATTAATTAAGTTTAATAAACCTTTAATAAAATTTATTCATTAAATAAACAAAATTTTTAAATTATAAAAATTTAATATTCCCCCCCTTTTCTATTTAAAAATTTATTCCCCCTTTTAATTATATTATGATATTAACTTAAAATTTATAAATAACTAATAAACTAATTCATTAAGGGCTAGTTTTTAAACAACTAGTTTCAACAACTAGTTTTTAAACGACTATTTTTCAACAACTAATCCCGGGCGATGATGCATCCACACCATTTATTCAATGATATCCATATACTTTTTCACCTTGTCCTGAGGATGAACCACATTAGTTGGTTCGAAACGTCAACCAAATCCTAATGATGTGATTAATTCGAAAGACATTTATCTACTTTATGGATCACAAAGGCTTCGTTCTAACAATATTATAATTGTTCATTTCATTTTTTTTAAATATTGGAAAAATTATATATTTGAATATTTGTAAGATGGATACTTCCATTTTTTATTTATATTTATTTAGTTTTATTTTTATTTTTTCGAATTGAATTTATCTCAATCATTTTTTTTCTTTTTTTTCAAATCAAATTCAAATTTATTTCGAACTTAGACTTGGTAACTATGGTGCTGAGATGACCAACCATTCACATCATTACAAAACATTGTCATCAGGTCATGCAAACACATGGCATATTTCTATAACCTATGGACAAACAATGAAAGTCCTCAGATCAACTTCCCCTTGAAAAAAATTTCAGTGTAAACATTGATGACTAAAAAGTTACTTTGAACATTTGATCTTTCAAATGATATTGAAAATTTGGCTCAAGGCTCATTAATTTGGATAGACTACATCACATTGATAAAATTGAAAGGGAAAATATACAAAGTTTCCATTACATTTTATTCAATTTGCAATTTTCATCTTGCTATAAACAATCTAAAACACAACAACCCAAATCACAAATTTACATTACCTATCACCGCCTTTTAGAGATTTTAAAAATCCCCATAAGAATACATTGGCCACATTTTTCGGTTTTGAAAAAAAGATCTAATAATACTCCTGAAATGATTAGAAAGCACAATTCTGCCTTTGATGATGCAACACTTGCTGGAAAACACATCGTCAGTTTCTTTTTTCAACTCTTCTGGAAGTTCGAGGTGGCTAGTGGAGAATGACTTATGCATTCTATCCTAGAGCTTCATTAAAGAGTTGTCAGATAATGCACTTCCAAGAAAAATTACATGAGACTTCCTTAACATCACAGTAAGTGTCAATGAGGGCATCCATCAACTGAACATAATGCCTCATGTGGTTTCCCCAGGCAGTGTTAATGAGGGCATCCGTTAACTGAACATAATACCTCACGTGGTTTCCCAAGCTAGTATCATTGAACTCCAATGAAATAAGGTTATTAAAGAACAATTAAGTCTTCATAGGGGATGCTATTATTATTATTATCAAATTTTAAGGTCACGACCAAGAACATAATGCCTCATGTGGTTTCCCGAGGCAGCATCATTGAACTCTAGTGAAAGAAGGTTATTAAAGAACACTTAAGTCTTCATAGGGGATGTTATTATTATTATTATTATCAAATTTTAAGATCACTACCAAGCCAGACACAAAATTAGTGTATGAGACCCTTTTGTTTGTGGGACAAGGAACCCACATTCGTGCAACGATTTGATTGCTAAGTCTACGAAGACATACTTATTCTACCCCCCTTTGGTTTTGAACTTGTGACCTCTTAGGAAGAAACACATGCTCTTAAGCATTAGGCCCACTATAATATTAAGAGAAGATACAATATGTGAGAGAATTTGTCAAATCAAATGTATTCATATAGCTTGGAGAATGGTTTGAACTTAATCCTCGACTTTGCTAGCTCCTCGGTGGTGTATCCTTTGATGAGAAAATCCCCTGGTTTATAAGTCAAGAAAAACAACATTTTACACATATTTTCAACTAAGTGCACCTCAAGATAGTTGTAGACAATTTGAAGTGAATAAGACCCTCTCATATTGCACATGTTGAATAGGAATCCTAAAACAATTGAATGAATGCAACCCAACAAATGAGGCTTCTCTATTTCTAATATATCATTAATTTATCACTACAAGGAAAAGACCCTCTAGCCGATGTGTTTGAGGAACCCCTTATAAAAATACCCCAAACATCCGTTTCTAGTGGAGGTTACTAGAGAGGTTGGCGGGCGGAGGCTTTTGTGGATGTTTTTCATCTGATGCGCTTATCATCCTAAACTGCATTGGTGTGTTCAACAAGAGAAAGCACCGGTGCACATAAAACATTGGCACATCGGACACCGTGCGCTCCGTACACACCCACCCGGTGCGTATTATTATTGTAGCACACTGGTGCTTTACAAATCTTCCACACCAGTGCGTCATAAAACACTGCACCAAAACAGAAACTGCCCAGTGCGGTCTTAATCAACTGCACCGGTGCGCCTATAAAACCTCACGCACTAGAACAGGGTTAAATAAAAAAAAAAAAATTACGGCCAAAAAACCGCATTTTTCACTTTTCTCAGTGCTCTAGAGCTCTCAAGCACCGGAAATTTATCCTTGTCTGAGCCGCCCTGACATCGGTGCTCCCATTGCACCCATTGCACGCACTGCTGCTGTGCATGGCCTACCAATCTCCAGCTTGAATTTTGCAAAACGGTGGGAAAATTTTCTTTTGAAAACTCTGCAGCCAATATGCCTCCTCGACGGCCAAATGTACAGGTATTTTTCTTGTTTTTCCATAATTAAGCCTTTTAGCAGATTATAATTTCAAATAACCTTAAAATTAACCATTTAAAAGAAAAAAAAAATGTCGCGCAGTGCACTCGAGTCGTTCGGCTCGCATCGGTACACGGTGTTGCTTGTAAATTTACAGGCCACACCGCAATTGATGCTAACGGTATCCGCACCGGTTCCGGGGTGGTACTGAAATGTGCACAGTGTTATTTTAAAATTTTAAAAAAAGTGCGGTGCGGTCGTTTACCCGACCCCACCGTTGACCATGTGGAATAGTGGAAATGCAGTGCATTGAATTAAATATCCACCCTGGGGCAAGTATTTTTGTCAGTGCACCACATTCCGCATTTCGATAGGGTCAACAGTGCGGCCTGGTAAAAGACTGCACTGTTGACTATGTAATGAGGTGAGGAGATTGATGTGCTGACTGAACTATACGCCCCGGGGTGTAGAGTTTAGTCAGTGCACTGCACTCCTGACACCGTACATAGTCAACAATGCGTTGAAAATTTTCAGGTGCACCACCTTCGGTGCATTGAATATTATCTAGTGCACATCGCCGTCGGTGCACGATAAACAAAAGATGCACTAGGACCGGTGCATGCCTGTTTTTTGTGGCACACCGATTGTTTTTTTTTTTTCCAAAAAAATTATATATGTATATTCCTAAATACATGTCTCATTTAATTAAAAAATTGTATTTAGTATGTCAATCATTCAGAGGCGTGTAAGGAGAGAAGAGGGGGAACAACAACAACAAAAGACGGACCAGTATAACATGGTTTGCCTATGGGAGGCACGAGAGAGGGAGAGAGGTGTACCCTCGTCCTATTATAACAATTACCTAGGGCTCCTAAGGAAGATAGGCCTCCTCATGTTCTATGAGGAAGCTACTTCCCTAAAGGGACATGCTCTGTTTTTGAGACATCTTATCCGCAGGTGGAATGCCCAGCTACAGGCTTTCCGAGTTGGTCCTAACTAGTGGTACACGCCCACTAGGGAGGAAATGTATTTCATTACAGGGCTATTGAGGAGAGGGGTGGATTTTCCCTCCTTCCCAGAGGTTCCAGTTGGCTATGCAACAGGGAGTCATTTGGTGTACTTCCAGAGCTACATTAGCGTAGATATACTATCTCCTTCAGATTTTTAGGTCTTCAGAGGTCAGTTACGTATTGGTGCATTTGGTAGTCAGCGGGTGAGGTGCCTCTCACTTCTGATTTTGACCGTTTCACATAGCACCAATGATGGGCAACACGTTAGTTGCTCGCTTCTATATTATGCTGATTATTCAGTACAGGAGCCACGACTTGTCAAGTGGTCTACCATTTTTTTGCGGCAGTTCTGTACAACCTTAGATAGATGTTGTGCTCATGCGCAAGGGAGGGTCAACTTCCCTTTTGCTTCAGATCTTTTTTGTTTATTTTTGGAGAGGTTTCTAGAGATGAGGCCTACTTTTGTTTGACAGCCTCATAGGCCGATGTTCAAGGCACATATGCACATGTGGGGGTAGATGATTCCCAAGAGGGGCGATACCATGTTTCCAGCGAGGATATCGCATGATGCATTGGATTTGCTAGCCAGTGTTGACGAGCATCCCCTCATTATGGTCCCCTGTGCTTATGCTGGTTTGGATTGGCGAGGGTGTGCCAACATCCTCTTCACAGATGATGAGCCACCAGATGATAGAGGTAATATTACTGTTTTATTTAAATTTATTTTAACATGTTCTTTAACTTGTTTTTATTAAATTGTGTAATGAAATTATCCAATTATTGTTGTGTACTTATATATATTTTGCAGACATTGAGTCTTTTGATGGCGAGGACATGCCGGCACCAACACATGATCCAGGTGTGGATCTTGATGACAATCAGGGCATGCTAGATGCCGAGGATCATCAAGAGGCTGGTGCAGAGAGACCTTCTCCTACTGGTGTGCTGGTATCGCCTTTTTCTAGGAATGGTAGGATTGATAATAGATACAGGATGGAGTTGGGTGACCAACTCACTGCATTGATTGTTGAGGCGGGCATCAAGCCCACTACTATGAGAGACATACAAGCCGATGGTAGGTTGTTACATATGTGAAGAGGCACATTGTGTGACATGTACAACTTGATGCGACATGTTGTAGGAGCTACAACATTAGTTACGCGGTTGAGGAGGATCGTTGCACGTTATAGGCGTGGTCGAGACGCAGCACATGATCGATTGTCTGCGAGTAGCGATGCATCATCTGATGATCGTTCACCTCGCGCTGCACTAGATGAGCAACCTCCACTAGCATCAAGAAAAAATCATCATGGAGAGCAGGTTGGACCATTGACTGTCGAGGCTGCACCATTGACTAAGCATGCCTCGACTAGTACTATTATTAATGATGTACCACCAGCTGATCCATGACATTTATATTACAGTTGTATATTTTTGGCATTATATATATATATATATATATATATATATATATATATATATATATATATATATATATATAATGCCAAAAATATACAACTGTAATATAAATGTCATGGATCAGCTGGTGGTACATGGTCCATGTTTTTTATGTTCATGTTGTAGTTATACTTAATTTACATTTTTGCGATCATCATGATGTGTATATTGTTAGGTCATGTTAGATATGTTTATTTAATGTGAAGCTTGGAAATAGATGTGTAATATATATATATATATATATATATATATATATATATATATATGGTCCATGTTTTTTATGTTCATGTTGTAGTTATACTTAATTTACATTTTTGCGATCATCATGATGTGTATATTGTTAGGTCATGTTAGATATGTTTATTTAATGTGAAGCTTGGAAATAGATGTGTATGTGACAGTAGTTATTTCACATGTAGGGTTGTATATTTGATGTTTATGTTGTGATGATGGTATATAATGTTAATTGTGTTTTGTTAGATGATGATGATCACGATGATGTTAGCGAATTTGAATGTGTTTTTTAGTCAAATGTGATGTTTGTGCGATGGTTATCATGAACGTGATGTTTATTAATTAATTTAATATTAAATGATCATGATATTGTAAAATTGTAATATTTGTAATTCTAATTGTATGTAAAATTCTAAAATTGTAATTGTATGTAAAATATTTGTAAAATTTTAATTGTAATTGTAATATTTAATTTATTGTGAAATGATTGTAATTGTAATTTTAATTGTAATTGTATATATGTAAAATTTTAAAATTGTAATTGTAATTATATGTGAAATTGTAATTGTAATTGTATGTAAAATATTTGTAAAATTTTAATTGTATTAATGTGCAATGATTTTATTAAAATTTTTAAATTTGTAAATTTGTAAAATTGTAAAATTTTAAATAATTGTAAAATAATAAATCTAGAATAATATGAATTATTGTAACATAATAAAGTTTAGAAAATAATGCAAATAAATTCATGTCCTTTAGAATTATTATTATTATATTATGATCTTACATACAAAAAAAAAGAACTTTATACAGTACACCATTGTTTTTGAGATCAATATAATTGCAAATTATCAAGTGGAATATTGATTTTAACATTAACACAATGAAAATTACCAATTAATTCAAAATACATATTATAATATTTCGAAAAACCCATCTTAAAAAGTAGAAATAATATTGCTGAAATAACACATTACCATATCATTCTCGGTTCTCATGATCACCCTCATTATCTTCCAGCTTGCATGGCATGATAACACTATTGTTCTCAAAAATATGTTTTGATCTAGGGTCATGTCTCAATACGAACCACCAATCCCTATCCAACACATCTGGGTAAAAAAACACCTGGTTTCAGTGTTTGGGGAAAACATTGGGCTCCTTAGCTTCATCACACATCTTTCTATAGTTGATACATATCAGCCTACTATCGCGATCTTCCTTTGCATTATTCGGATCAAAGGTGTCCCACCATTTGCACCTAAAAATAACACATTGGAAAGAAGAGAAATCCATTTCAATGATCTCTTGTATCTTTATGACGTAACCTAACATCCCTCGTACTAGGTTTTGATCACGGTGGCTAGATCGACTAGATTAATCGAGCTTGAATTCCACTCCACAGTCTTGTGTGATGTTTCCATCATTTGCATTTTCTGTGCGAAAATGGTGTCCATATGCCCACATAGATGGGAACAAATGTACCTATTATATGTCATGTGTCTTATAATAACCCAACAGTTAAAATATGAAATATAGATGTCTTATAAGTTTCAAATTTACATATAAATTAAATAGATTATTACCGAGTTGCTGCACCCAATCCCTAAGTTTAGTGCATCCTCTTCAGCACACGGGTAATGACCGGTTGCACCGTATTTCTCTCTGACTTGGTCAACAATCCAACTGTTGGGGCATATTTTTGGCATATTTTCTTTTAAATGATCGGGATAAGGCACACTTCTACCATTCAACCATCTAAATTATTTCCTGTCACTATTCCATTTCATCCTCTTTTGTTCGTACAATGCGACTCATGGTTGTGTCACTTCAGAATTGTAAAGAACGGATTTATTGATTTCTTCAATTTCTGCATTCGCTGATGAAATCAAACCGAAATTATATAGTACTTAGAGATCAAAATATACATTATATTGAAGTTCAACATGAATATTTACTTTGTGAAAATTTGAAAAATTATAAGTCGCTTACTCTTTATCAAGCACTTTTTTCCACTCGTTTGGAGCAACTCCCCTTCTCTTTTTTCTTCATCCCTTTCATCGTCCCAAATCACTGCACCTGGTCTGTTGTCGATCTTCTTGATGTACTCACTGGCATAATACAAAGACTCATAAGAAATATACCCCTCTGCCATAGACCCCTCAGATTTTTCCCTTTGTCGAACAAAACCTTTCAGTTTCTTCATGTACCTCTCTAAGAAGAACATCCAATGACAAGAAAGCACCCCAACTAATTCAACCTCATCTACTAGGTGGATTAGAAGATGAACCTGTAAGTCCATGAAACTCATCGACAGTTCCTTCTCAAACGTACAAACAATCTCAACTATCTCTTGACGCCATCGTGGAATGCTAGCCACATGAATCTCCTTTGACGTGATCCAACGTATAAATGCAGATAATTTAGATATGGCACATCCTAGGTCTTGAGGGAATTCATGTTTCACACACCCATGCACAAACAAAGGATAACAACATTGCAAAGTTATAAACACGTGATCCTTGCATGGGATTAAATTTATTAATATAACAAATAATAAAATCATGATTTTGACATTATACATACTCTTATAAGATTCAAATGGTCATGCGATTTCAACCCCGACAAATGGTCATCCACGGTGAAGCAGCGCCGTAGTGAAGACCCATATGAAGTTGGCATCCTCACATCCATTATAACTTCCTTTGCCAAATATATATCATATTTTTTTTAAATCCATGGGACATCACCTTCTTTGAAAAACCATGAATTAGAGGGACCAACGCCTGCCTCTGATCCCGTACTTTCTAATCGTCTTGGCCAATATTTATTTTTAGTTTTTGAAGTAATAAGATATTTCCTAACAGCCAATGTGTCACTTTGTTTCGATGATATGTGCCTCCATAAAGAAGATGAAACATTTTTAAATATATGCATGGGATCTAATAAGTGGGTAATCTTAAGATGCTCCCAATATGGAAGGTTATAAAAGATAGATTTCCTTTTCATCCCAATGGGAAATTTCTCAACATATGTGTCTAAGAATTCTGGATCATCGAACATAGGCTCCCCATTTGAATCGAACATTTCTATGAACTCCTTCTCCTTATCTCTCTCATATGCTCTAAGCCATTCAACTGGTGTCGTTATTGGAGACCTTTGGGTTCTCTCTCATTTACCATTGAAAGCAGATGCTGCTCTTCTGTAAGGGTTTTCTTCTAGGAGGAATATCTTGGAGCAATCATACAATGGCTTTCGTAGGTCCTTGGACCATCTAGCTTTCAGATAAGGTCCACAACATCTACATCCAAAATACCCTTTTGTTACAAGACTTGCGAGATTATTGTATATAATTAATATGCATGGCACGTTAAAGAATATCATGAAGATCAGAACAATCATAATGAATTAAATAACTAATATGTGAAAGAATATTGTTACGTACATAAACAAATCAATAAATTAAACATGTAATTTACCAGTTAAAACTCCTAAGCCTGGATAATCATGTTTCGTGTAAGCACATATTCCATACAACATAAAACGCCTCTCTTTTGCAATGGGTCTTGATACATCGTATACATTTATCCCATCCCATAATTCCTTCAATTCATCTACCAATGGTTGTAAGTAGACATCCATATTCTTCACTTGCCTTCTACCAGGGACTATGAGAGCCAACATAAGATGTTCATTCTTCACAGACAACCATGGGGGGATATTGTTATTCATCACCACTACAAGCCAAACAGAATAGTTGGTGTTATGGAGGGAATATGGGTTGACGCCATCCATGGCTATGCTGAGTCGTAGACTTCGTACTTCATCCTTGAATTTTTTGGGCCATGTATCCTCTATATGCTTCATGGCTATTAAATCAGTTGGGATTCGCATAACTCCCAACTTACTTCTGTGTGAGGCATGCCATCCCTACAACATAGCTGATTCTTTGCAATGAAAGAGCCTTTGAATCCTTGGGATTATAGGCATGTGCGTCAATATCTTAAAAGGAGGACCAATATGTGACTTACCCTTATTTTTTGATTTATCATACCTGTCATGCCCGCATTTCAGACATATCTCTTTGTCTGCATATTATCCTCTATATAGAATACAATCATTTGGACATGCATGATATGATATGTACTCAACACCCAACATTTTCAACAATTTATTTTCCTCTTCACAGCTACCAGGCAAGACATTATCACTTGGAAGAACCTTATCTTTGAATAACCTGTGGTTGGTGATCATGGAAAAATATATTAATAAATGTACATTAATGTTGATATAATTATTATCGTTCATAAAATTTACCATTTGTAATGTTCATTGTACTGTACTAATTATATTTCTCAAATTTATATAAGGGAGGACTTTATGGTAACTTACCTCAAAATTTCCGAGAAACATGCATTCAACAAGCCAAAATTTGCTTTCAAGTTATACAAGAACATCATTGTCCCCAACTAGATAGACTTTGACTGACCGCCAGGTCCAAAGAGAGGGGTGGTGGAAGCAAATTTAAGGCTTTCGAAAAAGGTGTCAGCGATATGAGCATCATCCCCTAGCTGATCATCGTTTTGGAATGCATTTAACAAAATTGTATCCATGGCAGTCATATCCCTTAAGTAATCATCCATACCAACCTCTATTTGATTGCCTCCATTGCCAGCTTGTGAAGAACTACTATTGCTGTAGTCATTCCTAATTGGTGAATCTAGACGTAGAGGGAATTGAATCAGTGGTTGATTCAACCATTCTTGGTATAGTTCCTATCCGATTTTTTTTCTTGATTCAATCTTCTCTCGATTTTACATTGTCATGGGGTGCAACGGAAGATGGTAGGTAGGTCGCTCATCATCACTAGAATCCTAATAATTAAAAAAAAATATTTGAACATGATTAGTAAAAAATATATGATATCAATTAGTAACCACAATGAAAATATTGCATGATTAATTGGTTTGACGTTGAAATAATTACATTAATAAATATACCAAACAATTATAATTATTACCATCATTAATGTCCCAGGATTGTGGCTAGAAGATGCAGTATTTTCACAATTGGCAGGGTGAAGCAACTGTCCATTTTCATCTACCAAATGCGCCTTGCGGTATGCTGCTCCTGATAAGAGCTTCTGACGTTTTGGAGCTGACGTTTGAATATTTTGTGCATTTGAACTTGATTTTGAATCTGCGTGAACCTACAAATTTGTATACATTATAAATTTAATTAAGCCGTGCATGATTGACATGGACAAAAAACATAAATTCAATTAGATATTGAATATATAAATAAAATCTGAAGTAAATATTACATCTCGAGATGGATAGGGAGAACTCTGCGATGGAATTTGAGAAATAATATGGAATGAGCTGGATTTTGAAGAATTTTCCATTTGATATAATTATGATATTTTCTCCCCGCATTTGAGAAAAATTAACAATAAATTTTGGTGCACACACCTAAAATGTAATTTCGGTGAATTAAAAATGGACTTCTTGTTATCGGTGCTAATATACAGATCATCACACCGGTGAATTTTCGTTAATGCGCACTGGTGCCATCATATAAATGGACGCACCGATGCGGTGATATTAAGTGACGCACTGGCGACGAATAACCGCAAATAAAAAAAAACACAACTCTATTTTCTTTAAGTGAAAAAAAAATGGTAAATTGAAAAATGGGCAGCAAAATATTTTCGAAAATCTAATTTCATAAAACAATTCTTTAAATATTAAACACTTTTCATTATTTCACTATTTTTGAAAAAAATTGCAGCCAGAGATTTGCAGGAGACATACTTGGAGCAACAGAGCACGAGAGCACTGTGGAGCAGCAAAATACGTTAGAACAAAAGTATTTAGACAATCAGAATTCCAAACCTCTAGTGATTCAAACCCTATAGCATAGAATTTCAAACGATCTCATGATTAAATATTATTGTTCTTCTTACTTTCTCTATAATTTTTTTTTACGCAGTAAGAAAAAAATTTCAATTTCTTTTTCATTTTCAGAAACAAAATAAAAAAAAATCCATTTTTACCCTAAACCATACATTCTTTTTGTTTCTGCCCTTTCTTCTTCCTGTTTCTGTGATTTCAGAATTAGGGCTTTTCATTTTATATTTATAGGGTTTTTGTATTGCTATATGTAGGCTTAATACATCCAACACACGGGACGACTTGCATAGTCGGATCCCAAATCCATGTCGGCCCTTGCGTGAGTTTTTGAAAAAAAAGTTTTATTTTTTATTTTATTTTATCGGTACGCCATGCGTAACCTAGCGCACCGGTACACTTTATTATCCTAGCGCACTGCGAAAGTGCTGTGATAAAAAAATTTAAAACAATTTTTTTTAATCAGTGCGCCATATGTAAAATAGGGCACCGGTGCACTATTTCATTATGGCGCACCGCGAACGTGCTGTTTCGCAAAAAAAATGTTTTATTGTGTTAATCGGTGCACCATGTAACATATAACGCACCACATCGGGTCTCCTAGTTGACAGAGCGCACCATAAGTTGGTCCCTTGTTTGCGCGAGGTGTTTATGCTACAAAAACTAACACTGGACGATTTTTATTATTTTCTCTATGTTAATCGGTGTGGTGGTTAACATGTAACGCACCGGTGCTTCTTGTTGACATAGAGCACCATACGGTCGATTATACTATTTGTATGGTGTGCTTATAAGACACCCACGCATCGACGTCGGTGAGTACACCATGAATGGCGCACCAGTTTCTTGAGATTTTTTTTTTTTTTTACTTGAAAAGTTGACAATTTATTTATAAAATATATTAATGAATGATATGGTACAGGTTTCATATTGATAAAAAAATGGCTGATAAGAGATCAAGTAACAAAAATACTGATAACACATCAAGAAAATAAAAAAAGGCAAGTTCTTTGTAAATTCTTTACAAAAAAAAATATTTTTTAACTATATGTAAGTTTAACTAATATGTATTGTTTACTGTGTATCATGTAGAGCCACAAAATGATGAAGCTCGATAAGATTATTTCTAATCTAGGACCAGAAGAGCGTAAAATCTTGATGGAAAAACTGCAAAAGGATGAATTAGGTGAATGAAAAAATACTATCGATCCAATATGAGTTTCTTTTTTTAATTTTCATTAATAATATACTTAAAATTATTAGATAACATGTGTAAAAAAATATATTAATTCACATCTGTTTAATGTTCTACAGGGACCAACTACTCAGAAAAGGAATGTTGTTCTATGAAAAAAAAATAGAACATGCAAATGAAAATGAATTGCTCCTTAGCTCATTTGGAGTGGTGCTGGAGGTTAACGAAAGGGGGAAATTTTTTTACAAAAGTTTGAGGGATCCAGTGGAACGAATGTATAGATGTTCTTTCCACTTACAATACAAAAATCAATCCAATGATTCCAAGGAACAAATTTTATCTAAACTGCAAGAAGAGTTTCCAGAGAATTGGTCAATGAGACATGTCAGACTTTTAATAGCAAAAACGTACAACAATAAAAAAGAAGGAATGAAAAAGTAATATTTCTTTAAATGTTTGTATAGAATTATTTATAAATATCACTTTTGTTATATTTACTTTTCATATATTAATATAAAAATTAAATATTTTATTTTCATGTTACATTTTTAGGAAGATTTGAAAATTTCAAAAGATGAATGAGCTGATATCAGAAATATGCCAGTAGGAATGTCCAAAAAGGTGTACAAAGAGATAGTAAAAAAAATGGACAAAATTGCATCGCAAGAGGAGCCATATCAACAACAACGTGCTTTAATTGTATTATGTAATCATTGAAATTTTCGATCATTACGTACAATACATAAAAAATTTAGCATTAAATATTAGTTTTCAAGTATTTTCTTGCAGAAAAGAAAAGAAATTGGAACCCATTCAGCGCATAAAACATGACAACAAGGAAGAAAATGGTTGATATCTAAGTTTGTGAGTAATTGTTACTTCCTTATAACAACTTAACTAGATTTCATTTTTGTATTTTTAAATTTGTTTTACAAAAATCATCATTGAATATCTTCAAACAGGTGCTAACATACAAAGAAGAACCGTCAGACAAATTGATTGACATTGGGTTAAATATGGGTTGTGATTATATGTTGGCATATTAGAAATTAATTGTGGAATTTGTAAGCATCTATCGATCTTATTTTACTTAGCTCCGTTTATAATTAATAGAAAAAAAATATTTTATATTAAATATATGATTTGCTATGGGGTATAAAACTTGCAGGAAACAAAGTATGGAACTGTGCCAACAGATGAAATCTTGAAAGATGGCATACTACATGGTTTGAAAGAATGTGTATAGTTCATGAGTCAATTGTTGCTATGGTACGCCATTTCTTTTCGATTTACATTGATGTATATTATTTAATATTACAATTTTCATTATTCTCACCAATTTATATACACTCATCACACTTTATTTTTATGTTTGTAGAAGGAAGGTGAAGAAGATCAAGAAAACAATCAACGTCGTGAACAAAACATTCCTGAAAATAACCCAAGTCATGAAAGTAGCTCTAGCAGTGAAAGCAGTTCAAGCGAAGAATGCTGATCACTATGTTTGGATATCAAAGCAAGGCATTGTATTTTATGAGATATTTGTCTGTGAAATCAAACATTTTGTTAATTGTAACGGACATAGTGTCCTAATTGAAAGACAAAGGGATACCAATAACTGTCCCATTTTGTATGACAAAGACTGTCTTATTCATATATATATAATAAAATATGTTTTAATTTATTCTATTGCGTTTTCCATTGTCGCTATGAAATGTAACACCACTGATTAAATTAATGGATGATTAAATATTATAATGAAGAGATGTGAAATTTGATGATATGATATAACAAATTAATCCAAACATCACAATCAAATGCACTAATAAGATATGTGTCATATTTTGATGAATAATGAATTTAAAAAAATCACAATAATTATGATATGATACAACAAATTAATCCAAACATCACATTCAAATGCATTAATAAAAAATTAATTAATATGAATACTGTTATAAGATGTGTCGACTTTTGATGAATAATGAATTTTAAAAAATCACAATAATTGCACTGTCACAGATCGATGTTTCTAAAAAATACAAAATGAACATCAGTGCATGTCAGTTACTATACATCGGTGCGTTTGTATGATACAAAGCATCGATGCGTTCGTATGATACAACGCACCAGTGCGCTTCTACGACCTATATGCATTGCACAAATACCAATACCAATTTTTAATCTCGATGCGTTTGTGAGATACTGCACACCGGTGTGTTTATGTGAGTCTATGCACTGGGGCATTTTTACGGCCTATGGGCACCGCACAAATACCAGTATGAATTACAACAAACAGTGCGTTTACCGGATACTGCGCACCGGTGCGTTTCTATAACTTGACGTACCGATGCGTTTAGACGACCTATGGGCACCGCACAAATCCCAAGGCCAATTAGAACAACCCCATGCGTTGTATCACCAACACTGCACCCCGGTGTGGTTTTATACCTTGACAACCCAGTGCATGCACCTTCGACCGCCCCGGGCCACCTTCTAGATGACACACACTGGTGCGTTGACACCTTCGTAGTGCACCGATGACAAAAACATCCGTAATAACCTATGGTCGCCCAGTTTTTTTAGTTATGTTGAAATTCTGTTAAAAGCTTCGCCAAAATCTCCGTAACCATAAATGAATGTTGTAGGAAATGTTTTTTAGACAATTTTGGCCAATTTTATAACACTAAAAACCTCCTTTATAACCTCCTTTAGAGGGTCTTTTCCTTGTAGTGTATTTATCATCTAGTGTTACGTTAAATGGAGATATCTTTTGTAATCATCTACATGAGGAGCCTGTGTATTCTACCTGCATATTGATAAAATATGTGGCTATAGAGATTAGGGTGAAGTAATAATTCCTTCACCTTTCCAAAAACTAGTACCAACACAAACAATGGGACTTGATTATTCAACTTTAGAATATCACATTTTATTTGGATGTTGTGGGCACAGAAATCATGACCAAGAAAGAACTGTAGAATAGAGAAAGAATCTACCACAATCATAAGACCAAGGTCAATAAGGTACTTGTTGTCAGCATTATAGTAGTCATAAAAACTCTCGAACTGTGGCCACATAACTTTGATGTCTTTAACCATATCATCCAAGATCACTTCCATATAATCAAATCTCAAACTCTTCTTTTTCTTGAATTTCTACCAAAGCATAGTCGCAGAGTTGACTTTGTAAAATTTGTTGGTTGAGATGAGCTTCAAGTCATCATATTGGCAGTCTGATTCGAGTCTTTGAAAGTGGCATGGCCTAAGTGGCGCAAAGTGGGGAATGTAGTCATGCTTATTCACCTTGCACAGAGGAGCATACACACATAATATTTTGGGTGTAATGGTTGCTAGATTGCCTATTTGCTTCATGAGCATTTTCCTGACTAGTTCACCACACCTAGCCATGGAAATAGCTTTGAACTTGATAAAGAGTTGAGTGTGGCACTAGGATCAATAGATCAGAGAGGAACAGGTGGTGGTGGTGGTGCTGAAATGACCAACCACTCATGCAAAATGTAGTTGGTGGGTCATAAAAACATGTGCCCTTTTTCTATAGGCTTTGGATAAATGACAAAGGTCGGTGTGGGACTCTCTCTTATAAAACACCTTCGATGTAATTATGTTGATAGACGTATCTATTTTGGAATAGGGATTTTAGAGTTCTAATTTAATTATCATTAATTATTAGGTGGATGGAAGGATTTAACCTCCATGGATTATTCAAAAATATTCTTAGTAGTATTATCAATAATTATTAGGTGGATGGTGGGATTTAACCTCCATGAATTATTCTATAAATTCGTAGTAGTATTCAAAAATTAAAGATTGAGATTTATGTCCAAAGTAGTTATTCCCTTTTTATGGTTTTTTGGGCATGTGGTATTGATATTCCATGTTATTATCTCATAATATTGAGTCTATTTACAAATTAATGATCTCCATAGTAAAATGATAACTAATATCTATGATTAAGAAATTTTTTACGCTTTAAGTGTATATATAGGTCGGGGTGGGGAAATTTAGTTATTCCAAGATATTGGGTTGTTGGAGGGTCAAATTCTTCTCCTGGGTCATGATTTTCCAATACATGGGCTGCCCCGAAGCCCCGTGGCCCAACACCCCTATGGACTCGACCACATTGTTACAACATGGGGCCTAAATGTGTGATTTTACACCAACTTTTGGGGGAAATGTATAGATAATTCCTATCGCTCTGTAGTCTGCGAATTACCTCTGCACCCTTGACCCTAAAGCGACCAGGGTAAATATTACACTAGCAAAACCCAGTGCCTCTCAATATCCTCCCTTAGCCAACAATATAATGTCTGCCCTAAAGTAATCCTCCCACTTACCACACGTGAAATTTACCACATGAAGCCACCCTTCACAACCAAATATATCTCCTATAGGGATTGAAAAACCATAGGTGGCGTAGCACTTGTAGAGATTTGAACACCACCTCACAATAAAAACCCTCAACCATAGAGTATGTGTCCCAAATCCAAAACAAAAGAGAGCAGAGGGGTTCTTTCCCTCTCACCTCTAGAACTCTCCACCTCCAAACATTAAACTCTAGAGGCCAAACTGACGTGGATGCATACCAACATAAAGAAATAAAATAAACCAACCTTAACCCCAGGCTTAAGGGAAATACTTGAAGACAAGAGCTCGAAGTGATCCTATGTACAACCACCCTTACTACCTGATAATGATTCTAACGCTCAAACCAGGAAACAAAGACACACCAAGATTACTATGGAAGCCATCAGAAATCTGGATCCCATACAATCTTACATTGAAGCACCATAATAAAATTCACAACGTGTTAGAGCTACCTTGAGCTCATTTCTAGCTCGTCACTACATGAAGGGTAGGGGTTGGCACAATCAGAATTCCACCCTGCGAGTCCAATTTCTCAAGAACTTCTGCCACCTCCAATCCCATAACCTCGTGCAACCAACAAAAAAACCAAAGTGATTGTTTTAACAATTATATCCCTCCTCATCTCCAAAGCCTTCAACACATGTTTACCTGAGAAGGCGTGCATGACACAATTATTCTTTCCCTATGCCATGTGGATGAGGTTGACGAGGTCCCCACCATGTCATTATTTCCATTTATTTCCACCCCCAATGGGGAGACGTTTTGTTGATATAAGTTTTGCGGTTTATCTTATCAATTTTTGCTGGACCATAAAATAAAATGAAACCAAGTAAAATCATAGATATACACATTAAAGAACAAACATATTTAATCATGTTCCTTACTGCAAAAATAGCCAATAATTTAGGAAATTATGTATAGCCATTGTTTATATAATTTCAAATCTTTTGCATGTCATGTTGAATTATTTTGCAAAAGTTTTAAATTATCATGTTCAAACTCATTATCTCCAATGTACTTTGAAAATGATCAATTGATCTCAACTTTCAACGTAATGAGTTGATTGAAAAATGACCTTTTAAATAATAAAACAAATTTGAACTCACTTTTACTTTTAAATATGGATTTGAGAGGATTCTAATGTTTTAGGCAATAATAATATATAACACATCAATTTGGAGAAATTCATTATTGTGTAACAAGGACGGATCTTTCTAGCACACATCCCAAAATTTCAAAGGTCCAAATCTTAGCATACATCCCAAGATTTGAAAGGCCCAAACCTAGTCATGTTCATATTCAATTATGGATTTATGGAATGGATAGGAGCCATGGTAATTTTCCATTTGAGATTTCCATTTACAACTACTAAATAGATCCATATTATAAAATATGGTATCTATTATGATCATACTAACACTAAACAAGTTACATGAAAACTCTCAAAATCAAACAAAAAATTGTTGTCACTTTTATTATTATTTATTGAAAAACTAAAATATCCTCCAATCTAATTACTATATCCCATAGTTTTTTTATATAGCATACAAATGACCCACGATGAGCATGTGTGTTTCAACCTTCAGGTGCATGTTGTGGGATTGCATGTTGCGAGTTAGGACAAAGAAAATATTTTTCTAGCATGCAATTAGACTCATAGTCGAGGTAGTGAGTGTACAACTTGTATTTATCTTAGAGTCTATAGACATCATGCAACATCTGCTTATCTCAAAGTTTCTTTTTGTGCCTATTTTTTTTTAATTTTCTCCAGTCCAATTCGGAATTTGCTTATATCTAAGATATAAAGTTAGACATGTAATAAATATCTCTTTGTCATGCACCCATACATATATAGATGTATCTCTCTGTTGGGTCATAAAGGTGACTGTTACAGGAAAATTTGATGCTTCTCAATTAATTATCAACCCAGGGTAAGTCTTGTTATTTCAAGTGTAAGAAAAGTATATGCAAGTGATATCGAAGGACAACTACTCTAAATTATCATGAGGAAGACTATCTAATTCTCGAAGCTCAATAAAATCAATTTGGAAGGGAATTATAGAATGCTTGTGACTATTCTATCCTAAGCATATGCAGAAATAACTACTCTGGTTGAAAAGAGAAGACTACAATTGAACAACGTACTGTGATGAATTGAACAAAAACTCTAGCAAATTGATCAACAATTGGTTATCCTAAATTTTGCAATGGAATTCTCTTTTAAATCAATAAACGACATCCATATGAATTAACAACAACCAAATTCTCACACTGATAATGAAAAGATCCAACATTAACTACATGCATAATTGAACAACAATTGTATTAAAATGAATCAAATGATTATAAAAGCATTGGGAAATGATGAAAGCATAAACAATTATGAAAGCATTGCTTGTAAGCAAGAAAGCATGAATGGTGGACTAGTCTAATGAAAGAGAAAGTTGTAGCATCTTATGTTCACAATTCATCAATTGAACGATATCCTATGAAATGCACTAGATGATTGGAAACACAAAATCTTTAATTAAACGTATAGCACAGAAGTAGCAGAGAAACTCCCAGGGCTGGGCCCAAAGCCACTAGAAGTCTACTGCTAAGGGGAACTCAGAGATTGACTATTCCAAAAATGCCAAAATATTTATTAAAGCTGAAGATCAATACATTAATACAACGTGACAATTATGTCCTGATACGTCTATTACAGAGGAAAATCTCTATGCAGATCCCTTTATCTTGTGCATCTTCAACCTTTTAGAGGTGAATTAAAAAGTAGTAATGGGTCCTTTCCATACGAGACCCTACTACTTCGTGGTTTTCGTTTGAGTACTCCAAGCGTGGATGTGTCTTTCCATTTCTCGCCGGTCCATAGGAAACATCATGATCCCGTTTTCCTCCTTTTCCAGCTGTCCTTTGGTTATTAGCAGTTCAGTTGCTTTGCTTCCCTATCAATAAAGATATAACAAGTCAGTTTTTCGTTGTTAAACGTTTCTTTTATCATCAGTTCATTCTTCCTTGGCTTTATGTTATTTCCCTTTACTTTATTGCTAGGATGAGGGGAAAATTCATAAAAGTACATAGCAAATTGTGGTAAATGAAATGTACCTTCTTCTCAGTCCAAAATACTCCCATTCTTACCTATTTGCAGGTCCTTGTGCAAAAAAATGGTTGAGGTGTAGCTGGGTTAGAGAATATGTAGGGTATACCTCCTCTTTATAGAGTTTGAAATCATGTCTCTGTCTGATATTTGCAAAGACGGAGTTCATGTGTCCCTCTGGAAGCTCATAGTTGTGATGATAGTCCTCAGGGGGGGTACCAGATGAGAGGGAACATGTATCTACACCCTATCCATGTAGGGCCCATGTTCAATATTAGATTGCTGTATAGAAGGAATATGGAAGCAACTGCTTTGAAGTTCCTACAACCAAATGGCTCTCTATTTTTCACATTGTTTGTGGAGGCTAGACATATCTATTTAGTTGCTGCCAATGCTTCTTCCTGAATGTCCTGGAATTAATCCCGCCCATGCTGCACTATATCCTTATGAATAGGCCCCAGTTTGGAGATCACTCCTTTCCTTTGCATGAATTTCTTATGCTGGGTGAACAGGTACAAGGGTTTAGTAGGTTCCCCCCTAACCCATAGGTCTAGGCCATGCTCTCTCTTCTGGAAGGTGTTGTAGGCTTTAACCCACCGAGTCTAGTTCTTGGCAAAAGATATGAAAGCCTGGAACTGAACGTCCCCTATAAATGGGCTGAGATTATTGTCCCTTTCCTCCTCTAGAAAGAAATTGTGTAAGTATAATTCACACAAAAGGTATTGGAACTGCTCATTCTTCGCATTGCAACATTGGGAAAATTCCTCAATGGTTTTAAAAGTTGTGGGTTTTCCTACCCTGGTAGCCTTGATTTTTAGTAGTAAATACCGCTCTACTAAGAACAGAACATAATTGGTGGCTGGTGCCCTGTAAGTTAGTACATCAGAGTAAAGAGAGAAAATCATACTGGTTTTCTTCTTAGCTTGTTCCACCTGATACTGTACTTTATTTACTTTCGCCCTTTCTTCCCTGAGTTGGGAAAATTTTTCATCTTCAGTTGCAGAAAGGTCTTTGAATTTCTTCAGTAGTGCCTGATGTTTCTGTGCGGGCACTACTTCCTTTATGTACCGGGCCAATTCGTGCCAGGCTTGAATTAATTCGTTATGCAATTTTTGACTAGTAGCCTTCTCTACTAGGGGAGTGTAGGAAGGTGTCTTTTCCATTTGAGTTTCCTTCTCTTATGTAAGTTCTAGACTAGTCTGTACAGAGGCTTCAACAATGTCCACTAGGTCAGTCTGTACAGAAATCTCAGCAGTTTCTACCAATTGGGTGGAAAACTTTGTTTGGGTTTCTATGGTAGCCAATTCGTTCTTAGGCTTCCGAGCCTTGCTCACTTCCTTCAAATGTTTCTTCAGATGTTTTATCATATTTATTAACCTCTTGCAGGTCCTGCTCATTTTCCTTAACTTATTTTCAGCTGATTTTTCTTCTAGCAAGGTTTTGGCAGGGGATGGATGAGCAGCATCTTTGGTTTTAGTAATGGTGGTGCCAGTTCTAAGGTTATCAGTGATGATATTTCCTTCCTGTGCTCCGGAGTTTACTTCTGCATTAACCTCCTAACTGGGTGAGATATTGTTCCCTTCAGGTGTTAGGGGGACTGTCTCCATGCTTGTGTTTTGTTCTAATGGGACGGTATCTCCCGACTGATTTATAGATTTGGATATCATTTATGTCTAGTCTTGCCTACACACCCTTTCACTTTTAGGGGGAGATAATGCCCCTAAATCCTAGAATTCATCCTTGTGAGGTAATATTTCAGTGTGGCCAGACCTGCTAGCGGTGGAAAATTGATTCAACGGGTCCTCTTGCTCCTTAGCTTGTCCAGATGGGCTTCTAATTTCATGGGATGCCCTCATCTACTCCAGGACTCAAGCCATTTCTTCTTCATAGTCTTGAAAGGGCATGTTTTGAGGGCTTGAAGGTGGTGTATGGGATGGTCCTGCCAAGGTTGTTGTAAGGAAGCATGGTTAATTCCTTTTCCTTTCCATTCCAATGGTTCTCTTGGATAATGGTATGATAAGACTGCTTCATGTAGGAGGATATGTTTTTCAGTCCATATTTCTCCCTCTGCTAATATTCTAGAGACCTCGACGATGATATCCTCTGTGACCGGTATAATCCTTCCTCTAAGTCTGGTATGTCCTTCGCGTAGGTTCTGCAGGAATTCAAATACTATTTCCGTGTCAAACCCTTGCAGTATGTGTAGGTATGATAACCAGCCAACTTGTTGGAGAATGGTGCAAGCTGCATCTGAGATTTGGAAGGTTGTGGGTTCATTTCGAAGAGAATTTCCTCCCATGGATGATGTGTTATCTGAACTAATTTCTCCCTCTTTTTGCGTTTCTTCCGGCCCTATTGGTTAGAACAAACACTATATGCGAGAGAAAAAAAAAAAGAAATCACAACCAGTTGTGGCCAGCAACAACCCCCCTTCTTATTAAGTATTATCACTAATACTAAATAAGTGGGGACCCTTAGTCAAAAAATTAAAAAAAATTGATTAGTGCTTGTATTTCCTTTTTCAATAAAACTTACTATCATAAACTTAGGAGAATACTCCTTGAAAAATCTAAAAAGGCTTAAGTTTTATGATAAGGTAGGATAAAATCATTCCTTAAGAAATATCGCATCACAAAAAAGGTAATGGATACCTCCTTACAAGCGGAATTCTAAGATTGCGAGATTGCGATGCGAAACTACGCACTAAAAACATTCATCGCATCGCATGCGTCAAATATCACTTACGTTGAAAAACCTCAAACCGCCGATATGCGATGGCACATATCGCAAATCGCATTTCACAGAAACACATTAATAGATTATTGTCATATGCTACACTCCAACGATATTGCGGTATTGCGATATTGCAATTCCACGAGATTGCGATCTGCAATATTGCGAAGCAAATCGTAGATCGCCTTATCGCAGATATTTAGGGCTCATTGTACGATTTTTTTTTTTTTCCATAAACCGAGACCTGGTTATGCGCTTTAATGTTAATCAATGAGTTAGTTGCCAATCATTAATGAAATATGGTTTTGTTCTGATCGAAGAGCCATTTCACGTAAGGTGGTATATTTTATATGTCTTTGGCATTTAAAGCTTTCCCGTCACCTTTTTCTTATCATTATTCTCACCTCATTTGTAAACTGTAGGAATGAAGAACAGAAAAATATGCAAAGAAATATTCAAGATATTATGGGAAAGAAAGGCAAAGCTCCGAGTTCTGAAGACAAAGAAATGACGCCCTTGTATATAGACACCGCCTGTAATAAAGATGCTGGTATTACTACTTGGGAAGGCATGTACAGTCTACTTGAAAAAGAGAATCCCAAAATAATGGAGGTTACAGCTACTACAAGCTCACATGGGTCTTATGAGGCGTCTATTACAGAGCTAGCTTACTAGTTCTTGCACCGGATAGCGGCGAGGCCCAAATTTCTTCCATACACAGACATGTATAAATGGGTATTGGACAACGCTGACAACACAAACAGAGAATTTAAGACTGAGTGTCAAGGACTCATTGGCTCATTCACTCCACAAGATTTGAGACTCATGTATCATTTACCAGAGCCACAAGCGACTTATAACAAACAGTTCATGGAGAAGTTTGCTAAAGAAAATGAAGACCTGGCAGAATGCACCAAGGACTGGTCAAGGAGGGACGAACCACTAAAAAAGGGTAAACATGGTATGTATAGTACTGGTTCTCTCACGTCCCCATATTGCTTTGCTGCTGCTATGCTCTATAGACTTTTTGGGAAGCCAAACATTAATAAATTTTCATCTGAATGGCTACCATTATTGAATGCCGCCATTAATTCTACTGTTGTGGATTGGGCTAAGATATTATCTGACAACTTAGCCACAACCATTTTAAATTATTGATCTAAAATAACTATTTCTTAGAGAATTTATCCCGCTTTCTACTTATCTGCATATGTGATGGATACAATCTGTTATATTTCCAAGTTTCCTTTAATGGGTTGGAAATGGATGACTCAAGACCCCTTACCCATTCATATTTATCATAAAGAATTGTGGGATTCCAAGTTCACTCCGTACTTTTACAAGATTTGTCATGGAATCATATTGCCCCTGTACAAAATGTTATATGATAAAGATGCTCCAAGATTTTCTCCCGAAGCAGAGGTAGATATTCTCCCTGTCGCGAGATGGTTCGAAGAAGAACTGTTTACATATGTCAGGGTATTCGGAAGTCTTGCTTCCCCTCATGTCTTACCTTTATATGTTCCTGATAAACTCATGGCGCGAGAAATTTCTTATCAAACCTGCAGAGAAAGAGGTTTGACTAAAGATTTGAAGGACAAAAAGAAGGCTATTTGGCCACAATTTCCTATGGCCTGTGGGGCATTTTCACTATTTGATGTAGGCCATGCATTCAAAGAAGTAAACAACATAACATGTCTACGATTGTTCAAATTTCCAGGAAGACCGTTCGACCCTTATGATATTGCTAAAAATTTCACTATTGCAGTCAAAATAAAGGTGTTTTCTAAAGAAGATGATCTTTTTGATGACATGTTCCAACAGAAAGGTATACTTAAAGAGGTTCTACATTTGGCCCATATGTGATTTCCTCCAGCAAAATTTCAAGAGTTCAAGATATACAGGGAAAGGAGGTTAGCTAATATCTCTTTGGATAAATTACGTTTGGAACCCATAAGGGAACCAACTCCTAGTATTAGTCTCAGTGGAAGTTCAGGCACAAACATATCTAAATCTAAGTCCAGGAGAGAAACGTCAGAACATTCTAAGAGGTTTGAAAGTGACCATGATAAAAGTGAAGGGTCAGTAAGGGATACTGCCCAGTCAAAGGAGCTGCCACAGCAACAGGTTTTGACCTCTCCACAGCTAGATCCTCCCCCTCTCATCGTCCAGCCACCATCAGTCAGAACCGAGCTAGATAAAGAATGGGAGACATTCAATGATTTAATCAATATTGAAGGACAGAGCACAAAGACACATGTGAGTAATGTACGGGCAACAAAAGATATAGTCACAGGAACAATTAGCAATGTCTCAGAAATGGAACATATTCCCATTACCCCATCCTCTGAACTTATGCTCAAAATAGAGGAAATTCCTCCTCTTGATGTATTTTATAGTCCACAACACAAGGCAGTAGTGAGAAGACAAGGAAAGAAAAATGAAATTGGAAAACATGCTCTCTCATAATGCAGAGCAATTAGACATCCTATGGCAAGATCCTATCACCGATCCCACTGAAAATCTCACCAAATTATCTCAGATTGCAGGAGCATATGCCTCTGCGACCATTGATAAAGCATCTGAGGTACAACAACTACTGAAAGAGAAAGAAGATCAAATACAGGTTTTGCAGCAACAGTGGCAACAAGCCAACGTCAACAACAAATCACATAAACAACTTGAAATATTACAGCAGGACTTCCAACAAATGCAGATAGGGTACCAGAACAGTTTGGATGAAAGGGAAAAACAGTTATAGATTATACAAGAGATGCACAAGGATGATCCTAAGCTTACAGAATTCATCACAGAATCCATTTCATTAAATGATCAACCACTGCAGCAACAGGAAGCATTGTGCCAAAGAATATCACAATGGAACTCTTATTGTGAAATAAGCGATAAAATCACAAATCAAGTCGTAGAATTACAACATGATTACGATTTAATTGATAAAAGAGTCACCGAATATTTGGCTTGGAAAGAAACGTAGGAGGGGAAAAGAGCAGGCGCACCAATAATCAACGAAAATCACAAAGAAATGCTCTTTAACAAGTGGGATGCACAAATCAGGAAAGCAGAGCAAGCGGCAGAAGAAGCAGCCACAGCAACAAACAGTGTTATTTACTGCACAAATGAAAATTTGCATAGGGAAAATCTGATCTCAGAAACCACTCCAGGGTATCTACCGAAAGTACAGCAACTGCAGACAAGCTGGAGATAGAAGGCTCAATAAAAGGCAGAATCAATCAAAAGATTAACTAAGTTGAATTGGGATTCTTACTGGGCGTATTTGGTAAAACCACACATCCAGTGCATGACTCTCAAATGTATCATCAATTCTGCCGAGAAGACGGCGCCAGCTCTTGCCGATTCTGTTTTCACAGGACAGTTAAAGTCGGAAGTCGGCCAGCCGACTCTTCTCATACAAATACTGAACGCTTGCGATTTCAAGGAACATAAACACAAATAGTTAGTTGTTAGTTTTAATTTTAGATTCAGTGTTAGTATTAATTTTGCTTTATTTTTGCCTGAAATGAGGACGGTCATTTAAACTGTATCCTACATTTTTGTAATAAATTATTTTTAGATTTAGTTAGTAGTATTTAAACCCTTCTCATGCATTTAGAGAAGGGTCCTGAAATTTTACAAAAACTTGTCCTCAGAACATGCACTTTTGCACCCTCCGAGGAGGTTTTGATGAATGAATGGAACATGATTTATTGATATCTGCATTTAATATCTACTACTGATGTTGTACTTTTGTACTCTTAGTGGATGTTGGATTAAGAAAAGATAAATCATTATTGCTTGAAGCTCATGAGTAGAACTAGTTATAAATGGTACTTTTATCTCTTAACTATTTCTGCCTTTGTGTTAAAGTGATATTCATGTTCATTTGTTTATATATTGATGCGTGAATGTTTGAGTTATCATTTGGCACTTCTGTACGGTGATAGCTATTTATTTATGCTTAATATATGAGTAGCTTATTATGCGATATGTTTTTCACAACTGTTTCGTCTAACTTTTTATACGAATTGGTTTATCTCCATTGAATTCTTTTCTCATAACAGTTGAATGATCTTTATTACCAATTGTTATTTGAAATCATTTTAGATCGCATAACGGAAAGATTACATCCCGGGTTAGTGTAGAATTAGATATTTCTATTTATTAGAATACAATTGCATGTTATTAGATTAGGGTTAGAATAAAATCATTTCACTTAGGAACTTTTAGAAAGGAAATACCAATTCTCAACACACACACACATATTGGGAAACTGGTCTCATATCCCCAGTCGGACCCACTATACCAAACGGAAAAGGAGCTGCTAACCAAGGTCCGGACCGGGTGGGTATCCCCCTTGTTGTAGACCCGATTTTCGGGGCTTCAACACAACCTTATGTCGTAAATGTATGTAACTTCATATCATAAACAAAATGATCTTTTGGTCCCATCAACGTATCCAAAGGAAGTTGTGCAGGGAATTCACATGCTTATTCATTATGGATATTCACACCCCCTCTCTCGAGAGAAGGGCGTCCATGTCCTTAAGTACAAGAGAATGGAGCAATCATGAATGCATACGGGGGAAAAGGTCAGTAATCAATAATCACAGTTTGCATGAAAGAAGGGCGTTCGTGGCCTTGGAGCTCAAGAAAAGAGGAGAGATTGCAACAATCATGAATGCATGCGATGCAAAGGTCAGAATTGGTAATTATCATATGTGTATATCATGTGGAAATGACTGAAGAAGGGGAGAAAGTGATATAGAAATTATTATGATAGGATGTCCTTATTTAATGGTATAAGATGACGTCATGACAATGATGGATAATGATGGATAATGATTGGTGCCACCATCCCTTAATTCAAACATGGAAGGATAATTCATTCATAGTTAATTATGTGGGTAGATAGTATTAGCACTTATTCGAGTAGTGCATTTATCTCGAAAATGGATGAAAAATAGGAAATAAGGCATATATAAAAGTAATTGGCTATTGTTAGAAAAATACTCCTATACCATAAGCAGAGCCACTGTTGCCAACAGGCATTCATAGCCTCAATAGGGTTGCTATTTTAACCCAAAAAATGAGCCAGAATCCTTTATGTAAAAGTAGATATTTTGCCAATTTTATGGAGAGATCACCATGCTAGTGTGGTGGCCAGATAGTCAAGGTGCCACTCACTGGGGTTGTAACAAAGTGATCAGGCCGGTTCGTGATGAGACTTCCTATCCTTCAATAAGTTTGAGCTGTCGAGAAGGTCACTACCTTTTTGTGTTGGCCATTGTGGGCATGCCACTTGTTAAACCCTTATGATCATGGTAGGCTGGCTCGTGATGAGACCCCCTATTCTCTATTAAAATTTTGCATATAAACATAATATTTATTTTTGAAAAGTAGGCATTTTGCTTTGTTTTATGAAGAGACCACTGTGCTGGTGTGGTGGCCAAATGGTCACAGTGCTACTCATTGGAATTGTAACAGAGTGATCAGGTCGGCTCGTGACGAGACCTCCTGTCCTTCAAGCAGTTTGAGCTATCGAGAAGGTCACTACCCTGGTGTGTTGGCCATTGTGGGCATGCCACCTATTAAATCCGTATAATCATGGTAGGCTGGATCATGATGAGACCTGCTATTCTCTCTTAAAAATTTGCATAAAAACATAATATTTATTATTCTTTATACATGAAGGGAGGCTCATTAACTCCTTAAGAGTTAGGGATGGTGTGAGAAGTAAAAAGAATTCGAATACAATTAATACTCCTTATTCCTATATGTCAAATGAAAATACTACTCGAGACTGTAGAAAGATATACTGTTATAAGACTATGAATTGTATGATAACATGTTTGGGATAGAGATGTCTTAGCCCTTCATTGCATAGATAACCATGTCAGCTTCTGGAGTAGAGATTTCCATCAAAGTTTCAAAGGATCATCATATTAGTAACAATGCTGCTTTTCTTCTTTTCAGGTGCCAATTTCTGTTCAGAAATGTCTTTTACAACCAGGGCGTGAGATGAGGAGTGGATATTCGAGAAGAGATCATCAAAAAAACGAAGAAAGAACATGCTTAAAAAGGAAAAAAAATCCATTGTTCAATCCGATTGAACAACAAAAATAAACAACACACGAATGTTCAATCCAATTGAACAACAACTACTCAATTGGATTGAACAATAACCGTTCAAAGGTTTGAACAACAAAAATAAACAGGAAATCATATGACTGTTCAATTCGATTGAACAACAACTGTTAAATTGGATTCAACAATAACTATTCAAAGATTTCAACAAAAAAAATAAACACGAAAATGACACGACTGTTCAATCCGATTGAACAAAATTTGTTCAATTGGATTGAACAGCAGCCGTTCAATCCGATTGAACAAAATTTGTTCAATTGGATTGAACAGCAGCCGTTCAAAGATTTGAACAACAAGAAATAAACACGCAAAATGACACAGATGTTCAATCCGATTGAAAAACAACTATTCAATTGGATTGAACAATGGTCGTTCAAAGATTTGAACAGAAAGAAATAAACACGCAAAAGGACACGACTGTTCAATCCAATTGAACAACAACTGTTCAATTAGATTGAACAAAAACCATTCAAAGATTTGAACAACAAGAAATAAACACACAAAAGGAAGGATAAAGGAAAAAAATATAGTTGTGAGTATCAAAAAAATGAGAAAAACTATAAATTAAAGGGAAAATATATACAATATTTACAAGAGGAAGTAACAAGTTTTCATGCACTCAAATTTGTGGGGCTAGCACCCCCTACAACTAAAATTTGGATAGTGGGATCGTTGCGTATCTAGTGGCAGAAAGACTCCCTTGTAAGTGGTTTGTGATAGAGGTGCACTCTGTGCCCATTGTTTCGGAATGTAGAACCAGATCCATCTATGGTAGTCAGGGTGAGGGTCTCATTGCTGTGTACTTCCTGAATTTCGTATGGACTGAGCCACCTTGTTTGTAACTTGCCCGGGAATTCTTGGAATCTGGAGTCGTAGAGAAGCGCCCAATCTCCTTTTTGGAATGTCTTTTTTTGATAAGGTTGTCATGCCACTTAGCTTGTTGTTGTTGGATGATTGCAGTGCGCTACAGAGCCAGTAGCCATATTTCATCTAATTCATTTATTTGCTGAAGTCTTCTAATCCAGGGCTCCATCAAGTCCAACCCCACCTCCTGGGCTGTCCTTAAAGTATTTATTTTGAATTCGATAGGAAAAATTGGTTCTCTTCCAAATACCAGATGGTACAGAGAATATCCAGTGGTGTTTCACCATGTTGTGCGAAAGGCCCACAAGGCCTCTAGTAATCTAGTAGCCCAATCCCGACGATGTGTTGATATTGTTTTAGTGAGAATTTCCTCAAGGACTTTGTTGGTACTTTCAACCTTCCTGTTTTCCTGCGGGTGGTAGGGAGATGTGAATCTATGGATGATATGGTGGTTCTTCAGGGTGGTCATAATTTTATTTCCCACAAATTGTGCCCCTCCATCAGTTATCACTTCCCGCGGTAAGCCATATCGCACAAATAGCTCAAAAAGAAAATTAATCACAGATTCTTCTGTGGCTCTTGATAAAGCCACTGTTTCTACCCACTTTGTTACTTAATATGTGGCAACCAGTATGTAAATATTCTGGTTTGATGGTGGGTTGATTGGTTTGGTGAAGTCCAGTGCCCACCGTTCGAAAGGTTCCACTACTAATTGTGGTTGTACTGGCATTTCATTAGCTTGGCTCCGGCGGCCCATCCTTTAGCAACTATCAAAGGCTTGGACATATTTCTTGGCATCTTTAAAAATTGTAGGCAAATAATAACCAATTTGCAATACTTTGTGCCCCATTCTGCGATCTGCGAAATGGCCACCACATGGTTCATCATGATAGGGCCGTAGAATGTCATAAATCTTGTCTTCTCAGATGCATCTGCGTGTATGCATATCAGCTTCGATATGAAAAAGATATCTGTCGATCCAGGAGAATATAGTACTGCACTGAACAATCAGCTTCCATTCCGTTGATGTCAAGTGTCTGGGCAACTTTCCTACTGCTGTAATATCTCGATGGGGAAATAGACAGTAATATAAAGCATACAACAATACATATAGTTATAGAAACAAACCATGAAGCTGATACACATGAAATAGAGAATGCTAAGCCATTTTATTATACTGAGAAATATAAAGAAGTACAAGGGGTGATCAGAATGATGGCACCTCAACTTGCACCAGGCAAGTGTAGGAATACTCTCAGAATGTCAAAGGAAATGGCTGCTCTCTGCTCTAACTCCAATTGCTGAAATACTATCGTGCTGCTACAACTGCTGGAACCAAAATGAGTATTTGGGGCTACTCCCCTACTCGGAAAATTCTCATACTCTGGAATCGGCCTCTAGTCACAATACCCAGAAAATCCCAGAGAGCGTTTTTGAAATGCTCGACCTCCGAAAATGCATCCCTTGAGGATCTACACTATCCTCCCAAGGGCCACGCTGGTGCTGAATGACAACCTCCCAAAATAGGGACTCCCTCTCTCCCAAATATCTCCAATAGGCAAGGGTTGGCCCCTTGCTCAATTCTTCGGCCCGGATCCTCCAAAATGACACCAATCTGGAACTCTCCCAAGATGAATTGTGTCCTCTCTCTCAAGATTGTGTAGTCCCTCGATGCTTCGCTCCACAACGAAGGCAACGACAAATCCTCCAGCAAAAATGATGGTAGAATACCTCACCCGAGCAAGCACTCGAAGTCTCCCGGGGTTGAGGGTGGGATCTCCACACGGAGACACCTGGTATACTAAACAGTACTGCAGACAAGCTAAACAGCCAGCATGCTCCAAGTCGAAATGAAAATCTCAAGATGCATAAACATGAATGATCAAATGAAGAGGCTCTCCTCCCTTTTATCACGATGGGCCTCTCTCAACCCTAGGCCCCACCATCTCCTACGCGCCCCTTGGCCCACACTGCCCCTCTCAACTGCGTGAGGTAGGCCCCACGCTGCCCACGTGGTCTACGTCCTCCTCTCCCTGCACTGTCCACCTGGTCACTAGGCCCCACTTCCTCAAATACGATGTGGACTTTAGGGAAATAATTTATCCTAAGTGAGTTATTTAATATTTCACTCACTTTATTCATGCTCCAACTATAATAAGGAAAAATTGGTCAAAATTAATATTTCCAATTAGCTGATGCTAATTGGGAATATTATAGTCCTCCCCGCCAAAAATTGCTTGTCCTCAAGCAATGCCTAAACAAGCCTCCTCTCTAGCTGATGCTCCCCACCATCACTGTAAAATGTGCCTGGGTCCCAAATGCGCCATTGAATCTTCTCTATCCTCTGTATCACCCTGATATGGAGGGATCTCTCAATGCTGGGATCCCAAGCCATCCTGTCCAACATGAAGCTCCACCTGCTCCACTCACCATCCTGCCATGCTAATGAAGTCCACCACTTCATCAATGACTCGCTAAAGCCTGATGGAAGATATACATGATCTCCCCATGTAGTATACAGCTCACCCCGAGAGTTTATCGAGCTGTGTAGAGTTGTAATGCTCAAGTATCCTGCTAATCTCTTAGAGGTACCACCATGCTGATGTTGTGCTACTCTGATCATGAGATACTCCCTGTCATGCGCAGACTGTATCCTCCTCTCCTGAGACCTAGTGGCAGGAGATCTATGAGAGACAAGCTCATCTAGACCAGGAATCGCCATGTTGCCAATACCTACCCCTTCAAATGCAGCTCTGAATCTATGCAGAAATAGAGAAAGTTTTCCTTGCCATCCGATGAAGGCCTCTGTGTACCCCCATGTGCCAACCCAACAGTGAAATAGATCACTCTCTGTCCTGAATCTGACCATCATGAGACATAATGGGCTATCAATCAACTGAATCTCTGCATCCCATAGTCGAACCTGCTGCACCATAGCTCTGACAACTGCGGAAATCCCTCCGTGCCTCATCTCTAGTCCCTACTCATGACCAATATAGAGGGTCAATATATCATGGGAAAATATGATGCATGATAAACTGCCCTGTGTCGGCCACTGTGTAGTACCGATCACTGCTGGAAGCCATATGTGACAAATAGCCACCCCTTGAATGCAAACAATAGATAGATATCTGATACTTGCAATTGACTCAAGGTATGTGGATCCCTCTTGTCCCTGCCAACCATCTCCACTGGATCTACCATCGATCCTCTCGATAATGTGTCGATACATTGTCTGGAGCCCAGACACATACAGGGATGCTACCTTTGCTGTACCTAGTATCCTCTGCTCATGCATGGTCTCAACATGCCCTAAGAAAAGAGTGATGCATGTCTCCCACATGACCCGCTGCCCAAGAGTAGGCTCAGTGATGATTGATGTGCCACCCCTGCAAAGGATCATCTCATCCCCTATCTTGTGATTGTCAACTAGCGCACCGACCCAGTGCCACTGCTGAGAAGTCTCTTCCCTAGTGTGCTGAGTGTCATCCAAATATCTTGGGTGAGCCTCGCGTACCCTGCTGCTCATGCCCAAAGTGCCAAAGGACAAAAATAAAATCGACTGTGCCCGTGAGTGATGTAGAAGAGGGTCAGGTGTGTGAGTCCCCACAGATACCGTCAAGTATCACTCATTTGTCTCCCCATCGATCCTGAGTGAACTACCCCCAAAGGTAAGCCCAGTGTCCCTGTCCGTGAGTCTCCCTGGAGGCAATACTCTAAGACCATGCTGTGCAACACCGTATGCCCTCGCATACCACCGATCATCCATGTACTCCTCGACATGCCACTGCACATTGAAGCATACCCTTGTACACTGCTGGATACCCCCTACTACTGTTATGCCATCCTGTACCGTCTCGTGCCTTGTTTGTGTCAAGGCATCAGTCACTCCTTGTGTGTTCTCAATGTGATGTAGGACACTCCTACTCCACAATGCAGTCCCACGCACTATGGTACACCACCATGCAACTCCATATCCACCGGTAGTCCACTACTCAATGATAGAGGATCCCACACATCCTTGGATGTGATGACCTAGAGTTGTGTCTCTACATGTCGGACCACCCCCAATTGGTATCATCACCTCCACTGTCGCATCGCTATACCCGCCGATGAATGGATCATCACTCCAAACCCTCCCCGAGGGGTCTGAGAAGTGAATCTCCTTATGTGTCAGTAGTGATACCACCACTGCTCGGCTCCATTGTGACCTCTGTGCCCCACACAAAGGTGAAGAATCCTTGGCTCCATACAAGGCACCATATGGTGGCCTGCCAATGCCACCTCCTCCGAAAAGCTCTTGCCAAGGTATGTCAATCACCCTGTGACCCTGCATATAAGTGTCATACCAAGACAACCTAGGGAGCCTGCCCATAAACTGGTTGGCCACTGGAACTTATCGAAACTCCCCTAGAGAATGCGCATGCTCAACTGCTAGGCCATTTATACCCTCTAAGACATAGTCAACCGACCTGCCTGGGAAATGACAGGTAGTCCCGCCTAGATCCCAATGCCAGTCTGGGGTTCCTATATTCCCAGCACCTGGAAACTCCTGCTGAACTACACCCGAGTCCACCACTATCTCCATAACCCACTCCACCGGGTACCAACTCAAAATCTCTCGCCATCCAACCTCAACATGTGGATGCTGCACCCTGTGCAACTCTGATCGTCTCATCCCGCTAACCAAGTCAATGTATGAGATTTGACTAGGAGGCTCCACCTCTCCCTCTCCAATGAAAAGAGGTGACCCAACAATGCTTCTAGCCCCGTCTATGCATGCCTGAAGGGGGCTGATCTGACACTCCAATGTGCCCTCTAGCTGTACCATTAGGGAATCCAGTCGTTCCCCAATGTGGGCCAAATTGGCCGTTGACTCGGTACAAACCACTCTCATGCCCTCTAGCTCCTCATTCTATAACAAAATAGCCTCTCGTACTGATGTGGCCTTCCATTTCAAAACTAGAAGGTCGGCTTGAAGCTGATGACACCATTGTGTGCGACCATCATCCAATACCTCTGTATCTCCTAGTGCCTCATCAAAGGTGGATACATCTCCTAGCATCTCACCCATCTGTCACGCACTGCTACCACCCGAAGACTCGGACACTACCCCGGTCATCACCTCAATGGATGGTACTACTGGGGTAAGCTCTACTCTCTCTACTAAGATGTCAACCGATATGGTCAAGAAGTCTCCAACACAGGTGACCCCTGAGTCATACTGGATGTATCCACATGCTCCCCATGATCCTGTGTGCCCTCATCCTCCAAGTGCGAGGTGGCCATTTTTATGGCTTCCCCCTCAGTTATTCGGTCAAGATGGAAAGAGGTATCTAGCTTTTCCACCCGATCTCGAACTGTGCAATCAGTGGATCCATCATACGTGGGAAAAGGTGTCCTCCCAGTGGTACGCTGCAACTCTGAACTCTGCGTGCTAGACCCCCCACTGTTCCTTCCTCCTTCACCCTGCCTGAGTTGACAATAATCTTTGAAGGGCAAAGCCACTCTAAAGTTTTCCCCCATGGACTGCCATTCACGGAAATAATCTCCAAAGGGTATATGATCATGTCGACTACCTTTCTCACTTGGTACTGGAGGTAAGAATGTAGGCATCGTGATCCTGGTTGGCCTACTGAAGGCTAGTGGGTGAGTGGCTGGTAAAGGGTGGTCACATTGTTGTGAAACCCCCAAAGTCTCCCCCATATTTTCCACCTCTACTGCCTTTGGTGGGTAATATTCTGCCTACCCTCTTTGTTCATAGAAAAATATCCCCATGGCTGAGCCAAGAATGAAGCTTCCATACCACTGTAATATCCTAAAGGGGAAATAGATGGTAATATAAAGTATACAAAAAGACATATAGTGCAAGAAACAAACCATGAAGCTGATACACATGAAATAGATAATGCTAAGCCATTTTATTATATTGAGAAATATAAAGAAGTACAAGGGGTGATCAGAATGATGGCACCTCGACTTGCACTAGGAAAGTGTAGGAATACTCTCAGAATGTCAAAGGAAATGGTTGCTCTCTGCTCTAACTCCAACTGCTGAAATACTACCATGCTGCTACAACTGCTGGAACCAAAATGAGTATTTGGGGCTACTTCTCCACTTGGAAAATGCTGATACTCTGGAATCAGCCTCTACTCACAATACCCAGAAAAGCCCAGAGAGCGTTTCTAAAATGCTCGACCTCCGAAAATGCCTCCCCTGAGGATCTACGCTATCCTCCCAAGGGCCACGTTGGTGCTGAATGAAAACCTCCCAAAATAGGGACTCCATCTCTCCCAAATATCTCCAATAGGCAAGGGCTGGCCCCTTGCTCAATTCTCCGGCCCAGATCCTCCAAAATGACACCAATCCGGAACTCTCCCAAGATGAACTGCGTCCTCTCTCTCATTACTGCGCAGTTCCTTGATGCTCTGCTCCACAATGAAGGCAACCACAAATCCTCCTGCAAAAATGATGGTAGAATACCTCACCCGAGAAAGCACTCGAAGTCTCCCGGGGCTAAGGGTGGGATCTCCACATGGAGACACCCAATGTACTAAATAGTACTGCAGACAAGCTAAACAGCTAGCGTGCTCCAAGTCGAAATGACAAGCTCAAGATGCATAAACATGAATGATCAAATGAAGAGGCTCTCCTCCCTTTTATCACGATGGGCCTCTCTCAACCCTAGGCCCCACCATCTCCTACGTGCCCCTTGGCCCACGCTGCCCCTCTCAACTACGTGAGGTAGGCCCCACGCTGCCCACGTGGTCTACGTCCTCCTCTCCCTGCGCTGTCCACTTGGTCACTAGGCCCCACTTCCTCAAATATGATGTGGAATTTAGGGAAATACTTTATCCTAAGTGAGTTATTTAATATTTCACTCACTTTATTCATGCTCCAACTATAATAAGGCAAAATTGGTCAAAATTAATATTTCCAATTAGCTGCTGCTAATTGGGAATATTACAACTGCCAGGTAATTTGCTACATCTGCGTACCATGGTGTTTTTACTACTATGATGAATATATGTTCATCGGGAAACTGATCGTCCACCGCTAGTGTGTCATCTAATTTGGGAACTCTGGACAAGAAATATTCAACCACATTCTCCTTCCCTGGACAGTCTTTGATAGTTATATCAAACTCCTGAAAAAGAAACAACCAACGAGTTACTCTCCCATTTGTAATTGGTTTATTGGCTAGATATCTAATGGCAGGGTGATCAATATACAAAAGTACTTGATAGCCAGTTATATAACGTCTAAATTTATTGATAGCATAAATGACAACCAAGAACTCTTTTTTAGTCACGACTCACTATATAGTTTAATTCGGCAGGAGTGAGATTCTTGCTGATATAATAAATAGCATACGGTTTTTTATCATCTTCTTGACTGAAAACTGCCCCTATCACTGTGTCAGACGCATCCGAAGACATGTGAAAGGGAAACTTATAGTTAGGACTGCGTAAGATCGGTGCTATCGAGACCAGTTTCTTTAAATCTGTAAAAGCAGTGTCACTTTTATCAGACCAATAGAATTCAACATTTCTAGTTAATGCATACAAGGGCGCAAAAATTTGTGAGAAATTATTTATAAACCTGTGATAGTACCCTGCATATCCAAGGAAACTGCGTACCTCTGTCTGCGTACAAGGTGTGGCTGATAAAAGGATTACTTCTTATTTTGCCAGATCTACCTGAACTACAACTGTAGAGATGTAGTGTCCTAAGGTTACTCCTTCGGTCATCATCATGTGACAATTTTCATTTCTCAAACACAATGTGGTAGTAATACATCATTCCAGTACCTTTTCTATTATTTCTAGTGCCTGATCAAAATCATCTCCGTATGGGTTAAAGTCATCCATGTAAATTTCAAGTCCTTCATTTATTAAATCAGAAAAAATGTTGAGTATGGCTCTTTGGAATGTTGCTGGGGAATTGCATAATCCAAATGGTAATACCCTATAGGAAAATGTACCCCATGGGCAGGTAAAGTTTGTTTTATCCTGGTCTTCGGGGGATATCTATATTTTATTGCAACTGCTGAACCCGTCAAGGAAGGAAAATAACTGCTTTCCTGCCATTGTATCAAGGACCTAGTCAATAAAAGGAAAGGGGAAGTGGTCTTTCTATGTTGCTTTATTCAATTATCTGTAATCCACACAGATTCTCCACTTCCCATTCTTCTTAGGAAAGAATACTAAAGGAGATACCCATTTGCTGTATGAGATAGGATAAATGAAGTTTACATCTAGCAGCTTTTGCAACTCATCTTTTTATAATGTCTTTTAGATGTGGGTTTAGCCTCCGCTGAGGATGCCGAATAGACCGAGCCTCCTTGTTAGTATAAATGTGATGTGTGCATAGATGAGGATCTATTCCCTTCATGTTTGGGTAGTCCCAAGCAAATTCTCCCTGATATTTCAGTAAAACCTTTATGAGCTTTTGCTTTTGGTTACTATCCAGACTGCCATTAATATTTAAAACCTTCCCTGGCTCAATTTCAATTGGTATGAGTTGCAAACAGGAGTCGTGGGCATGTGATGATTATCAATATATGCTAAGGGGACTTCTTGTGTTTCATCATCAAGAACGACTTTTAACATTTCACACTTTAAGTTTCTAGACGCAGATGGGTGATTCATGAAGTTATTGATTACATAATATTCAGTTTCATATTTGAATTCAAGAGCTTAAACTATTGTCAGTGGTGAACAGATGTTCTGTTCCGAGTATGTATGTGGATGCCTGTGAATATTTACAGTGGGTAGACTTGGTTTGTCTGGCGGGTAAATGATAATATTTTTTATGGCATCACCTCTAGCAATGGTCATGCTGTTTGTCCGAAAACCTATGTAAGCATCGACTGTTGCTAACCAAGGTTGACCCAGTATCAGTGGGTGTCCATCCATCATACTTTTTGGGTTAACAACTAAAAATTCAGTTGGATACTCCCATGAGTCCACCGAAACCAGGATGTCTTGTAATATTAATTCTGGTTTGATAACAGATCTGTTAGCAAGTTCCAGTAAGGTAGACATGGGTTCTAACACTGTTATGCCTAACTTGTCATAGGTTTCTGTAGTTAAGATGTTGATGGATGCCCCTAAGTCAACCAATGTGGTTGAAAATGAGTGGCCATAGACTTGTAAAGTTACTATGGGTTTCCCTAGATCCTCATATTTTACGAGTGTTTCTTTACCCAATAGTAAGTCTGATAATGCCCCTACCACATGAACAATGGGTACATATTTTTCTTTCCTTACTTGTTTCTTTCCACACAACTCTTTAATTGTCTTGGCATAGATAGGAATGTCTTGTATTGCTTGCAGAAGAGGAATTTAAATGCAAAGATTGTTTAATTCCCCTAGGATATCAAAATCTGCAGAGACTATCGGTCTAGGAAATGTCAATATTTCAGGGAATGGAGGGGGAGAAATCATAAGGTTTTCAGGTTTCCTTTGGTCAACCGTTTCCCTCCCCTGATCTAACTTTGTTTCAGTCCTAGTTGTTTTTCTAGGTGATGTTGGAATTTCATATTCAAGTTGTAGTAGGGTCATATCTTCTTTTGGTGGGATAACACGTTCTGATATCAACCTAAGTTCATTGCATTGCTTTTGTTCAGTCTTGGGATTTGGGTTTTCAAAAATATGAATTAGTTGAACCGGCCTATTGTTAGGTTTAGGATTGGGTTGAGAGGACAGTTGAGGACGCATGATAGGCTGAGGATTGTGCTAGACTGGGTATGGAGCTGGTAATGTAGGTTGATTCTGAACCCCTGCCCCCATCGGTATATTAGTCATTCCCAGAGGTCACTGCAAATTTTGAGGCCAAGTTGTGGTTTGTGAAGGGAAGGCAGGCCACTAGGTCTGATAGGGATTATTTTTCCAATAAGGGGGAGAACAAGGAAAACTTGGCCAATTATTACCTAAAGAGGGTTGTGTTGGGAAAGGAGGCATAGGAAATGATTGAGATGGCTAAGTAGGTAAAGGTGATTGGTTCTGCCAAGTTGTTGCAGGGTTCTGCTGGTTAAATTGTGGAGAAGAAAAGAACTGAGGTAGGTCTTATGGCATACCTAGTCGTGCTTGCCATTGTTGACACTAGTTCATGAGATAGAATAGTTCCCTCTCTTCTTTTGCTTCTTTAAAATTGCTTTCAGCCCCGTAAGTGAAGGGAAATGGTTAGTGCCATGGTCCTTGGTACTAATAACACATGTTTGGACCATGTCTAATGGAAATTACCTTTGGCTGTGCTTCTTCCGACAGCGTGGGAAAAAGAAAACCAAGTTTTGTTCTGCTATAGCTTGCTTTTGCTTAGCTTGTAGGACATCTAGCTGCGTTGTCAGGGTGTCCAAGATATCAGTTTTGAAATCTTCTAAAATATTACCAAATTTTGCTCTGGTCACATTGCCGCCAGATTGATTAGGATTCCTTGTAACTGAGTCTTGCTCGGTTTTCCTACTTTGCGTACTACCCCGAGAACACTTGATACATAGTGAAATAATGTCATCATATTCTTCTTGATAGATGTCCCCCTTTCCCATTATGTTAAGTGTTTCGACCCATTATTATTTCATTCCCTTAATCATCGTTGCTTTTAAGATATCTTTAGACAATGTAGTATATGGAGACCTTTTCAAGTTATATTGAAATATTTTGATGTATTCTTCTAATGTCTCATTGTCCCTTGTAGACATATTGAAGATTTCATCTTTTAGTTCTTGAGTCTGGCAGTAGTCTTGATATTTATTAAGAAAATAGTTTTTCATCTGGTCCCAACTATTAATGGTTCCTCCACCGACCCCCATGAACCAACATAATTCTGTTCCCTTCAGGGTGGAGGGGAATAATTTTAGTTTTTTAGGTTTAGTGGTGTAGTCATATCCCCTACATAAGACATCGAATTAAAATAATAATGCATCAGGATCCTCCGAGGTCAACCCATAGAAGGTGGTGATTTTTTGTAATGGAATGGCTTTCATAGGGGAATTTGCAGCCGGATCAACAATGGGATACTCCAATTTTGATGTCTGCCTCTGCCTATGGTTCTGGATGTTTTCCATTTGATCAAATATATGCCAATAATCTTCGGGAATTTCTTGTTCTGGAGGAATAATCTCGATAGGATTAGGGAGTAGATTCGGAGGAAGCCTTACAACACTTCCCCGATCTGGGATGCTGGGTGTCTCTGTTTCAACCACTCTTTTAGGGGATCCAGTATCTAGAGTTTTTACCTGTGTTGCATTGCTGGTTTCTCCCTCTCCTTCCTGCAAATTGCAAGAGCCTACCTCTCTCGAAGGGTCAGGACTTATGTGATCAGTAGTCTGAAGGCTTTGTTCAAACCCTTCTGTTTCACTGTGAATCTCGGCGCGGGCTGTAGATGGTGAGGCCGCTTCCTGAGGGAGTGTAGTAGGACTCTAAGTAGGAATGGTTCTAGGTCCTACAGATGCTTGGGATTCGGCCTTATTAATTATTTCGTTTATATATGTTGTTTTGCCAAGGATCACCGGTCCTTTTGGTTTTGTGGATTTAGTTGGGGGATTTTGATTTGCTTCTATCTTTTTCTTCCTAGTCATAAAACAAGAGCACCTATCCTACTAACCTCTACACAATTGCTGAAAAACGGGCTGGAGAGAAAGAATTTTTCTTGCTGGTACATAAGTTCTTACCTCTCATTTTCAATACCCAATTCTTCACAGCAAAAGGAAAAATAAATAAAGGACATCACTCTTAAACACTCTCCCCGGAAATGGTGCCAAAAATGTTGGGTCATAAAGGTGACTGTTACAGGAAACTTCGATTCTACTCATTTAATTATCAACCTAGGGTAAGTCTTGTTATTTCAAGAGTGTAAGCACAATATATGCAAGTGATATCGAAGGACAAATACTCTAAGTTATCATGAGGAAGACTATCTAATTCTTGAAGTTCAATCAAATCAATTTCGAAGGGTATTATAGAATGCTTTTGACTATTCTATCCTAAGCATATGTAGAAATAACTACTCTGGTTGAAAAGAGAAGACTACAATTGAACATCGTACTGTGATGAATTGAACAACAACTCTAGTAAATTGAACAACAATTGATTATCCTAAATTTTTCAATGGAATTCTATTTTAAATCAATAAATGAAATCCCTCTGAATTAACAACAACCAAATGCTCACACAAATAATGAAAAGATCCAACATTAGCTACATGCAGAATTGAACAACAATTGTGTTAAAACTAATCAAACGATTATAAAAGCATTGGGAAATGATGAAAGCATCTAAACAATTATGAAAGCATTGATTGTAAGCTAGAGAGCATGAATGTTGGACTAGTCTAATGAAAGAGAAAGCTGTAGCATCTTATGTTCACAATTCATCAATTGAACGATATCTTATGAAATGCACTAGATGATTGGAAACACAAGTTCTGCAATTAAATGTATAGCACAGAAGTAGCAGAGAAACTCCCAGGGCTGGCCCAAAGCCACCAGAAGTCTACTGGTAAGGGGAACTCAAAGATTGACTATTCAAAAAATGCCAAAATATTTATTAAGCTGAAGATCAATACATTAATACAATGTGACAATTTTGTCCCGATACGTCTATTACAGAGGAAAATCTCTATGCAGATCCCTCTACCTTGTCTATCTTCGGCCTTTTAAATGTGAATTCAAAAGTAGTAACGGGTCCTTTCCATACAGGACCTTGCTGCTTCGTGGCTGTCGTTTGAGTACTCCAAGCGTGGACGTGTCTTTCCATTTCCTGCCAGTCCATAGGAGCCATCATGATCCCGTTTGCCTCCTTTGTCAGTTGTCCTTTGGTTATTAGCACTTCAGCTGCTTTGTTTCCCTATTAATAAATTTATAACAAGTTAGTTTTTCGTTGTTAAATGTTCCTTTTATCATCAGTTCATTCTGCCTTGGCTTTACGTTATTTCCCTTTACTTTATTGCTAGGATGAGGGGAAAATTCATAAAAGTACATAACAAATTGTGGTAAAGATGGGATGAAACGTACCTTCTTCTCGGCCCAACACACACGCTCTCTCTCTCTCTCTCACACACACACACAGACACAAATAAATACAGGTAAATTTTTATCTCACCCATCAAATTGACGAGTTTAAAAATTAAGTAAATGTCATGATGTGCATATTTTAAAATTGCTAGTGAAAATATTTGAAGGTTAAAAAGAAAAAATACTGATAAATACCCTCAATTTTAATGCATGCATGGTGGTTGCCATACTCAACCCATCCTCAATCCCTCTCCATGAGATTTGAAAATGTTATATGATGGGGACTAAACCCCACAAAAATAAATTGGTCTACACTTCATGGGTTATATAAATGTATTATATATATTATTTATTTTAGGATATACCTTCTACAATTTTAATTTAATTATTAGTATAATTAAATGGATGGTAGAGATTTAACCACCATAAAATATGCTATAATATTTATAATAATTTTCACAAATCAAGAGTTAATATTTATCTCCAAATTAGTTATGTTTTTAAAATTAATTTATCTTAAATTGGTTAATTAAAAAAATGTCATATCAACACATGTTATATTGGGCATGTGGTATTAATAAACCATGGTTTTGTAAGAAGAACTATTTATAAGTTGAAAATTTCTATGGTAAAGTGAGAGTGAAGCTCAATGGTCAGTAATATTTTTACATGTTTATATATGTGTGTGTGTGTGTGTGTGTGTGTGTTGGTGTCTATGTAACTTGTACATTAATTCTTTTTATAATTAATAATAATAATATTTTAAAATAAAATTATAATTTAATTAATTTTTATGTTTTTTAATTTGAACAATGTGAAATGCAATAAGTGTTTTTGACACTTTTCATGATTGATGTTTATTAATATTTACCAACTATTTAAAACTAATATATGTGTGTGTGTGTGTGTGTGTGTGAAATTTATCTACATATTTACAAATTATGCATACTAAAAATTTATGTAGTTTTATCACCACACTTCAAGAGACAGGGCTTGGTCCAATTTAGATCCTCCCATTACTCATTTGGGGATTAAAAACCCACTCCAAGGATATGACAAAATTGTGATCTCATTTAATTTAGACAACACCTTACGTCATCCAATGGCATTTCTCGATCTAAGGTGGACAAAAAATTCACATGAACAAAATTCCAGGGTATTCAAGTTCTCTCTCTTTACTAAATGTAGAAAATATATCCAACGAGATTCAAACTGATATTATAATGTACTAAAACAAGATACTGAATCCTTCTACAATTTGCGGAAACAAAATTCGATCCCACAATCACATAACAAGTAAGAGAAAGAGAAAATCAATCACAAAACACAAGATGTATCTCGCAAAGCAACTGCTCAAAACACCGCTATATCTATATTGCATATGGTCAATATCATGAAACAACAGAATGCCAATTTCAACACTAAATTCATGTGCATCTAGAATTTGAATCAAATTCAGTGTTTACATCATGTTTCCTTTTTGAAATTATTACACTCTCAAGCTTGTAAAGGCTAATATACTCTTAAACTTGTAAAGGCTAAGTAATATAGAATTTTGTTGAATCTTTAAGGACATGCCATTTTTTTGTTTTCAATGCTAGTATATTTATAATAAATGACAATATTTCAAAGGGAGTCAAGTTTGAGACAATATGTTCAATTATTAGTCCTTGCTTCGCTAGATATTATAACACTCAACTTACGGTCAAAGTGGGTTGACTCTTGATTATTTTTCTATGGTTTTACAATTTTAACTAAAGTTTTTAGAAAATGTTGCATAATTCTATTTTCCAATAAATTTAAAAATAATTTTCTAATTTCTAAAAATCTTGTTTCTAATTTTCAATTGGCTGAGTAGGCTTTGATAAGACATAATTCACTTGGTGGAGGGTGTTTTATTTTCGGTATTTTTTAGTGCCCAAAAAATCATTTTAAAATAAAAAAAGGCTAATTTTGTGAATGGCCAATCTTTTAGCAAGTGATATGACACTGACATTTACACAGTGCTTTGAGAAAGTCCTTTATATGGGGAGGGGAGTTTCAGTGAGTGCTCTAATATTGACAACTACTAGTGGTCTTCCCAATGATTCTAGAACTGATGGCGTTCCATAAACTTGATGCATTGTGTGGAGTGTGGAGGTGCGGAGGAAGAAACGAAGGGGTGGGGGGGGGGGGGTACATAATATTAATACATTGTGTAGAGTGAAGAGGAAGCAAATGAAAGTGTCTTACACACATCTGTATTCCACCTAAAAATACTTATTTTTTAATTTAATTTGGCATTTGATTTATCAAAGAATTACCGCTCAGTTGATGTTGCCTTAGCCTGTTAGCTAAGAAATGGGAATTGTCATACAATTAGGGTTCATTTTCCTGAGAGTTTAAGCCCTAGCCTCCTATCCTAGGAGGAAGTAATGGAATTGTGAATAATTTTTGGGTATTGCTTTGCAAGTTCTGGTTTTTAATGGTTCTGGCTAAGGTTAGGTCCGCAGGTTATACAACATTAGAATTGAATTAGGTAAGATGGTACTATGAAAACACCACTATTAAGTTATAATTTCTATTTTTAATTATGTCATCAAGAGTGCCATGAAAAAATACCCTCAAGATTTTGCTTCCAACTACATTGCAAAGTTCTCCTTGGGAACATCGAACAAAATGATATCGATGATAAAAAACAACCTTTGCTGTCAAGTTGAGTGCGAGTGTTGGTGAATTCTTGTTTTGTAAACCAAGATCAAACTGCAATGGTCATTGAAGATTCAGATCATGACTTTTTTAATATAATTTTCAGTGAACGGTTGCACAAAAGAGCGAAGACCTTCACAATGATGAAATTATATGGAGGGGAGTATCGACTTGTGACAAATAATCCCATGATCACCATGATATTGCAATTGCATTAATTTGTTACCCAATTCATTTTTGTCTCTGTTATCCATAGCCTTATTTTTTCAACTGAGTATCTGTAGTAGTTACACATGGATGAGATAGATGAAATAGATGGAATATAGGTTGTGAGTGGGAACTTATAAGAAATTTTAATAATGGGGACCAATTGTAGCTGTTATAGGCAGAAAATCGCTCTTGCAGAGAAGAACCATCTCCCTAGATTCAAAGACAAATCTAGAAACAAACGAACAAGTAAATGCAAACTTTCCTTAGTCTATAACTGAAAGATGATATATAAAAATGTGCAAGAACCTCTTACCTTTCTATTAAATGCTTTTAGATGTCCCTTGATGCTTCAAGAGAAAATCTCCATAAATATAACCAAACAAGGAATAAAAGTATAACATAGATAAATATTGAAACACAATGTGAATGGAAATTGCATCATAGCATGTATCATAAAAATAGCCCAATACTCAATTATAAACTATGCAAAAGATCAAGGAACTTTGTAATGAGAATCATAACAAGTGCAAATAAGAAAGAAAAAACTTCTTGTATTAGCCTTGAATAATAAGGAGAGATTCAACCTTGGCCTTGATGTTGCAAACCTCCTCCAAATAGTCTCCAATCCTCCCTTTAGGTGACAAGCTTCCAACCTCAATTTGGTAACATAAGTTTACATTCAAAAGTTCTAATTTACCCTCTATTATATGTTGAATTTATAGGCCAAGAGGAGGAAGTTTGAGATCCTCTTCTCAAGGGATGAGATCCATAAAGAGAGGGATTAGGGTTCCACAAAGAGAAGGAGTTTGACTCATGAACCAATGGATGAGGCCCAAGTATGTAGGGGCTTGAGGCCTTTTGGTTGAGAAATATCCCCCCAACAAAGCTTCTAGATTTTTTTTTTAATAATTTTTACCCACGTTAAGATATTTTCACAGTTTTTAGTGGAGAACAAAGTGCAGGATTGCACAGGCCACAATGGTAAAAATTGTGCTTGCATAGGAATGACTAGGAAAACTGCGCAAGTACTTGAAAATAGGTTTTTAAGAAATGTAATCCAGTATTCTTGTTGTCTTTGGGATTATTTTTCTTCCAAAATTGTAGGGGAATGCTTAGAACACTTCATCGGATAGCGAGATATCCTGATTTGATATCGTTTTCCTAATGGTGAAAAAATGACGTGTAACAACAACACATGAGCCTTTTCAGATATGGAGTGTTGGAAAACATATTGTTGTGAACTTGTTTAATTACGAGATTCATCAAAGGTCCACATTATCAGTTGGCAACTTTGAATTCAAGCAAAGGCATACCACTTTTAATTTAAAGGACTTAATTATAGAGCTTCGAATTATAGGGAAAACATAACACTTGTGATTTGAATGAATTAATTATATGCTTCATTGTATTCCACATTATGCAAAGGTGTGGAGGAAGAGCTTCCTCTACACCACACAAATCAAATCAAAAGAGTTGAGAGACACATGTGTCTATCCATGTTGATCATGCTCAAGACCTCTTCTATGGTTCAGTGAGAATGGTTCCTCCTCCCTTTTTTGCTAATTTTAGCGGAGATGGAAGTGAAAGTGAAGAAGTGATGGGGAACTTCTTACAAAGCACGACACATTAAAGAGGTCACTTGAACAACATTGACGCATCGATATTGTGGTCGAATTTGCATTAGGGATTGGCCATAACTTTGATGGTACAAAAGTGGAAAGATGATTGATAAGCCTGGGACACAAAAGATTGGAATGGCTGCTCCAGAAGTTGAATAGGTCTACAACACATGGGATAGTCAAATTTCCTTCATCTACTTCAAGAGAAACCATCCCGATCTTCCTTGTAGTTGGTTTGTGTTTATTTCTAATTCTGAGATGAGGGCCAACATGTAAGTTATTTAGTATAAAATATTACAATAAAATATAAAATATTTATATTTATTTCGTTTATCAAATCTACTTGAGAAACTATTTCGTCAAATATGAATTTGGTCAAGAATCAAACTCAGGATTCTAAGGTGAAAATATGTCTTGGAATCAAACACTAGACGTCGAGATGAAAAGGCAGTAGACATCATATCACTATCTTCATTAATTAATTTGAATATCATTATTATAATGATCTATTTGTTGTTGATTTAATATTATTATAATTTGAACATCAATTTTCCACACCTAGAAGAAAGAAAGAAAGTATTTTTTAACGTCCACGAGGCTAAAAATTGCCTATGGGATAGATTGCTTTTCCATCTGGCTCTTGTATTCGGCCCTTTTACTGTGAAGTTTTACAATAACCATTCCCAGCTTCTCGACAAACTCTTCGCTAAATAGATTATCCCAAGAACTGGCTGCCAGAATACCTACATAATTTTCCCTGTTGTCTTTGAAGGCCTCGCATTCTAAAATGAAACGTTTTTCTGTTTCCACTTTTCCGGAAGAGAAAAAAATACATTCTCTTTCCTCCCACATTTCTTTTGGCCTTTTCCAGCGCCCTGTTTCACAACGAAGTTGATGAGAATTAGTCCTTAATTGAGCAATAATAATTTTAGATCTCCAAGAAATATTGGCCCCTATGTACACCTTTTGTTGATGGTTATGAGTGGGGTTAAACTCTTCAATGTAGTACTTCTTGTTTCTCCCTAGCTCTTTCTCCCAAGTATTTTTGTGGAACTTATCCATAATAATTTTTTTTTATATCTCTTTACTGTTTGTCTGACACATGCTCAGGAAAATACACCATTTACTAAAACATTTGTTATTTTTCTGCATCCAAGTCTTCTTTATTTTGCACAATTTGTCACTAAGCACAACCTTAGGCCATCTACCCTCTTCCATTTGCTTAATTTTTTTCAAATACCTTATGACTTGCACCATAGCAATTGCTTCTATAGGAGCAACCCCTATTTCACTTAACAGGATAGCATAAGGAACTACACTTTTAAATTTGAATTTGTTTGTAATCAAACGCTTCTGAATTTTCTCAATTTGTTTCTACTGCATCTCGGTTGTTCTGCTAGCCCACAGTTCACAACCGTAGAGAATCACCGGAATCAATAGAAGCCCAAAAAGAGTTAGAGTGGTTTTCCAGTCCCACATCTCTGTCTCTCTACACCTTTTTTGAAGAGCATAAAATGCTTTCCAACCCCCTAAAGTTCTTTTATTTCTACAACCATCCCAAATTAAATTTTTGTTGAAGTCAATTCCGAGGTATTTGTAGTCTGCAACTTCTTCCGGAATGCTGCCTTCAAAGTAGAACCTATGCTGGTTATGCTTTCTTTTGTTAGAGAAAATCACTACTTTCGTTTTGCTAATATTGACTTGTATCCTCACCCTTCTACAAAAATGCTCAAGGGAACGTAAGTGCTCTTGCAAACCAAGAGCCGATTTAGCAATCAACATAAGGTCATCTGCGTACAAAATAAGCCTTATAATGAACTTGCCCAAATGGATATTGTCACCCCCTTGCGATTTTAGCCACTCTTCAAGCTCATCAATATATAACCCAAAAAGGGTAGAAGACAATGGGCAACCTTGCATGACCTCGATATCGCTTCTAAAACTTTCAGAAATGCCTGTTGAGGTTCTAATTTTGACTTTCACCTCTTCATATAGCCTATGCACAACTGCTCTCAAATGCCTGGGAACCCTAAGTTCCTCCATTCCGCCCCAAAGCTTATCCCTAAGAACTGTGTTAAATACTTTTATGAAATCTACAAAGCAACAAAAAACTTCTTCCTTTTTTTCCCAAACTATTTCAACGATGTGCCTTAAAGTTATACAATGATTAACTATGGAATGTTTAGGTCTAAAACCTAGTTTCCCTTTAGCACGTTTATCTCTTTCTTCTGCCCACTTATTGAATATATTTTCTAACATGCTTCCAAATAACTTTGCAAACAATGGATTTATCATTATGGTTCTATAATTGGAGGGATTATTGACGTCACCACTCTTGAAAAGAGGTATTTCCATACTAGTTGTCCAATCTGTGGGGAACCCCTACTGTATGATGTTGTTGAAAATTTTTGTGATGTGAGGTGAAAATTTTTTTAAGCCCCACTTTAGATACTCTGCTTGGAGTTCATCTAAGTCTTTTGATTTTTCAGCGCCCAACTTCTTGATACCCATCTCTACCTCTTGCATTGTGAAGAGTTTTGTGTCTCTGTTGACCAAGGGAGGAGGGTCAACCGTGGGATCCTGCTCATAAAGTTGTCTTGCATAGTTGAACCATTTAGAAGTTGTAATGTTGTTTTCAGTTTGCACCTTTTTCGGTTGGAGCTCCTTCCATAATAATTTGGGGTTATTTTTCCCAAGGAAGATTAGTTCTTCTCTCCTCGAAACCATGAAATCAACCTTTTTCTTTCTTACTATATGCTTGTAAGCTTTGAGCTTTATGTTATCCTTGTCTGATTCCTTCCACCTTCTCCCTGCCTTTTTGCATTCCTCGTCAAACCAAGCATTAATCAGAAAGCAATTTGTTTCAGACTTCTTAATTTTTTCTCTTTTGCACTCAGCAAGTGGGCTTGAATTAAATGTGTTAATTCGTGACTATGAAGGCCATGAAATGAGATTTCCTCCTTCTTGAAGAGCCTCTCTAGCATTATTTTGAAGGTATTACAATTCTCTGTAGTCAAAATAATTCTGCCCTTTGGGGGATTTTGTTGAACACAATGAGTTTTTGACCCTAATTGCTTCTTTCCAGTCTAAGAGAAACTTAAATAAATTGGTTTGTGATCTAATTTTAAGTCCCAAATTTGATCTCCAATCAACGCTTCCTCCATTTTCTCACACAAACTATGTGGGAAAATTACATAATCTACTACACTTTCTCCATTGTAAGTATTGCAAGTGAAATTAACGGACTTTTCCCATCTAGTCAAACCATTACAAATGACTAAATCAAAAGCCCCACATAGCGTAAGAAAATTTTCTCCAAAGAGATTACAGCCTTTATCCTGTGAAATTCGTTCCCACTGATGATTACTCTCTTCTGTAAGCTAGATAGGGTTGCAATCTTCTTTACAACAAATAATGCTAGCTTGTTCACCTGCAGTTCTGGCATTGAAATCCCCCACTATAAGGACTTTACCTAGTTGAGAATATATTGCAATATATGTTTTTAGGGCTGCAAAGGGATCTTTGTGGTCAAGCCCTCTACTTTTGTAAATTTTTGAAACTTGCGGCGCAAAATAGCATGCTGCAATTCTGATGTGATATCCATTTCTAGTATTTTAAGCCAGACAAATTGTTTATTTGGGTCTTCTTTTTCTAGCTGAATGAAACGACCTTCTTTTTCTCTTACTAATACCATGATACCCCCGTGCCCTTTGCCATTCCCTGCTACCTTGTTCCACACTGCTATCTTCCAATACCCTTCAAACAAAGGTGTCTTGCACCCTTCATGCTTATGTGTTTCTACGAGGAAAATTATGTCTCTACCTTCCGCAATAGACCCTAACCGAGGTCCTCGTCTCCATGGGTAACCCCTACAGTTTCAACAAACTAATCTTAAGGAAACCTGGGTATGACTTGATTGTTATTTGTTTTGACATGCAAGACTCACAATTAAGTCTTTGTCCCTGCTTACCCATATTGACCTTGCTTCCTCATTTCTTTCTGAAGAGTTTTTTGCCTCTTCTTTGTTATCGTTTTGCTGCCTTGTTTTGGAAGGAGGTCCAAATTGCACTATCACAACTTTACCTTTATAAATCCATGCTCTTTTTCCCTCATCTCTTGCTACCCTAACTTTTGTCACTTCGTCCCTCTTTTCCTCTTGCTGTCCTCCAATTAAATCTTCTTCTAGAAAAAACCGAGAACCCCTCAAGAGCTGCCTCTTGCTTAGAATGATATCTTTGTCGCGCAAGCTGGGCATGATGAATTTTATGAGCCTGGCTCTCTCACTGTTAAGCTTACCTAATCTCCATGCTTGACATATTTGTCCTTGCCATTGGAGCTTGTCTTTCAAGAAGTCTCTTGCAAGGCCAAGAGTATATTAATTTTTCCCATAATCTTTCACCCCTTTAATAATTATGTTTGTTTCTCTATCCCGTCTTTCCTTGCTTTCTCTATCTTGCATGTTGTCAACCTGAATGTTTGTTTCTCCTTCCCTCTTAGCAGAATTGCTAATAACTTGAGCCCAGGTTTTGGAGAGTTTTGCAAAATCTCCTTTCCTCTCTTCTCTTGATGTCTCTTCATTGTTGTCTATTTGGGCAACTACTTTCCCCTTATCCTGGGATGGTTTCACATTCATCACCTCTGTATTCTCCACTGCAAATTTCTTCATGTTTTGCACCTCCGCTTTCATGCGTTGCCATTCTATTTTCCCTATTCGTAGAGCTTCATGTAGCAATGACACTTGCTTCTTCAGAACTTTGTTGCTTGCTGCTAAAGCTTGGTTTTCAGCTGTTATTATATGGATTGTACAATATCTTTCCAACTCTTTAGCTTCTACTACTTCCAACCTCTCTTTTACATTTAACAGTTCTTTCACATAAAGGTTAGATGACCAAGTGAGAGGTGTGGATGTGGGACTATATAAGGCATAATCATCAATGACTTTTCCTTTTCCTTTGGACTTGTTGCCACATGCTTGCAAAGAGGACTTGTTTGAATGTTGTTTCTTGCGAAGGACCTGAGTTCTTTCCCTTTGAGACCTTTTTTTCCTTGTTTGCTCCCATTTTAGACGAGCTAGTCTCCATTTTAAAATGCCCCAATACTGTTTGGCATTGACCCAAACCCACTTTTCAGTTTTGGTTGATGAGGCAATTTTCACTTCATTTTCTTGTCCCATTATCATGATGATATTAAGGGAAATCAAAGTCTCTGCCCAAAACTGACTCTCTGTTTTATGCTTAACCCTTCAATATTTGTTGATCTGACCGCTGAAAACTTGCTACTCTACCCTTGTTGCTCTGCCCACTGAAAACTTGCTACTCTACCCACTATCCCTATCCTCTGTGCTGCTCTCTCCACTGCTACTATCCTCTGTGCTACTTTTCTGCTTTTAATGCAAACCTTGTCATGAGATATGCACCATTCAGGGATATACACTGTTAGATGCCATGGTATCGCGCATCTCACAAAAATTCAACTTTTGCACGTTGAATTTGTTCGGATATGTTCCTGTCAACTCTTCTTATGTGGCTGCAAATTGGCAAGATTTTCAAATTGGTCTGCAAAAAAAACGCCTTTCTTTGCTATTTGATTCTGCAACAAGATCCAGTTGTGCTCCTCTCTTATAATTTTATGTCCAGACGCGCTGTAGACGAGCAGTATGATACCGGCAAATTTCAAGGCGCGCAAGACGGGCAAATTTCCAGCGATTCTTCCAGCGTAATAAGTTTGCATTCCTTAAGCTCAAGCTATTCGGTAATGGCAACTGATCTCTACGTTTTTCCTTGAAACGTTGGTCACTACGCTTTGCCTTTAAAGCGAGGCGATTGTAGCATGCAATACAAACTCAGCTTCTTCAAAAACTCCCGCACCACACCAACTACATTGTAGAATTACGTAACCAAAATATATCCATTCATATACATGAAGTATAATTCAAACCTGCATGTCGAAAGTTAAATGGAAAGTGACTACTCAAAATAAAACTTATGGCGGGCCTTTAAAATCCCATGTGGAAATGCTTCATTGTACCAGACTTTAGCGCTAGCATTATAAAAGGTTTTAAAACATTTTCGTCAACGTCTAATGGTGGTTAAAGATTTTTCATACGTGGTAAATCCTCCGCCTGCATGCATATAGAATATTCCATTTTTCTATTTACTGACTTTCCACACACAATATTCCATCAACGGGGAATTAAATGGAGCTCATTGCTCAAAGTAAAATGTGCGGCTGACCTCCAAATTCCACGTGGCAGTATTTTTCCAATTACCAAACTAATGCTATACGTAACAAACTTTAGGCAACACCTATATATTATACAAATTTTCTTTAAATTTGAACAATGGCCAAATATATATAACGCTTTAAATGTGAACAATGCCCAAATATATATAACCACCTTCGTATACCGTTGTTGAGAACAATGCACAAATTTATACAATGTGTCAACCTATAATGAGTGTGCAATCATCAACCCAACCTCGTTTACATATGGTAGCATTTTGAACCCAGATATGTTAATGAGGCCTTTTCCTCAGTTTACAACCTCCATCAATTGTCAGCTGCTTACAAATCATTCATGTATAGAGATTATATAATCAAGAGAATCCATTACCAGACACATCCTCCTACTATCCCCGAAGACTTTGTCAACATCTCCATCTATGCCATTCATAAGATGAATCTTGACAACAATGAAATGACACTGCATAAATAATATATTTACGTGTACTTAACTGTAAATAATTTGGGTTAAAAATATATACGTTGTATAAACCTATGATTGTTACAAGAGTAATGAATTTCCAATCAACAACATGAATGAACGTTTGCAATTCATGTAATCTTTGCATTTTAATTTCAACGTGCTTATAGTTTCGTTTTGTAATTATTCTGGTGAAAAATGCTTTACATTTTGTCACATTTCAATGTCGTTCAAGCAAAAACATACTGATAATTCATTTCATTTTATGGTTAATTAAACGAGCCATTTAGTCATCCAAATTTTGAAGGAGATGTAAATTTGACTTCATCTTATGCACATACCATACAAAATATATATAAATAAACTATGTGATGAATGCGAAGAGGCATGCCTTTCGATCCATGTGGTATATATTTCTAAATGCACAACTACTTATACCTCATGCAAATCGATTTTTTTACCTCCCTTCTACTTATGAGCTCCCTTGTCATTTGTTTCGATGATGCTTCCCGATAATATAGAGGTGGCATGTTTTTTCACTAAAGGAAGTAGTGTAGGTGGCCTTTTTAGATTTATTGGTGGTGTTGTTGTTGGAAGTAATGATTTCATGTATGTCATGTGTGATCATGAGTCTGTTAATCTAGAAGTTATTATTTCCTATGTGTATGAGTTGTAGTTGAGTCATGTCTCAATCATAGATCCACTTTCTTAAGATCTATATTTGTCAAAGTCAATGATTGATATTCCTCTATATGTAAACTTTGTGAGATGAATAAAATTATAGTGGTTTTGTTTTGTGTGTGCAATATCTATAGACTCTCTTTGTTTTTCTATTATGGTATCAATTTTGGTTCAACCCTGAATCTCTCACGAGAGGGGATGAGATCATGCAATTTTAGCCATGATACTCTTTGTACATAGATTAGTTGAGTGTGTGAGATTTCTATGTTTTTGTGATCTGCAGATATGTTAGATTTTTCTTAAGTGGAAGGAATGATCATGCTGTTTATATGTTGATTTTCTTCGATTTTTATATTTTATTCAACTTTAAGATATTTGTGTGGGTTGTAAATTATTTGGTATGTAAATCAAATGATGCAAAACCAAAAATAACATGCCAAATATTGAACAAACTAATGTGACTCGTCGTGCTAGTTACAAATTGTTCTTATTAAGTTCAAGCTGGTGTGACCTGTCATGCTCCAGGAGTACAAGTTATTTTATACAGGGTCAAGTTGTAAAATTTTCTGCTGAAGACATTATGTGTGCAGAATGATATCCTAGATAACTGATGAATATTGCAGAGGGTTTTGGATTCAATAGATGGTGGTAGTTCCATAAGATGGTTCAATATTGAGATTTTCCCTTGGGAGGTCGAGAAGCATCAATTCTACAAAGTACATCAATGATGGTTGGAAGCGGTTATATCTTAAATGGATCAAGTGGGAAGCTAGAAAGTGTGGTGAATAAAAGAGCGAAAACCATGTGATTTTCGATGTGAGTGTTGGTGATGAACATATTAGAAAAATGTGACAATGATCATTCATTTTTTTGTAATGTGTGTTTTCAATATTCATTACATGTAAGCATTAAGGGAGGGTGTTGGAGGTAATTCTTCCATGTATGTCATGTGTGTCATGTGATTTACAGGTTGTGATTGTGAGTCTCGAGGTGTCAATCTAGAAGTTATTATTTCCTATATGTATGAGTTGTAGTTGAGTCATGTCCCAGTCATAGATCCACTTTCTTAGGATCTAGATTTGTCGAAGTCAGTGATTGATATTCCTATATATGTAAACTTTGTGAGACGAATAAAAATAGTGTGGCTTTGTGTTGTGTGTGCAATCTCTCTAGACTCTCTCTATTTTTCTAATAGTTGTCAAATTCGTTGATCTAGTAAAATTATTTGATGTTGCGATTAAAACGAAAACAAATCAATTTTAAGCAGGTTAGTTTGTGCTTTTGGAAGTTATTTTTTGGCCTGTGTTTTTTTTTTTAATAAATAAATTTTATTTGTGCATTTGTACAAAATTAAAAACACTTTTACAACCATAAATTAACAACATTACAAGGGATTTCCAGTCATGTTACAATGTGTTCCATTAATTTGGAATTTTTAATGCCTAGCCATCATGAGAAAAATCACGAGACATATTATAAACAATCGATGGGGAGTGTTATAAACATTGAGTAAAGAGATAATACTAATAAAAATAAACATCTCAAATTTGTCTGATTTTTTCAGCAATGGACGAGCTGTAATGCAACAAGTTACAACCTTTTTTTGTACAATTTAATGACAACCAAACTCCTCAACCTCATCACTTACTGCTCTAAAATCATCTTCGAGAATACCCTGATCATATATTGACAACCCACATGATTTTCACCATGCATTTCCATGATGTTAACAACTTGTACTTTTTCCACAAATATGGTAAGTCTATTGCCCACAAATATGCTAAAGTTGTGACCTTTATCTTTGTCTACTGTGAAATATGTAGAGATTGGAGTTTACAATTTGGACATGGAACTTTCTATTTTTCCAAGGTATGACCACCAGAATGACCCAAACTCATACTTCATATAAAACTTAGCCATTTCCATTTGTTATTATATGTTTGAACCCTTTTTCCCAAGGTATATCTCATATATAAGTATGAATGAGTGGTTTTAAGAGTTTGGGATGCAATATATCCCTTAGTTTGCTTAGTTCGACAACTTTAGATTAATATATGCTCTTATGTGGTCGTTAAAAAGCAATATATCCATGGTTACTCTCGATATAAGAACAAATAGCTTTTGATATTGTGTGATAGGAATAATTCATAAAAACTTTGATTGTTAATCTACATAAAGTTGATACATTGTGCAGGGTGCGGTAGGTTTGGAGGAAGATTTCTTCCTTTGCACCTCTACACTTCGCACAATGTATCAACAACTATACACAATGTTGAGTGAAAAGAAAGCTTCCTCCGCACGATGAAATATTTCAATGAAAGCTTCACATCTTTGCATAAAGAAAAAAAGTTCAGCCATTTGACATGTCTTACTATTAAAACACAACTTTTTATTCAAAACTTATTTTTTTACTTTGTTATATTTCTATCCTAAGAAAATATATCCTATGATCAAAAAAAATATTATAATGCTCAAATAACATTACATTAATATATACCAAATTCACGATCTATAACTACATAAAACAAATTGCAAAATAAACTATACTCTACCAAAATAACTCCTCGAGTAATGCTTATGAAAAGTAACCCAAATATAATTTACACAATCTAAATACAACATTTTTTTTTTTTTTTTTAAATTACTATGAAACTTTTACAATTATAATTTTGTTAGTGCAAGCTTCTGTGATCCATAACATATTAAAGTGTAAATCTTCCAAAAAGATTTCCCGGAAGATTTATACAATTTTGTTATTAATGTAAAAAGAAATTAACAAAGTTACATATTTACATATACATTTACATTATACAGTTATAATATTTTTTTTGGTATCACCCTTTTCCGATCTTTACTTCTAATTAACTTTTTGGTCCGGTTGACTGGATTTGCACAGCTTTCCCTTTGTGGAGAAATCCTGAGGGGATTGGCTTGTCTAACTTCTTTTCTTTCTCCTTCTGGGTTTGTACAGACAAGTCTCTTACCAATTCCCGAGTAGAAATTGACTGATCTATAATACAACTTTCTACTTCACCAACCTTTTGCAAAGATTTCAAAGAAAAATCTTTAACTACTGAACAATTATACTGTACAGAATTCAATGCCTTATTTACATCATTTAAAGAGACTTGCAACTGATCCATATGGTTCTTTACAACAGAAGCTTTAGCAACATTCTTTTCTAATCCTGTGATGGCAGTGTTAGTCCAGTTTATCTGTTCACTTACAGTCTGGACTCTCATTTCAATTCCTACCAGGTTTTCCTTTTGCACTATGGGATATGCATTAGCTGAATTTTGTCCTTCTCCTAGGACAATCCCTTTGAAAGGAGGATAACTGGTAGATGTTTCTACTTTCCTACCATCTATTGTTGTCCATGAATGTCCTGAAGAAGATCCAGGTTCATTCATTAAAACAATATTTGATTCTCTAGTCTTCTTGCAAGAATAGAAAGAAATCCACATTTTTCTTTCTTCCATATATTGCTTCCATTCTAAGGCTAGAGACCTTTTCTTTTCAGGAGTATGACTGACAACAAATTCATCAGCTTCTGGGTGAGTAAACAGATCCCAATTTATCATTTGCTTCATCCATTGAGCAGGGATTATGTGTTTCTCACAACCATCCATAAGGGTATAAAACTTCTAGATTTCTGGGACACATGGTCTTTTTACATTTTCTGGCAGATCCTTAAATCTGCATTCTGGGATCAAGAAATCCTTTTGATTGTAATACCCTAAGCCATGCTTATCTTTAGGGGATTGCGTATTCATAAACATCTCAGTTAGTCTGGGATTTTCATCTTGCAGAGAAGGAACTAGGTGCATCATAAGCACATGGTCATCTTCATGTGGGAAGGGAATATCAGAACATTTCGGGTTTGGAAAGGGAGTAACTGATGTAGAAGGAGGAGCATCTCCTGTTCTGGGATTATGGTTCTGATGTCTTATGACCATTTCAGCAAGATTTTTAAGATTCACAGACTGATGAAATTGAGGGCATTCAACTTGCAATGGATTGAAATTAACTAACAAAGCAAACTCGAATAAAGCTGTATGGTGACAAGAAGTATTTACAATACTGGAACATGCAGTATCAGATAAACCAGGAGGTATATACAGAGGAGAATTTTTACATTCTGCATCAATCCTACGCCTGTCTATTGTAGATCTTCTTGGGAAAGACAGAGTGGCTGTGGATTGGTTTTCTGTGATATTAGCAGAAGTAATTTTCTGTATGGCGAGAGGCTTTGGATTTGGCACTACCCAGTGTTCAGGAAAAGACAGATCTTCCCATTTTATAGCTTGGTGTTCAACCTTTTGATTTTTAGCATCTGTCATGACAACTACACTGGTTTTAGACTCTCGGCTGGGGGCATGGAGGACTGCAGGGAATCAAGTACTGGTATGATGAAAGCAACCTCTGAACTGGATGGCGATATTATTTCTTCTTTTCTTCATATCAAATCCTGTGGTCTGGATTTGCAATTGTAAGATATCGGCCAATGTTTCATCAAACACATTTACAGAGAAGTTGGGATAACAGTCAAACCAGACTGGGCCATTTGACAATGGTGCAACTACTCCTCCAATGAGGGAATCAGTATATTTATTATCTGTTAGATCTCTGACAGTTGCTAACACATATGTTTCAACACCCTGGTGGATAAGGGCTTGGATTCCCACTCTGATGCATCCAAGATGCAGGAATTGTGTTCCCAGCTTTCTAGCTTCTGTTTGGAGCTCCTTGGGATTTAACAAAGGAATTAACTGGACACAGTCAGAGTTTTCTTCTATTGAGCTTATGGATTCTTTAATTGTGATTCTAGTGGCAGCTTTCAAGTGCCAGACACCTAGATCATTATAGAATTGAGACGCAGAGATCTTGGGCAGAACCCATTTGGCTTGAGGCTCAGTTTCTTCATACAAATGCTCTGACTCATTTATGACACGACTACTGCTAGCGGCAAACATATCCCTGAGAGGATCTTGTTGAGCTTTATCTTGCTCTTCAAGTTCTCGGAAAGATACAGATTTTCTGAATGGGTCCATTTTGACTTCGGAAAATAAAGAGATAATGATTATAAGAACTGACCTTTTCATGAACCAGTTGACAAAACTGTACTGGCTCTGATACCAATTTTTCTGCAGGGACCGCTCACATAGGTTTGCACTGCAAACTGCTCAACAGGCAGATTGGCTCACTGAGTATCTTCTTGCTTCTTTAAGAGACCCTATGCGAACCCATACACGAACCTACTGTCACGTTCACACTTCTTTCGGCTCTTTCTGCGGCTTCCTTCACCTTTTCTGGCCTACTCCGTGTCCCTCGGTGATTTCGCGAATGTCTGGCAAACTTTTGGCGATAAAAAAGAAAACAATACTACCTCAGTGGACATTCATAAAGCTCAGAGTTACAGATCTTATCTTGCGGAACAAATACTTCTCTCTTTATTGATATTCAAAAGGATTTTACAATCAGATTACAGACTTATGGACTTAGATCTCTTTCTAGAGATAGACTGCAATGGATTTTACCAGACTTTGGCTACTCATAAATAGTGAGCGTAACTGGAGGCTTCCTGGCCAATATGCAGGCTCTGTCTCAGAGTTCTTCACACAACATACAGAAAGACTCAATCTATAGATCCCGCCACTTTAGCTTCACACTAGGCTCATAAGTCCTAATGCGCAGGCTTGCTCATATCTCCTAAGGACTTGAGACTTAGCACCGTGATGCAAGCAGATCGCGAAACTTCGCGTAGATGCAGAGTAGGGAGCTTCGGCTCGACTCAAACACAAATGACTCTAGACTCTAGACTCTCCGAATCCGAATGCCCAACCATGAACCTTAACCCTCCTTATATAGGAAAAGAGGGGGGACAAACATTCGTTCGGTCCATCGGATTATGGACACGTGGAGGAGAATCATGGCTTTCGGGTAACGCCGAAGTGACATCCGCACCGAGATTCGTCCATCCGACACTACCATGTGAAGTGTGTGTACATTACACTGTGGATGCCTTTTTTGTACAAGGCCCACGAGGAAACAAAATAATTTTATACAGAGAGGATAATTTTTGGACAGGTGAAAAGCCCTCGGGAAAAGACCTATCACTGTAAACCCGTGACTGGGTATTATTACATTATGGATACTTTTGTTTCAGCGGAGCCCACTAGAACCTCTTGTACTGGTTTCAGCCTGATCAAGAATAGTAATTCCGGGAAACCAGAGTCTTGGATACAGATCATCATCCCAAGCTTTTGTATAAATTCTTCTGACAATCATAGGTTTATTTAAAATGATCTGGTGTTTTACTTTGGTTAGAACCAACCATTGTAATTGCCTCTTCTTGTAGCAATTTAATATTGGATTTACAAGTTTATATTCAAGTTGGCTCAAATCTCAGACTGTTTGACACGGATTATGAAAGCATTCTCCCCAAGTGCTTTTGAGACAATCATTGCATTGACTTTGAAAATATGATTCATAGTAGACTAGATCCATGCCATATGCGCTTATTCCATAATCAAACCACCAATCACATGTCCAGGGGCAAGCATAGTGGGATTGGTTTATCCAGGTAGGTCCAAATCTGAGCTTGGTGTGGTGAGTTTCACCGCGCCCATCTTTATTTAGCAGATCCCACCATAGTTGCTTGTATCCTGCAAAATTGTACACCGTGTCAGGAAAAATCAAGTCAGGATTGTTACCTGGCCATGTCTGGTATCTTCCTCCTGTATACTCTCCCGGCCACCTTGTGCGGTTGATAGTGTAAGATTTATAATATATTTTCGTTCTCTCACTTCCACCAGTACAAATGACAGACAGATCATGAAAATCTTGTGAGAGGGATCTTTCTGCTTCATAGGAGGAGGTCATACTTGTGGAATATATCATGTCATGTATCCACTTATTTCCTTTGGGGTAGACCCACCTTTCAGGTACAAGATGCATAATATCAGTATGGCTCTGTAGATTTGCATCAAGTACTTTTGTGTTTCAGAGCTGCCATGTAGGCCTCCATTTTTCTTTGTACACAACCCATGATTCATCATCTGAAATAGACTTGAGTGTCTCTTTTTGCTGTGCATGATCCCATTCTGTGATAATAACCATAACATGATTATGGTCTTTTTCTTCTTCTTCCTGTTCTTGATGCTGGATGAATTCTCTGCTAAGAAAATCTGGCAGAGAATTATTAATTCCCTTAATATGCTCAACTTTGAAGTCGAAATTGGAAAACAAAGCTTGCCATCTTGCAAATTTAGCATCTTCAGGGTTCTTGATAACTTTACTCAAAACTTTGTCTAAGGCCTTAGCATCGGTCCTTAGTAAAAAGAATCTATTGGCTAAATGAATAGAGAACTTACTGACACAATTCCATGCAACTTTTACTTCTTGTTCTATTGTGGAGTAATTTCTTTCAGCTTTACTCCATGTTCCAGATGCATACTGCACAACCCTTTCTTCTTCTTTCATACTTTTGTCAGTAGGTCTCTGTTTGAGCACACCTCCCCAACCAATATTACTGGCATCTGATTCTACAATCTTAAAATATCCATCTTCTGCAACATGAAGAATGGGGAGTCTTCTTACCTTGGTCTTGATTTGTCTGATTGACTCTGTATGGGCTTCTGTCCGAGGCTTAGGGTTCTTTCTGAGTCTCTGGTTTAAGAGAGACCTGTCAATTGCACAATTTGGATAAAAATTGCTTACATAATTTAAGCAGCCCAAAAACCTTTGCAGTTGGGTTTTATCCAGAATGACATCTGGAAATTTATCTGCAAACTCAATAGCATGATTATGTAAAGCAATTAATCCATTCTCTATAGTTTGCCCCAAGAATTTGATCTTAGTCTTACACAGTTCCATCTTTTTATTACTCAAGACTAAGCCATTTTTCTTTACTAATATCATAAAAATCTTCATATGTCTGAAATGGTCTTGAAGATAGTATTAATAGGCGCAATGCATATTTATTACAATATACTGATTCTGCACAATAAACCGAGCAAGTTTTCCATTAACAATTTGAAAAACAACACCATCAAAACAACGAATAAGTAACCAGATATATTCCAAAGCAAAATATCCTTTAGTTCACTTAGTTCGACAACTTAGATGTAATATATGCTCTTATGTGGTTCTTATAAAATAATATATCCCTAGTTACTTTCAATATAATTACTTTCAATATAACAACAAATAGCTTCCGATATTGTGTGATATGAATATTCCGCATAAAGTTTTATGGTTAATCTTTTGAGTGGATGAAATTTTCTTCCTTCACACTTTTACAATGTATTAAATATTATATGTAATATTGAGTGAACAGGAAGCTTTCTTTACACAATGAAAGCTTTTAATGAAAATTTCGCACAAAGAAAATAATGCTCAACCATTTGACATGTCTTACTATTAAAAAAAACAATTATTTTTCAAAACATATCCTATGATTAAAACAAAAACTATTATAATGCTCATAAAACATTACATTAATATAGATCAAATTTGCAACGTACAAGTACATAGAACAAATGCCAGGATCAATTATACTCTTCCAAGAAAACTCCTCGAATAATGCTTATCAAAAGTAGATCAACTATGATTTACACAATCTAAATACAAGATTTCATTTATTTAAGATCACTATGATTCTCTTTAATTGAAACTTTTACAATTACAATTTCGTTATTGATGTAAAAGGAAATTAACAAAGTTACATATCTACATAAACAAAGTAATTTATCAAACGAGAACTTTAACTTCAAAACGAGAACTCTAGCAAAAAAAACTTCCCAAAAACATGAAAAAACAACCCAAAAATAAAAAGTACGTATGTTGAAATAATTTTTTTGGGGTAAATTTTCAACATTTTTTAAAAATGATAGTAAAAAGATTTTTTTTTTTTTGCGCAAAAAAACACAAAAACACCCTGAAATAAAAAAGTGTTGATGCTCACATCATCATTTTTTTTGAGCTAAAATTCCAACATGTTTTAGCGATGAAATTAAAAATAAAATACAATGACTCAAAAAATCATTAAAATTCCAAGAGTTTTCAATAATACATTGAAGATAAAATAACGCGACTCCAAAAAACCTAAAATTCCAACAATTTTCAACCATGGCGTTAAAGATAAAATATCACGCCTCAAAAAAACCTTAAAATTTTCAACATTTTTCAACCATTGAATTAAAAGCAAATATCATGACTATAGCAAATCTTAGTGTTTCAACATATTTCAAGATAAAATATCATGACTAGATTAAACCTTAAAAATAAATACTTAAATAAAAAAAGTCATTATACTAAATGATAAAAATATAGTTATTTTAAAATCTTAGCCTAAGACAACTTGACACAATGGAACGAAAACTTAAAAGTAAACCATCAAATTGACACATTGTGAGGGCATGCTTGACCCATTGCAATTGTAATTTAAAAACTCAACCATCAAATTAACACATAGTGGAGGCGAACTTGATTTGTTGTAACTAAAATTGAAAAATCAACTATCAAATTGACACGTATTGGAGTTAGGTTGCTAGTTGAACATCGACACAACCCCTACAACAATAAATAAATAAATAAATCAATAAAATTGAAAAGAAAAAAAAAATCATAGAAAAAAAAAATCATAAAAAAAAAATAATAAGTAAAAAATAAAATAAAATAAAATTAAAACACTAAAGAAGATAAATTTAAAATTTAAATCACAAAAAAATAAAATATAAATATATATAACAAATTAAAAAAATAATAAATAAAATAAAATTGTACTAAAATATAAATTTTAAAAAAATTATAAATATTAAAGTAATATATATATATAAAATAAATAAATAAATATTATTATTTTTTAAATTTCCCCTCATGGCCCTTGGGTAGTTGGGCTGGGGGCTGGCCGATTCTCGGAATCAGCCAACCCCTGACCCAACAGCCCAGGGTCTGTGGGGGGATTTTAAAAAATAATAATTTTTATTTTATTTTAGTTTTTAAAATTTTTAAAATTATTATTATTATTATTATTAAATTTAATGATGATGATGATGATTAACAACTGATATGGTCCGTGGTCTATACTTTAGTTTTTGTATGCTATTTTTTTCTTTCAAAATTTTTCAATATATATATATATATTTTTTTTTCTTTTTCTAAATAAGACTAAATTCTATTATGAAACATATAATACAGGGAGGCACGAGCCTCAACAGTTCTAGCCTACTCCAGAGCAATAGTTATACAAAAATTCAAAACTGTGACTGCCCCCGAAGGGGAAACCAGCCAACTTAGTTGTTTTATAACTGCCTTGAACGGGAAACTAGCTTTGTACATGGAGAATATATGAGTATTTAAAAATGTCAAAAAGACCAAAAAATAAGGGTTCCAAAGACTTGGAGCCCAAAACCAAAAACCAGAAAAAACTTGAATGCTTATGTGGCATTTCCAGGGGGAGGAGTCTCTTCCACGATGAGACACCGATACTCCTCGATGTCATCTGCATGCTTGTCATAGGTGTCATCCTCTGCGTTCTTGGTGGCATCGGTAGGGCATGCGCTGCCAGAACCTCCATTGTCGCCCAACCAATCCTCACTGCTACTGTTGGAGCTTTTGCTTCTACTGCTGGAGGCCGGAGCACCCTGAAAGACAATGGACGGAGCACCCAGAACCGCCCCCTTTCCAGTGAGCTGCTGCGTCGCAGAGTCTAAGATGGACTTCTTGGGCAATTTTCTGAGACGAGGGATTTCAGTGTTGAGAGCTTCCTCTTTGAAGTTAATAGTGATTGTGGCAGTAATGCGAGGTCTGTCCATGGTGCAGGTGTAATGGAACTGAGCGGAATGAGCAGGAAACGGAGAGGCCACCGTCTCCAGGCGTGGCAGAGTCAGGGGAGAATTAGTGGTGGGAGAAGTCGGAGGCGGGGAGCAAGACTTGCGTGAAGCCTAGTCTCGGCCTTGACCGCTGCGGGTGGTAGGGTAAAGCCCAAAGGAGTTATCAAGCGAAGGGGAGGAGGATTCAGAAAGAGTGGCGATGGGAGGTCTGGAAGCTTTGCCGCGGCTGTTGCCTCTGCGACAATGCATGCAGTGGCGGCGACGAGGCATGGTGGAGCTAGGGGGAGTATAGTGGAGGGAAGGAGATCACAGAGGCGGAGGAGCGGCTGAATATGAGGGCAGAGGAGCAGAGAGCCAAGGAGTCGAAGGAGTAGAAGGAGGAGAAGGCCTGCAAGGCGCAGAGACGAAATTCAGATTACAGTGGAAGCTGTGGGAGAAATGCACACCAGGAATGAATTCGATGCAACAGAGGAGACTGTAGCACCTCCATGTAGGTGTTCGGAAGCTCGGCTCTGAGACTCCAGGGGGGAAATTTCAGCTCGACAGTAGAGGCGAAGAAGGGAGATGGCCATGCGAATGCAGTTTGAAGAGCTGGTAAGTGCATCTACTAGCGAGCAGAGTAAATGAGCGCCGGTGAACGCAATAAGGGCGATTAAATGCCTGTGCCTGCAGGCCATGGGTGGCCATGTGTCTGGGCCACGTGTCGCCCCATGCACCTGCCAAATAGTTGTCCTTAGAGGTCACCCGCATCCGGGATTCAATATATTTTTTGAAGTTTTTGATGTTATGTTTTTATTTTATTTTATGTTTTTCATGTTAAGTGTTTTTTTTTTTTTAATATGATTATGATGATGATTAACGTTCATTAAGACCAATGTGGCCTCTCGGACCTCAAGAAAGGAAAATGAATCTAAGTTTGATTATTCAAAATCTTGTTTCTATGATCAAAGAGAAGGGAAATAACGCTCCAAGATCGCTATAGGTGGGTTGATTGAATAGGTCAAGAAGATTGGAAGTGTGCCATATGTTAGAGAATTGAGAGTGGATGTGAGTAAGAGTCGAACAGTCTAAAAGGAAGTGCTTTTCATCTTCCACCTGCTTAGTATCGCAAATCTGACAGATTCTATCATTTCAAGGAGCCTTGGGAATAGACAACTGCTCGGTCTCACTCCGAAGCTCATAATAATTAGTTCTTATCCTAGCGATGTTCATTTTTTTCTTAGTTCTGGTCAACACAGAGAGATAATTCTGATTATCAAGGGTGTGGTTGATCACCTCCTTATAGTATCTTAGCTTCATTTTACCCTCCAGCTCTTGATCCTCCCACAACTTGTCCTTAAAATTGGAGGAAATAGTTGTTTTGACACTATCTTTGCTTCCCATATTGAGCTCCTCCTTAATTCCCCAATGGTTGAGCCAAGATTGGGAATCCTTATGCCATCTGCGCTTGAGGTGAAGGTGGGGGTTTTGACTACAATTAGAAGCAAATTTTGGGAGCCTTTTGGATTCCATGATGTAAAGCTTCTTCTTATACATCAAATATCTAAACACAATTATACTTTCAATGAGGGAAAAACCAACTTCGATCAAGAGGATAGGATAGGGAGTGTTTCCCTTGATCTTAAAGTTGTAGGTTATGAATTGCTTTTGAATCATCTTAATCTTCCTCCATGACTCTCTGGATATACTGCAACCCCAAACTTCACATTTGTATAATACAATAGGGGTGACGAGAGTCTCAAAGAGGAACCTCTTTTACTACAAATGTAAGGATCAAGCGACTTACAATTGCTTTCAAGTTTATAATAAGCTTTTGAGCCTCCAATAATCCTTTTCTTGATGTTATAATTCCAGTTTAGTTGATGAGGGAAGTCAATGCCCATATATTTATAAGCAGAAACCCGCTCTAAGCATTGGTTATTATACACACAACTACCATGGGTGATATTTTTGGATTTAATGATCATGACTTTAGACTTGTCGGTATTAATTGTCATACCCATCTTGGAGCAGTAGAAATGAAGAGTTTGAAGCTGCTTGTCAAGGTTATCATGGTTTTTTGCAAGAAGAACGATATAATCTACGTAAAGGAGAAGAGTAATGAGAACACCAGCAAGCTTAATGCCCTTACATCCTGCAGTTTCTAGACACTCCTCTAGCTTATCGATGTATATGCCAAAAAGGGTAGGGGATAGGGGACACACTTGCTTAAATCTGATATTGCATTTAATGTCTTTAAACCACCCATTGTTGTTCTTAAGCTTGGCAGTGACGGTCTCGTAGAGACGAATCACTACAATCCTCAACTCAGGAGGGACCATGATCTCTTTAAGTCTCTCCCAAATTTTATCTCGAGGAACAATGTTGAAAGATTTTCTAAAGTTCACAAAACAAAAAAAGAGATCGAATTTACTATTACGACATTCTTCCGCAATGATTCCGAGAGTGAACAAAATGTTATGTTATATCAGTTTTTTTTATTCAAAATTTTAAAATATATATATATATATATATATATATATATATATATATATATATATATATATATATATTCAATTTTTTTCTTTTCTTATTCAATTTTTTTTAAAATAAATTTTATTTTATTGATTTATAATGTTTTAATATTTTTTTTAATGTTTCTCATTATTTTTTTTTGTTTTTAATAATTTAGTTTTAATTTGTTATTTTGATTTATTTTTAAAGTTGTTATTTTTTTTTTTGGACTATTTTTTATTTATTTTGTTATTTTTACTTAAAATTTTATGCGAATCATTTTAAAAAAAATCAAATATTATAATCTCTAGACACAAACTTCTTAAAATTTTCATTAAAATTGTTATTTTTTCAAGTTTTGTGATGTAAATTTTTCTATAAAATTTCTTTATTTGACATGTCATTTTTAGCAAAAAAAAATCCTAAAATGTATATTTTTTTTAATTGTATCTATATACAAAATGTATATTTTTTTCAAATATTTAATTTTTTTTTTTTAGTGATAATTATTTTATGTGTATTGAAGTATTAATTAACGATATGTAAATATGTAAAAATGATTCTAACTTCAAAATATTAAGTTTACTATTTTTTAGAACTTTGCAAAAGAACAAAAAATTTCATTACAAAAAAATTGTAAGGAAAATTTAAAAACACAAACTTGAAAAACCATTTTAAAACAAACATCCCATGAAAAAAGAAGAAGAAGAAAAAGACCATTTGAAAAATGGTTAAATAACAAACATTTAAAAAAAATGCATATTTAAGACATAAAAAATAAGGTTGGTGCTTTTCAAAATTTGCATGAAAATCAACAACATTAAATTTTTTATTTTTTATTTTTTTCTATACTTAATAATATTAGAAAATTTAAAGCGTAAAAAATAAGCCAAAAAAAAGGGTTGATGCTGAATCAACACTTTTCAAAATTAACAAGAAAATCAATAACATTTAAAAAGAATGTTCATACTTAATACATAAGAAAATTTAAAGTATCGAAAATATGTTTAAAAAAAAAATGTATTTTAAATCAACACTTTTCAAAATCACATGATTTTTTACTATTTCTAAAAAATGACAAGTCAGTGTAGTTCCCATTTAATAGGTTACTTTATTCGTATATATTTACATTATACAATTATAAAAAACAAAACTTTGTATTTCCCTTTTTCAATCCTTCTAATTCGCTTTTTGGTATGGTTGATTTTAGTATTGCGTAAAATTAATAGCTAAAACACATATTTGTTATGATATGCCGATTCTACACAGTAAACCAAGTAATTTTTGCATAATAATCCACAAAACAACACTATCAGGTTTCTTAACATGACCAGGGTTCTCGAATAACCGTAAAAATTGATATTCTAAATAATTCTTCCTTTACACCATCAAAGGTCGTGATCTTAGTGTACATGGTGCCATAAAGCCATGGCTATATGATAATATGAGAACGAAAAGCTAAGTCTATACTAGTGACTTCTTTATACAAAATACAATATCCAAATTTTTATTGTGCTCACATAATATGACCATCTCCTTTAATGTTGGAAATCTCAAATCTTTTCTCTTTTATTTTAATGGGTTTTAGAATTCAATTGTTGTATGTCTAAGAAAACACCGAGAGTTGTTTCAGCCATCTTATTTCTTTTTAGCGTGGAAGTCTCCCTAGATTTCAGTGTGCGAAGTGCAGAGTGGCTTCACACTCTGCACAATGAATGACACATCCACACAATGAAAGCCAACAAATTATTACACTCAGGATACAATCCTGGAATAAGATCCGATAACTTGTTATTTTCTAGGTAGAGATCCATGAGTTGCGGGAATTCAAACCATAAAGGCAAAAAGGGACCCTTGAAATTGTTATTTCTAGCGAAATGCCCTGCAGATTGACTAATGTCCTATAGAAGATAGCGAAACCGTACTTAATGTATTTTCTTGTAGACAAATAAATGTTAGTGATGCGACATTTCTTAGGGAGTCCGGGATGCTGAAGTCCATAACTACTAAATTCACCGCATTACTACAACTTTTATAAAAAGCCAAATGTGTAAGTTTTCCACCACCCATTGATACCGTTTGTAAAAGGTCCCAGTTTATCATGATTTTGTTTTGTCTTAGTTGTGTATCATGTTTCTTCACAGGTGCAGAGGAAGCTTTCGTTGTGCGGAGTGCGGAGGTGGATTTCATTGTGTAGAGTGCGAAGGTGGCTTTTATTATATGGAGTGAAGAATGTGGAGGTAGAATTCATTGTGCGAAATGCGAAGGTGCTAAGGAAGCGTGTGCGGAGGCGAGAATAATGATCGATTGTGGAAATGATTGCGGAAACATAGAATTTTCAAATAACAACAAAACATAGACCCTACACTCGCGTTAATAAATTAATTATATGTAGAGGCAAGGACTATGCTACATTGCATTTATTAATCTTGTTCTAAGGATATTTGAGTGAGGTGTATCACTTAGTTGAATTTTATTTATCTAAGGTTTTAACAATCAATTATATTTTTAAGGTAATGGTCAATATTATGTTTTTTTTTTAAGAATATGTTTTTTGATAGAGATATTATTAATATAGACAAAAGTATTCACATGTATTTTTTCAACATTATGGTAACACATGCATACATTTATATTTTTCAACATTATGGTAACACATGCATAAATTTATACGAGGATTGAGATAATCTTCATAACTAGTTTATGAATATAAAAACACTGAAGACTTATGTGTTTTCTTATATTTATGGTTTGTTCCAATTATATTAAGCAAATATGGTTGTCCCAACAAGGGAGCAAAATCATGAAGAGTTATTAGGAAATCTCTGAGAACTTTCCCACTCAATCCTCCAAGCAAATTTCACAATCTTGTAAATTAATATAATAATTTGTTTCGGTTGTTTTAAAAGGCATTCCTCACTTATATTCATATTTAAACAATAGATTGTTGTTTTTGTAATGAGGTTCATAAAATAAATGGGACAACTTGCACTTGAGAAACATGTCTAAGGATTATTTTACCTAATTGATGCAACCCCAATCTCCATAATTAAGGCCCATTAAGTTCTTCCATTACCAACTTGCTGCTAATCAACTTAAGCTGATAGGAAAATTTTCTTTACCTTACAAAATTCTTATTACAATAATCACATTACAAGTGAATTCATTCGAAAATTACTTATGACTATTGAACTCATTCCCATTTATGATGCAAACACATAACCTTGTACATATGAATTCAATTTCTGATTCAACAAGTAATGAGGTTTAATTATGCACTCATGAGAATCAGTATTATAAAATCAGATAGTTAGCCTATTTTAGGTTTAAAACATATAAACACTTATATGATTTGATTCAAAGATTGCTTGCAATTAATGAAGTGTCAACCATTTTCCACCCAACTATTGGCTCAGCTGTATATTATCTTTTTTTGTGGTTGGTTAACCATAGCCATAATATGATGGCATTAGGGGAAAATTCACTTTGTCAACATAAGATGGAATTAAGAAGGCCACTCTCATTCACAATCATGAAATCAACAAGTTCTCCACAGTCCCTTCTAAGCCAAGAGATTAATCATAGCACAAGTGCTTTATTATACAGCTTGTAAAGTACTAGGGGTATCTTCATTGTCCCAAAGATCCCTCAACGACCTCCCCTGTCAGTGCCTTCCCGTTTTCCCAACAAAACATCCAAAATAACAACTCTATATTGCAACTTGGGTTTTGGTCATAAGTGCTTGATTTTTCTAGTCCAAAAATGGGTATTATGATCCCTAAGTTTTTATATCAACCAAAAGGGTATTTGGCACAAATTTTCACTCAAATTTGGTCCACAAACCCATTCATATGCATTCCATATTTTCTACATGCGAATTCATTCTTTTCTCTACTCTCTTGCATGATATTCGTGGGTTCAAAATATAAATTTGTGGGCTAGTTCATCAATATCTAGATGAGTATTGATATGGATTATATCATTATATTGTTTTTCATCATCATGATGGTTTTAAAGTGGAAAAATTGGATGAATCAACTCGTAGGACCATTTTTACTGGTGGGACCCAGTTTGGTAAATTCGACTCTTAAGTCTTTCAAGAATTTTGAGGCATAAAATGATGTTTTTTTTGTGGTAAAATTTTTATGATTAATTGAAAACCATTTTATTCATATTATACATATAGAGATATTTCCAACGATGCAAGAATCACCTGAATTGGAGTTTGTATGCAAAAGTTATGCCACTCGAAATGTGTCCTTCCTGTTTTAACCACGATAATTCGAGAGGATGCCACATTAGTGTTGAATAAAATGTTGTTTTTGATGTCAAAGGAGCATTCATTGATGTACAATATTGTCAATATTGGGGGGATTTTCTTGGATGTTGTTAAAAAAAGTGTTGGCATTGATGTCGGCCTTAGTGCAATTTCTGCCTTTCCAAAAATATATGGCAACCTAAAAAAAACTCACAGGGGATCAAAAGTTATGGAAAATTGAAGTCATGGTTTGTCTGTTGCCACATCAGTGTGTTGCACTAGGTTTGAGGTATGTGGAACTAGTGTGTGAGTGAATTGGATTGACAAAGAAAAATACATAGATATTTCCATTCTTGTCGACTAACAAGTTTTGCATCGCACCAAGTCTAAGAGGTAACAAGTTATAACGGAGGGCGCGTTGGCAAGACGTAAACTGGAATAGAGATTGTTGAAAAATGGATGGTGTGACGGAAATACGATTTGACGTTAAATTTACATGCCCTGGGAATTTTCATTAACAAAGAAAACTAGCACAAACACTAGCTTAGGAATATCCCTTCCGTACAAGAGACAGGTAGAGAACACATGACATACCCTAATTAGACGATGAAGATGATGTGGCATTGCCATCAAGGCAGGACTAAAAAATCAGTGACAATGTGGACCAATAAGAAAATGGAAAGTAGAAATAGGTGGAGGATGGATGGAATATACAGGGACCATTTAAGAGATGACACATTGCATTGATGTGGAAGGGTTGATGACGTGGTTCTCTAGACAAGTGACACATGGTAGGAAGTTTTGGCATTTTAGGGTGGCAAAGTGGCCGTTTTTCGATAGACACATGGCACCACTCAGAGGTTGTCGTGTGGAAGTAATGAAACCAGAAATAACATGGAATACAGGTGGCATGATGTGGCATATGATAGTTGGGGTGTGTTGGCATGCCAACGCCTCCCATATCATTCAGTGTTGATGATATGGGCCCCACTCTCTGTTATTTCAATTTTAATTTGATTCTTGAGTTGTGTTTTTAATACCTTGTGGTTGCTTGAGAATTGATTTCATTGCACTTTTGGATTTAGATTTTGTTTGATAATATCTGATTAAACATCTATAATGGTATTACCAAGGTTACAATCATCCATGCATTTGAACTTCCACATGAAAATTATATGAAAGAAATAGAGATTATTACAAAATTTTAGAAACTATATAACCATTCTTTATGTATTGTTGTAAATTTAGTTTTGGTTTTTAATCTATGGTATGCTCAAATGCACATATGATATTCTTTGTTATAACCTTTCATGACCTATCTACCTAATCCCAACCTATGTATTTCAGACCTATTATGATGGTGGTATGATTATTATTTAAAACTATACCTAACAACTATCGGATTACAACTCTAAATATATTTCTAAAACCTAGATCTAAACATCATAATTATATTTTGAACCCTCTTGAATTAGATCTTGTTCACGAAGATTGGGAAATGGGATTATCAAGGTGATTAGAAGTAGTGTTATTATGGTGGAGGTCAACTTGTACACCAGTTGGTCAAGATATCAATCCCTGTCATGACTGTACCTCGTTATTCATTGCTCGAAATAACTACAGTTTTCAAATCCTATTCCATTTGTTGTCTCTATTAATATATTATGGGTTTAAACTCTCTCGGTAATGAGTTAAGGTTTTGATGGTTTTTTGATTTTGCAGTCATCTTGTAATGTGGAAATTTGGTATTATCTCACAATGTCGCGAGTTATCCTATTTGAGACCCAGGGAATTGATATGTTAGAAGCCTATGAGGACTGTACTCAGTTGCTTCAGATTGCTCACTAGTTCAAATTCTTGAAATTGTTCCAAGGACATAACCAAGTAGTTACTGAGGCTTTCACAACCTATTTCAATGGATGTAGGGTTAGAATTGGGGAATTCAATTTATAGTTGATCCCGAGTTCATTGTTGAAGTTTCGTGTCTATCTCGCGAAGGTGAAAAATGGTTGAAGACCAAGAGAATTAAGAGTGTTCCATGAAACATATTGTTGGCCAAAAGAGGATATACCTACGACATGAAAGGTATGCAGGTTACCCATTTAAAATTCAAATGGAAAAACATGTTACTATTTCTCAGAAGTTACATAACTTGTGAAGGCCGCTACAATTTGGTGTTTCTATATCATATTAGACACTTAATGGTTTTTTTCGGATACCCTTTGAATCTTTCACATTTATTGTATGTATCACTGGATAAGATGGATCCAAATAACCAGAAGCATCATAGCCACTATATGATTCATCATGGTTTAATTGCAATTTTGGTAAAGTTTCAACTGTAGAAATTAAGGTTAGAGTGGGAAATTTTCTTGTTCAAGAATGGTTTTGTTGACCCAAACCCAAGGAAATTTTCCCTCAGGTGTCTTCAAACCCTGATATTGAAATTGACAATGCTCCAGTCGAGCCCTTGGGAAACAACACCCATTTCAGTGACCTTGAGTCTGTTTCAGAATCCATGTTTTCGGGGAAAATGGAATATTAAGTTTTGACATATGAGACCCCAGGGTTATGTTGTAGTCATACCTATAATCCTACTATTGAGAAGGGTGTGGTTCAAAAGGTGTTCAGTCGGTGGGGTAAACCTAAAGCTAATGAGCACAAGCCCTAGGTCGACTCTTTTGATCTTGACCCTGCAACACAATGCACATATAGTCAGTCTAATAAATATAACAATACACACATAAAGGATAAAGTGTGAAATAAGAAAAGTTACAGGCTGCTTCATAATAGGAAAAAAACCCCCCTTTGACCTGAATACTGTAGATATGGAGGATACTTAGCCAAAGAAGGTTAAGCCTTAAGTTATTCAAGATCAAGGTTCTCCTCGCAATTATGATAATTCACCAGATTTGAAGAACACATATGAAATAGTTGCTTCTGAGGCGTTGTTATATCTCTTTTGGCACCAACAATACTTAGTGACTGTTCCACAACTCACCCGTGAAATTGAAAAATTGATCCATGAGAACGAGAAGTTAAGGGGTGCCTGTAATCGTTATACAAATTTCAAGCAGCATGAGTCTTCCCAGTCTGTTGAAATATCCCAGGGATCAGACACTCACATTATAGTAAAGCCTGCCAGAGTCAAGTTGGTTATTTCTCAGGAACCAGAAAGCTTTAAATAAAGTTTTTAATTGATATTTATTTCAAATTTATCTAGAGGTAAGATTTTATTGTTATTTTGAGTTTTTTCTTTAATAAATTTAAATAATAAGAAAGAAAAATATGTTACAAAATTTCTAATTCTGTATCAACCATATTTACCTGTCACTATTTTTAACTATTTGTTATATATATCACAGGTGAAATCACTGGTGAAATCTATTGTCACTCTACTTGCGGGACACACCTAAGTGTATTGGGACATGTTCCTAAATATTCTCATGTTATTTGTATTTAATATTAGTTCTATTATGATCGACCATGTGGCCTAACAAAAAAAATACTATTTTATTATCTTTCTAATTATATTGTTTTTAAGTTTGGATTCTAAAAGGATGTGATGTATATTGTAATTTTCTATATAAACCCCTTATTTTTTGAAGCAAAGGGGGTGAACCCAAGAGAGGTGAGAGAGGCATTATTTTGAACATAGAAGTGTTTATTTTTTTACTGTGGAATGAATGCCAATTTTAGACATGTTGATGTGGTTTGATTCCATCAGTGTGTTGTATTTTATTATTTCCATAGTCATAGTTTAATTTTCATAATATCTTGTGGTTTATCGAACACATTCGTTTCTATTAGATGACTTTGTGCGCTAACAAGTGAATTATTTTAATAAATTTATCTGATGTTACAATATATCTACTCAGATTTGTATAATTGATCAATTTTTCATCTCTAGTGGCTTGTTCCCTAAGAAGAACAATTTGATTTTAATGGCCAAATTAGATTGATTAATGTCTGATTAATTTCACTATTGTTTTCCTCAGTTTGTAGTAGAGATATCATAGTGAATTTTATCTACATTATTCCTTGGCTGCATCAAGTTGTTGTTGTTTTTCCTGGTATACAACATCATCACCCAAAAACACACATAAATTCCTCCCTAAATATGACCCTGATGCCAAAATTCCCATTGTGGATCACATAAAGGCATTAATGCTCGCTATTAGACATAAAAATGTATGTCATGAAGATGTTTTCTATCGAATTTTCTCATACACTTTCAATGGAAAAGCTACCACTTGGTACTTCGCTCATCCCCCTCGAAGTATAACTTATTGGACCCAATTTGAGAATTCATTTGTGGAGAAATTCAAAGATGACAAACCACCCGAAGTGATAATGGATGAGTTATCTACTATGAAAATGAAAAATAAAGAAAAGGTTAAGGATTGTAATGTTAATTTTGTCTTTGAAAAACAAAATTCTTGCAGATTCGCTACCCCCAAAAAATATTATCATAGCCTACTTGTAAAAGATCTTCACCATGATATTGTTGTGTGGGTTAAAAGGGCCCAGAAAACCACTTTACATGTCACATTTAATGAATCATTAACTGTCGAAAAAGATATCATTTGTCTCAAACCTACCCCAGAAAAATAGACTGAATCTACTTCTTCCTCTGGTAAGTGTAACACCCTCCTCCCTCATTTACCCAAGCATACTGGTCTGGTGGGGTAAACATGTGACGAGTGGATACTATGATCTGATTCAACCTCCTAGGTTAACTTAAAGAAGTGGGACCAACAAACACAACAAAACTGATCATCCACACAACCAACATAACCTCAAGGAGCTAGCCTACCTTTCCAGGTGACCAACCCCTCAGGGAACTCAAAAATTCAAGAACGTAGATCCCCAGTCGCTCCCTTTCCAAGGCCTCCAAGCGGCTTAGAGCCCTAGTCGCTCCCATGATCCTGCATGAGTGTGACTACAACCTTTTTATGTCATTTCTATGCCAATGACTATGGGATTAAAGGCTAAATTTCAGGGGTAGGACCCAGTCACTGCCCAGAACTTCATGAAATTTATAGGAATGATTTGAAACATAGAAAAAATGATACCAATGTAAATTATTGAACAAGGACTTGACTGGATCCATACTACCCATGACATGCATTTCGTCAAACATGTTAGAAGTATGCAGTCTATAGGGTTAAACAATAGATCTGAGCATAGGGGTATCATACTTATATGAGAATCACTAAGAAGCATTGATGCCTTATATCATTACCTGCATTATCATCTATTAGGTCATATATTCATTTCTCATTCCATTACAAATGAAAACATGATGAGAACCATACATTTTCACTATAATAAAACATACTCATAACCAACATATAAACAATAGAAATATGGATGATACAACAACCATAGAATCCAAATATAAACTAGTACATTTTCACATGATATACCAAGGCGAATAAAATATTATTGATGAATGCAAAATTCAACTTGGTATTGGACTACCACGTTCCAACCAACCATACATCGGCTTGAGCCAAATATTTTTTCAGATAATCACCCGCATGCCATATTCCAATTATGAATGTGGGAATAAAACCAAAGGAACCAACTAGGGCTTGCCAAGGCTAAACCACCTCACTCTCATCAATAAAAACAAGATTTACCACACTTCTCACTAGATCATTAGGCTGTAAACAAGCATGGATGCCACTATATTTCTCCACCTACACTCTGAGAAATTTTCATGTCTCCTAGTCTCTAAGATTTACTGCAATCCACAGTCCGATCCAGGGATCACTAGGCCATAATCGAGACACCACCATCAAGGCTTACCGTATATCCCACCATTCACCGAGAAGGATTCCTGGGCGTGATCAAGGACAACCACCTCTAGGATTTACCATATATCCTTCCATTCACTAGTCAAGGATTCCTAGGCCTAGCAAGGCACACAATACTAGCTTTACCGCAACCCACAGTCTAGTTTAGGGGTTACTAGGCCAGTGGCTTTACCACAGTCCACAATTCGGTTAAGGGATCACTAGTGTTGGACAACTAATCCTCTATGGGTTGGTGTGGAAGCTCAACAGTTTTAATGAGTCCAAGAGACCTTAGAATATGGAATCCGACGTTCACTCCAATGTATTATAAATATGTATCATTGTGAATAGTAAACCATTGAATGCTTATCCTTTATATCTTCTTATCTTTGCCATGTGCGTATAACATGGTATCAAAGTGCAGGTCTATGAGAAATACCATGTCAGTCTAAACCATTGAAAGCTCTGTGGTTGTCTCATCGACTAGGGTGCATTCTGCCCATCTATGGGATATGTCCAAACCCGTCTCTTATTCTAGTGCTGTCTAGACCTGTCTCCTATTCTGGCACCGTAAAAGTCTGTTTCTTATTCTAGTGCTGAAATTTCTGTTACCCTTGCCACTCTTGCACTATGTGCATTCTCCCATACAAATAACACTGAAAACATGCATTTTCTCGATGTTTTCCTCCCAATTTTTAGTGAAAGTAACAGTGCTCTATGGACATAAACGAAACTAAGACGAAGCTTGGGACAACCGTAGCGATATATCCGTTCCGGAGATAGTTTCATTCAAGATATAATTCTTGTAATTGAGAATTTCATTTTTAAAGCTACTGGTAGGGATTTTTGGAGTTGTAAGGCTCCATTATGATTATTTTGTTGCATGGTTCCATTGTAACAGAAACATTTCATCTTAACATTGAAAACTAGCTTGCCTCAGTCTAAACTATAACATCTCTATCCATCGTATGTGTGTGTAATAATAATCCCACATTGGTTGTAGCCTTGAGAATTGGGTGGTTCATTAAGCCCTTCACCCACCAAACCATTTGCCAACGGAGGTATACCTTGGGGTCACATGTTGGAGGTTTTCTCCCGGTCTCCTACTAACATCTGGTGTCGGTGTCGTGATTGTGGTGTTTGTCCCCCATGCCTTGGTTCCCTTTGTGATGCTTCAGTCCATTATTGCAGTCCTGAATAAAATAGTGGCATATTCCCGTTGCCAACGGAGGCAGCCCTTGGGGTCACATGGTGGAGGTTTGCTCTTGGTCTCCTACTAACATCTGATGTCGGTGTCATGATTGTGGTGTTTGTACCCCGTGCCTCAGTGCCCTTTGTGATGCTTCAGTAGAGATTTTTGGCATTAGACGCTAACACAGTACTGAAACACTTGAGATTTTTGGCATCAGACACTAACACAGTACTGAAACACTTTCACATCCGCTTGTCTAGCCTAACTCGTTCTTGAGGCAATGCATCAAATCTCTGACAATGTGCATTGTGTGTAACATTGAATACATTGAACTTCTTGTGAATACATCTCCATTTGGGGTGTAATGGACGATGATGGACAAAAGAAACGAGGTAACTAAACCCTGACAATTTTGTGTGGCTTTTCATCACAGTGCCTGCGTCGTTGCTTCTTGTGTGAGACTTGGGATTCTTGTTGAACCCGGGTTCTGAAAACTGTTAGAACACTAGTCTCTAACGCTGGTCAAAAGGAAAACACTGATGTTGTGAATGAAGCATTGGTATCTACGTTGAAGCCCCTGTATTGTGTTGGTGTCTTTGTAAATTTTGTATTCGATGTGCATTTTGTGCACCCAGCTGGAGAAATTCGTGTAAAGCAGGAAAATCGATTTAATGGAAAACCGTGTAATGAAAAATTGTAGGACTTTGCCTACCCTTAGAAAGATTTCACTTGTGAAGAGTAGCTTGGGATCGATTTATATTGATACTTGTAGCAGGTGATGCGTGCAGCGTTCTCTGTACGGGACGATGGAAGAAGTATTCATATATCCAGGATCGAGTTGACTGCAAGTCCAATCGTATCCAAACATTTTTTGGAAAGAAAACCATCTGTAAGAACATACAAAATACTGCACAACAAGTTGCAGGATTCCCTTGTCGTGATCAATTTCTACTAATGCATTTGCAGTGTGCAATAACCAAAATTGAACGTTGTGCTAGTGAACCCAACGATTTTAAATATATGTTAGCCAAAACTCTGCTAGTGAGCTACATGGAATGATGCCTTTAATGGGTTGAGCGTTGAATAATATTTGAAGAGTTGTGTTACTCCTATACACCCTGAATTGAAGATTGTGAGGAGTCAAACTAGATCAAAGGCAAAACCATTGGGAGGTCTTGCAATATTCGACAATCTGCGGCTACTGTGGATTTATATGGTTTGTTTTTCCTTTTATACTATTCATGCACAATAATTTTTGAGGTCTGTAAAAAAATTTTCTGCGGGAGCTTTTAGTGATACATATGCATGCTAATGCTTTTTGAAAAACGACACATTGATTTCTCTACAATTATTTAAAAATATTGGAATTTAGGGAAATGTGTTGATTTCTAAGATCTATTAAACCATTGAAAAAAAATCTCTTTTCGCCAGTAAGTTTTGAGTTTAGTAGTGGGTATTATACATCAGAATTGGTTTGAATAGTGAGCCTCTTGGAGCATATGAATTTGCAAAAGAATTTGAATAGCTAGGAGTTGGTTAGAGTATCATTCATTTACTTGATCTAGAGAAAAATGGCTAGACTTAATGGAGTATTAGATTTTTTGAAAACTCTGATATAATATACTACCGCTAACACAATTCAAATCACTATGGAAACTCTCTTGGATATTAGAATTTGTTTGCAAAATGCACAAGAAATGGTCGCTTTTTTGCAGCTTGAGTCACAGATACAGCGAGAAGAGCTACAATAGAATAGACATCATTTTGAACCTACTTTTGTATAGAAAATTGAAATATACTCCCATCAACAACAATAATATAAAGTTGAGGGTGATTCACATGCAGATGCAAAAGTTTAGTATGCACTTCCCGAGCCCATCATCAGACCTTGGAAAGAGCTTGTTCACAACAAGAACATAACTGATCTTGGATATGAAAAGGATGTGTCCTTTCCTATTCAATATTACTCAAAGCCCATCCAGTTTCAAAGTGTTGGATTCCTTTATGACAGTTCACCTTCAGATGTTCTAGATTTTTCTCCTCTTCCACATAAACAACAACATAATGTTAAATGGCAACATTGTGACCGAGTTGGCCATATGAAAGAGCATTGCTTTGATCTTCATCCATGTGAGAATTTTTATAAAACCACTCATTATTCACACAGATTCTTAAAAAACAAACCTCCTGTAAGAACAAAGATTAATCTTGGATGGATCGCTTCTTGGCAATGGGCTTCAACAACCAAGAAGATATTTTAGTCGTATGTTAGAATCTCTTCTAGAATATTAAAAGGCCTTTCAGTTGAGTTTTCTCCATCTTCTCACCTTGTATCTGATAGGGGGGAAGTGATGGTCATATACAAACTTCAAAGCCACATCAAGTGATCCTGAGCCACAACCTGAACCTATTGCCAAATTTAGATTTGTACCCAAAGAAAAATATGCCCTTAAGCATGCCTTTGGTTGGTGGTCAGGCTTAAACCATCTACGCGGGGTTGAGACCTCCCTTTTCAGGTTGAGATTCTCCCTCTTCAAAGAATTGGGGAAAATTCCTCTAGCAGAAAAATTCAACTTCTTGCCATTTTTGGAAGAATTCCAGGAATTTCATTAAGCATTTGAGAGTTAGTGGTCATTCTTAAACCACTGCAGGTTGAGACCTCCGTTTTAAGGTTGAGGTTATCCATTTGTATCTAGGTTTCATACCTCATTTTTCCATGTTGAAGGTCTCTCTCTTCAAAGCATTAAGAACACTTCCTCTAGCAGAAGAATTCAGCTTCTTGCTAGATTTGGAAGAGTTCCGAGAACTGCACTAAGCGTTCTAGTGTTGGTGGTCAACCTCAAACCACCACCTTATGCCAACATTTTAGAGAGCACATTCAACCTAGTGTTTCTATGCATATTTTTCACATTATGTATTACAAATATCTTTTCGGACTCATGCATACCCCTTGGATTAAGGGGGGGGGGGGGGATGTTGGACACCTAATCCTCTAAGGGTTGGTGTGGAAGCTGAACAATATTAGTGAGTACAAGAGACCTTGGAATATGGAGTCCAACGATCACTCCAATGCATTATAAATATGTATCATTGTGAATGGTAAATGCATTGAATTCTTATCTTTTATATATTCTTATATTCTCCATGTGCATCTAACAACTAGGCCATGTGTTCTTTCATTCAGAGATCCACCTCACTCAGTTTTGAATCCATCCAGCAATCCAATTGATCCAGGTGGATATCGGTGGCCACCCACCTATTCCATTTGGACCAACACCATCAATTCTTGCAGCTTTTCACATTCAGCACAAATTACTATTTTTAGCAGGTTTTCGGGTCCTCTACTCCCAGAGCTGTTGTGGGGCCTTAACGATCCAGGTGGATATTGGTGGCCACCCACCTATTCCATTTGAACCCCCACCATCAGTTCTTTCAATTTTTAAGTTGCAACAAAACTTACTATTTTTAACAGTTTTTCGGGTCCTGAACTTCCGGAGTCGTTTTGAGGCCCTAAATAACGTTTTTTGGGTAAATCGGGAGCAACATGGGTACATGGATTGATGTTGCTCACACCAAAATTTGTACTCCTTGGACAAATCTTTCTAACGAGCTATTGAGTGCGTCAAACGGAGATCGGATGCCAAAGTTACGTCCCCGGGAAGTTGAACCCCCAATTTACCCAAACGGGGCCCATAGTTTTGGCGCTTCATCTCCTAGGGTTAGGTTTTTGGGTGTTTAGAGTTCTCCATTGTTTCTCAATAATAAATATGCCTCGAGCCTCATTGTAACACAATTCAGAGGTCTGTAGCCACCACATCTCTTCTCAAATATTCGCTACCAGCACCCTAGCTATTTTATTTCCATTATGTCTGTAAGCATATTTATGTTATATGATATTAATGAAATGAAACATTATTTCCGATGCATCTCTATGTTTATGTTTATATCTATATTCTGTTGCATTCCTGCATAAATTCGGATCAGTGGTATCAGAGCGGGTCTTCTCTTTCTCTGTTTTTCTTTGCATGTCCCCAACGCGGTCAGTGTATAAGGAGTTAGGGCTCGATCTGGTTGAACCCTTGCAAGATCAGCCTCGCAAACCCCGACGACCTCCCATGGCGGAAGAAAAGAAAGACGAGGGAGCAGGAGATCCTATCAAAATATTGCTCGAGGAGGCCCTCGAGAAACAAAGGAACGCGATGATGGATAACTTTTGCTTAGATCCTTCAACGACTTCCCACCTACGGCGCATCTGCATCCAACAACCACTCTGGAGGCGCCACTCCCTTCAAGGTATAGGTAAACTTTGACATTCCTATATTTGAAGGCCAAATAGATGCAGACGCCGTAGATAGATGGTTAAATTTTCCGAAAGGGTATTTCTCGGTCCATGATTTCTCTGACTGAGAAAAGATTTTTTTTGCACTCTTCAAAGTCGCTTTCCATGTCAAAGACTGGTGGGAAACCTACTGTGAGCGAGAGGATGAAGGGGAACCCTCTCTATTCTCAGCCACACCCACTTGGAATTTGTTTCGAGACGACATCAAGGAACAATATTACCTTGTCACGGGGAGCTATGAGGACAAATACATCCAATGGATCACGTTGCAGCAACAAAGGGATCAAAATGTGCACGAACTGACGAATTTGTTCCATACCCTACGCACAAAGTTGGGTATTAAAGATTTAGAGAGACATTTTGTGCTCAAGTACCACGACTGTCCGCACAAACACATTCAGGAGGAAATGGAGTTCCTCGACATTACATCGTTTGGCACGTCATATCACTATGCCGCCAAGATCGAGCAGAAATTTAAGCAGAAGAAATGAGACTTTGGATCTACGAATTTGAAAGGTGCCCCCAAACCGAAGAACAAGGGGCAAGGCCAAAGCGGTGCGACTCAGAACAACACCACAAAGCCAAAGAAGGACACAGGGAAGTGGTGTGAATTTCATAACAGCCCCACTCATAGCTCAAACTAGTGTCGGGCCAAACAATCATTGGTGGCCGAACTAAAGGCACCCGAATCAGATGCATTTTCTGATCCTCAGTCAGAACCAGACAAAGGCAATGACAAAGGGAAGCAGATCATTGATGCGAATCCTACTGCCATTGTTGCCACCACCAAGATCTAGAGGGAGGATCCAGATTATCCAGAGGAGGGGGAGCGCCTCTTCCATTCTCAGATGTGGGTGAAGGGTTCTCCGCTGCAATTTCTCGTCGATAGCGGAAGCCAAAAGAACCTCATTTCAGCAGAGGTCATGAAGCGACTCAGCCTACTGACCATAGCACACCCACAACCATATACCATTAGGTGGCTCCACCTAGGGAGAGATCTCTGCATTCGCCAGAAGTACCGCCTTCCATACAGTATCAAGCCATTCACGGATGAGGTATTGTGTGATGTTTCTCCTCTTGATGTAGCTGATGTATTATTTAGACAACCATACTTGTGGAGGCGACATGTTGTGTACGAGTCTAGGCCTCGTGCTGTTGTTATTGCTTTGGGAAATAACTTGTATAGGATATCGGAGGTTGTGCCGCCTCCTGTCATCTCTTTTACTACTACAAAAAAATGCAGTAAGATTGTTTCCCAAACTAGGAAATTTATTTTCCTTACAACTCTCTCACAGGGAAAGAAGAATATTGTGGCCACAGCCTCGAAACAGGGCTCCCTTGCACGGCTGCAGCAAATGGACAAAGTCATGGAGGAATACAAGGACATTTTCTCCTCACTCACAAAGGTTCCTCTACACTGTCAGGACAAGCACTCCATTGATCTGACTCCCAACGCACCACCGCCTGATGAGCTGCCAATACATCCCGCAACTAAGCACAGAACTCGAACATGTCCGAGGCCGATAAAGAAACCAAATTTACTAAACGCATCCAAAGATAAGTCCACCAAGCCTAACATGACATCTTCAACAATTCTAATACCCGCTCAACAAAATTTTCCTCATCTCATGGAGGATCTCAACGCAATGGGGACCATTGCTTCCTAAGGAGGGAGGAATGATCCAGGTGGATATCGATGGCCACCCACCTATTCCATTTGGACCAAGACCATCACTCTTGCAGCCTCTTTTCACATTCAAGACAATGGCCATTTTTAGCCTAAGCTGTGTCCTCCACTTCTGAGTGTCTGTAGGACTTAACGATCCAAGTGGATATTGGTGGCCACCCACCTATTCCATTTGAACCCCCACCATCAGTTCTTTCAATTTTTAAGTTGCAACAAAACTTACTATTTTTAGTAGTTTTTCGGGTCCTGAACTTCCGGAGCCGTTTTGAGGCCCTAAACGACGTTTTCTGGGAAAACCGGGAGCAACATGGGTCTAACATGGGTCCATGGACAGATGTTGCTCACACCAAAAGTTTTACTCCTCGGACATATCTTTCTAACGAGCTATTGAGCGTGTCAAACGGAGATCGGATGCCAAAGTTACGTCCTCGGGAAGTTGAACCACCAATTTACCCAAACGGGGCCCATATTTTTGGCGCTTCATCTCCTAGGGTTAGGTTTTTGGACGTTTAGAGTTCTCCATTGTTTCTCAATAATAAATAGGCCCTCAAGCCTCATTGTAAAACAATTCAGACGTCTGTAGCCACCACATCTCTTCTCAGAGATTCGCTACCAACACCCTAGCTATTTTATTTCCATTATGTCTGTAAGCATATTTCTGTTATATGATATTAATGAAATGAAGCATTATTTCCACTGCATCTCTGTGTTTATGTTTATATCTGTATTCTGTTGCGTTCCTGCATAAATCCGTATCACCAACTCAACCAAAACATGAGAGCCCCATCACACTATGGATATCTAGAAATGGAAAGAAAAGGCTAAAGAACACTGTCACACCTGGAAAAAACCATGCCAATGAAGGAAAGATAACCAAGGACACACATTCATAACCATGCATGAAAAATGTAGCAAGGAAAATCACACATGCAAATCGATACTTGCAAGTAAAACCATTGTAGCTGCTTGATCTTTCTCTTCCTTGCTTGATCTTTGCTTCCTCTTTTCCTTCTTTGCCTTTCTTGATCCAAAGCTGAAATTCTCTAAGAAAACTCTACGTTTCCAAGGGTATGTGAGAGAGAATAGAGAGAGAGCTCTAAAACTGAACTGACAAAAGGTACCAACTGATTCTCAAAAGCATTTTTATCAATTAGGCCTCTATTTTCTTCATTTTCTATTATTTTCCTTTATTTCCCTCCACACATGCAACTTTTGACCTTTCACCTAAGCCTTTGCCATTGCCTTTGCCAATTTGCTTAGCCATAATAAACCAAATGAAAACCCGCACAAGGATGTTTTTCCCAACATTCAACTTGTAATAAGTGTCTCATAGCCGTGGTTATTATTTTTCCTTTATTAACTTTTATTACATGGAATTTTTACCATGGTTGTTACAGTAAAAAAACATAAAGCTCTAAACAGTGTACCAGCAAAAAGGAACAATCTTCCCTAGATCTCGAAAGTCTTCAAAAGGTAATTATTAAATAATCAAATGAGATAATTGATCTCAGAAAGGGAAAACTTGAAAGGTCAGCCAATATGTCAAATTTTAATTTTAGGAGACCACCTAACAATAAACCTCCTTCCCTAAATGAAGGCCTAACTACTGAAGGATTGAAAAATATTCTTAAATCCTTAAAATCTCATTATGATTCTAATCCTGAAAGTAGTAAATGCAAGGAGGAAGAAGTTAATCTTGAAGATCAGGATGAGCGTTAACCTCCTTAAATTTCGCTTAATGTTTATGAGGATTATAGTTATGTTTTCACCTACACACGAAGTAAAGCACAAGCTGAAAAACAAGCTAAACCTCCATTGAACAAAGACACAAAAAAACAAGTTTCAAATGTTCAAAAAGTTTCTCTTTGAGAAATTGAATATGACCTGATCAATGATCTTAAAAGGATCAAATCAAATATACCTTTCTACGAATTGCGAAAAATTCCTACTATTCAGAAATTATGTACAAGAACATATCATTCACTCAAAAACTCCACTTGCTAAGGATATTTCCGCGTATCATAAATCTGTCATTGAAAATGTTAGGATTTTGAAACGATCGACTAATGATTCTCTCATCGGGAAGAATAAACCTCCACCATTCCTCTTAACATTTCAGATTTAAAAAATATATATTCATAATTGCATGATAGACACTGGAGCATATTCGAATGTAATGCCTTTATCCATTTGAAATAAAATAAATGCTTATATGAAACCTTCAGATATAAAAAGTGTGCATCTATATCGATGTTTCGTAAAAGTCATTGGAGAATTGACAGTTGTTCTAATTCAATTATCAACTAATCTTAGAGTCCACCAAATAATCGACATAATAGTAGCAGATATCCCTAGAATTTATGTTGTGAAGATAAATCCCCTCTGCGGATAGAGGCGATCTCTCTAGCCCTAGAGTGGGTCTAGAAAGTTGAGATACTTTCTAATGCAAAGATTTCTTAGCTAATATTCAAAATGAGACAAGAAAAGAGATAGATGCACCTTTTTCCTGATGCTATGTTCGAACCCGTTGATGATGGCCTTGATCTGCGATCCTTTTAGGCTTGCTCCTTACTACTGGTCGCACACGAATACCTGCGAATGATCAAGAGGCAACATCAAACGTAATCCAATACATAATAATCATAAGCATTAGCTATCTAGCAGATCAAGGAGTACCTGAATATTTGCATAAAATATTAGACAAATATAGAAAGCAAACATCATATTGTTTATTGATAAATATGAAAGGAAGAGATTACAACCCAGGCCTTGTTGTTGGAGGCCCCCCTTTGGTGAAAATATGAGTCCTTCACTGAAGCTCTAAAGCATTCCTTCTCCTGAAAAACTTAGGCGTTATCACAATGCAAGAATGTAAAGGGAATGCGAATTCAAACTAGCCCAACAATGACCAACTAGTAGTGGAAGGATGGGGACCAATTTATAGGAAGGGAGAAGAGGTTGGGAGCCCATGAAAGGAGGAGGAAGGCCCACTTTCTAAGGGATAAACCCCCATGGATGAGATCAAAGCTCTAAAATTAGAGAGCTCAACTGTATCACCACCGTTTAACAACCAACTCGTCGCCCTGGAACTTCTAGAGGTCGAAGCTTCTCCTCTATTTGAGGACACACTTCCAGAAATGGATTAGCATGGTTTTCAAAGAAATAAGGGTGCTAGCAGTGCTAAGCCAAAATTTTTAATCTGACAGTAGCGTGAGAATGAAACTAGGAAACATGCTGACCCATAAAACAGACTGAGTTCCTTCAGTAATCTTCCAAGGCAATTTTATTTGAGTCTCCAAGGGATGTTTTTACATATTTATTCATGGTGGAAAAATTGCACAGGGTCTGTCACGGGGCACTTCAGGATCTGGGACGGGAAGTGAGCATGGTGAAAAATTACTGTGTAATAGATGCCCCCTAAAGCATGAAGGCATAATAGGGAGTGATGACTGAAATGATTTATGAACCAAGGCAAAGAACTAATATCACCACTAGGGAACGTGCCAAATCAAACATTTTACAATATATGTCATCTCTGGTATGAATATGCCTAACCACATAACTCTACACGAGGCATCAAATAACACATTAACCTACGACATGGTCGCAACCATCCGTCTAAGAGATCATAGAAATGGATCCACGGTATGGATGCAACCATCCGTATAAATAGGATCATGTATACAATCATGAATACTCAATAACTCCCAGAAGCCTGGATAAAAAATCAAATGTGACCCAGGGTCTTCACCCCGATCTCAATCAACCCAATGTATGAATCTAGCCATGTGAATAGATGTGTTGGTGTCGAACATGGTAGAAACCACCTGATTACCGGTCAATGATGAAAACCAGTAACAGGCACGAGAGAAACCACCAATAATGATGATGGAGCTCAAGGTACAAAAATACAGTCTATAAGTGTGAGTGAATGTGTTGAAGTCAAACACTTGTAGAATCATTCGATTGAAGGCCAATGGTGTGAACCTGTCATCAAACATGAAGAACTTGCCATTGAGGCATGCAAGCTCCAAGGTATTGAAAAGAAGTTTCTAAACCACCTTCCCAGATAGAGTCAAGTCGAAAGAGTGATTTGGCTTCAATGAGGGCCATAATGATTCCCACAACATTGACACGAAACAAAAGATATCTTAAGATCATAGGAGTGATTCAGGATTGTAACAAAGGAGGTAAAATAAGCAAAGGATGTTTGAGAAAAAAGACTTATATTGAACATATTGGGGACACGACTCCAGAGTGTGGTAGAATTTGACTAAAATGGGACCAGAGGTCATGATGAAAAAAAATGATGATCGAATAGGAGGCAAATGGTTTCCCAAACCCGTGGAGGAAAAGTAACGAATGTAGGATGTCCCCATCCCGACACGAATCACAGATGAGTGTCATGTTCAAAAGAGACAAGCTGACCAAAATACACATAGGATGTTCACTTTCAATTTTACCCCGTTATTGCTAACGAGTACCTATTAAGTTTTTATATCTAGCGTGAAGAGGATAACATATGATGAGCGTGTAAGTTCATTCTTCGAATGAAACCATCCTAGTAAGTTTAGTGAGCCCTAGGAAGGAGGAAATCAGTCTCGTGATGGTGACAAGTATTTCTCCTTTTAATCTTTCACGAGTCCAATGAAAGGTTAACTTGGTAAATTTTCATGTTTAAGGATTTTGAACAAAAAGGAAACTCTAGCATGTCCCTTTTCGTAAATCGGCTCTCGAATCCCAAAAGGTAGAAAACAATATCCGAGAGAACCTCTTGACCATGTTCGATCAAGGTATTCTTTTTTCGTAAGTAGTAAACCTTAGATCGAAAAAAGGGTAAACGTATACTGATATTACGTCAATTCATTTACTTTAACAAGCTTGAAATGACAAGTACTCGACAATATTTTCATTTTTTGAGAGTCAGAAAAGAGCTGAAAGTTGACTTCAGGGGGGTTCCTTTTTTCATTTATGTTTACCGAGTCTGAAAAAGAGATAAAATAAAACTCGTTTGCATCAGAAATAATTGCCAATAGTGTGAAGGTCCAGTTACTGCAAAAAAATGACAAACACCATTGATATCGAGGAAAAATAATAAAATAATGGCGAAAATATTTCAAAAATCTATAAATAGCAAAACGTAAATTTATTTTCACCTTTCTATTTTGAGTAAATTGGAGAAGTGCATTTTACCCATTTTCCCTTTGAACTTCAGATCAGTGGTGCGGTCGATCCAGGACACCATTCAGTTATCCATCAGCGCCAGGTAAGAGCTCAAATACTCCTCTTCATTTTGATTCCATTCTTTTAGCATTTATATTTATAAATAGAGATATTGGGGGAGGATTTCAAACCTCAAAATCCCCCGCGGCCAACGTGGGTTCGAGCTATCAGACCTGTGTTGGTCTCACTTAGCCTGTTAGGGCATCGCGCTGCCAAATCCAAATTAATTTGGACAGTCACGCTAGCTGTGGGGAAGATTTTGAAACAAGAAATCTACCGATTCCCAATGGATGATTTCCAAAACTACTCCGATGAAAGCTCCTAAAATGTCTTTTGAACATGTTTTTCAGGTGATTTCAACATAGATGGTCATCAAATGGAAAGAACAAGGCCACGAGGTGGAATACCACCAAGCACTTCAGGACCAAAATTGCGTAAATGCATTGGGAAATTGCATATTATTGAAATTCTTTCAGACATCAGGGCTGAGAGCTCAACTGGAGCTGCTCCAATATTTGATTGGACTATGGGACGTGGATCCTCAAATATTTATCATCGGGGACCAACAACTAGAATTAGATTTCATGGACATTTATTTCATCATAGGCTTATCCAAGAGAGGGGAGAAAATCTAAGTCTCCGGAGCTCACACAGGAGGTGAGAGTACCAGTATGCTCTTCTAGAGACACTGTCCCGTGGCTCGAAATACTAAGAGCGAGACGATGGAGATATCCTCTATCAAATTCCTTCCCTTGCAGATGATCCTTCGTTGCATGATTCGAGTGGTGGGAGCCCAGGTGTTGCACTATGCAATGAAATCCCAATTCTAGTATGAGGTGGAATGTCTAGCCCCTGCTATGTTCAACTGGTGCGAGGGGTTATTGGCCAACATGAAGAGGCAATTGACCAAGTGCAAAATAGTTTGACTGAAACAATTTAGGTACGGGTCCATTTTGGTGACTTTTTTCTTTGAGAGATTACGATTGTTCTAGTATCAGCGGTTGGAGATCCATGATCCAGCCCCGAGGGACCTGAGACTAATGAGGTGGTGTGAGATCATGCCCCGTTAGGGTGGGGGACAAAAGATGCATTTCCCTACAACATTTTTCAACTAGCTGCATCGTTGAATCATCATGGTTGAGGAATTTTCATATGCAGACATCGACTTCAGGGGAGATCAAGATCTACCCATTCCGGCAGGCACACAGTGCTTTGATGTAGGTAAAAATTATTTTTTTAATATTTTTTAATTTTTGAATATTTTTGTCATGTATTCTGAGATGTAAAATTATGATGTTTTTACAGATATGGGTCCTTAGAGACTGCCAAGTATGTCACCGATCGCGAGGAGGGTAGCCGCCCAGTGGAGGATGTCCCTTACGAGGAGGGAGCAGATCCATTAGCCGAGTTAGAGTGGAATTTGGTAGGCCTTACGAGAGGCATCCCATAGTATGCTACCTTTGATGAAATTCCTCTTCGCTTTCAGAGGCATATGACCAGGGTTCCAAGCAGACTGTGTCGTTTACTCTGGCGAGTGATTCAAGCGGTCACCTGCTAACACGAGCACCATGTGGGTAGATAACAACCTTGTTTTTAAATTTCTATACTGATGTAGGCTCAAAGAGCCATTTTTTTCACATAGCACATATTTTATGAGATTTTGATGTAACACACTTAACAGACTCGATATATATATATATATATATATATATATATATATATATATACTTATGCATGTTTCTACGGATACTTGTGCATCATAATGATGTGTTGGTTTTTACATGTTGCGTAAATGTCTATCTAATACATGATTTGCTAATGTATTTGTTAATGCGTTTAAATGTCTTGGAATATGTTGATATGTAATAAAATCAAAATGCCTTTCCAATAATCGAACACGCAAATACATACACAAAATTTGAGGATTTCGCACAGAATAATGGCCATTTAACCGTAACACAACGAGTTGTGAGTCTAATTTAACAACCAAATCCATAATTTCAAGATCAATAGCATCCGATAATAGATCTATAACCTTACTTTATTCGGAAATTTTGTTAGTTGTTCGACCCAAACAAATACCTTGTAAATTAATCAACTCGCCATCAGGGGAAAAGAGTGCCCATGCTACAGAAGACAAGTTATGTGTGCTACAGCAAGCACCATCAGCAAAAATAACGTAATGATTCAACGACATCTGCAAACCAATTGGAACAGAAGGTGAGAAGAGGAAACATGTCTGCAAAGAAAACAATAACTCCAAAAATCCAATAAAAGAACATTGATGTACAAAGTATCACACTCATGATTAAGCGTAATATTTTTGCAAATAAATCCCATTCCAAGGCTCAACGAATTGATTTCCTTCATAATCTACTAGCTCATAGGCTCCTCTTTCAAATACTCATTGAATGATATAGGGCCCGTGCCACATTGGCTTGAGTTTTCTGACTCCCAACTTATTGTGGGCTTGGTCATAAAGCAGGACCAAGTCAGCTTCGAAGAAAACGCGAGGGTTGACGGATTTGTCATATCGAACTTTAAATTGTCTTTTTTGTGCTTCAATAACTAAATCAACAAGTCTTTGGGTCTCATCGAGATGCTTGAGGTAAAGCAAACGTTCCTTTTCTGGTGAAGTACCAGGAAGTAGTTCAACAACTAGCGTCAGAGAAGGAATTTCACACTCGATCAGGAGTGTGGCCTCTAGACCATACACCAATTGGAATGGTGTGAATCCAGTGGCAGTCTTAGAAGAAGTTTGGTAAGCCCACAGAGTTGAGAGGAGCATGAGATGCCAACCATAGCATGGTCACCAAAAATTTTGTGACAACCTCAACCTTGCCATTGGCCTGTGGATAATGAGTGGAGCTATCGTGATGTAACCCCAACTAAGCAGCAAGTTCTGTCATCATATGATTTCTAAAGTGAGATACATGATCAGTGAAAATCACTTTTGGGACACCGAAATGAGCTATTACATGATTGAACAGGAATTGTGCCGCAGTTATAACTTCATTATTGTATGTAGGAATCGCTTCAAACCATTTAGTGAAATAATCGACGACAACGGTAATATAACCATGCAACCTGGTCGAACGAGGGTTACATGTCATCAAAATCGATGCCCCATTTCACAAAGGGTCCGACGATCACAATTGGTTTCAAGGGTGAGGGTGGGGCACCCTCTTTTCGAGAGTATATTTTGTAGTATTGGCATTTGTGCATCTGGACAATTTAGTATTTAAAGATAGACGACCAAAAATACCCCGCGCGAAGGATTTTTTGGGAAGTAGCATAACCGGACATGTGACCACCACAGGCCCCTGAGTGGCAGTCATTGAGAAATTTCTCAGCTTCCTTGAGAGTCAAACATCAATGAAGGACTGAGTCAATACCAGTGCGATATAGAGTGTCTCCAATGATACGGTAAGGTTGGGACTGGTAGCGAACCCATCGTCGCTTATAATGTGATAGATATGGCTGAAATTTTTTGGTCTGGAGATAGACAATGATGTCTCCATACCATGGATCAAGAGTACTGATGAGAAAGAGAGATTCATCTTGAATCGACTCATCAAGAGGAGTGGGATCAAATGCGGTAGGAAGATCACAAACCAACTTAGCAAAGACTAGGGATTTCTTAAACTTAGCAGCATTGAATTCTAAGTCGAACTCTTGAAAGATGACAATCCATTTCGAGTACTTACCCCCAAGAAACTGATGCATGAGAATGTAAGTCATGGGGTTGCAATCGGAAATCACCAAAGTTTTAAATGTAGTGACGAAAACGTTGAACAACATGGACAACATCCATCATGAGTTTCTCTACATGAGCATAACGGGTCTCAATATTAAAGAGATTGCAACTCAAGTAGTACACTACATGATCTTGACCATCGTCATGGTCCTGAACCAGGACCATACCGATAGCATTGTCGGCGGTGGCCAAATACAGGCAGTAATTGCGATGATAATTGGGAGGATGTAGTAGAGGATCACTTATGAGGGCTCGTTTTAAAGCATCGAAAGAGCTTTTGGAAATTTCATCCCATATGAAAAAAATTCCATTTTTCAATAAGCGAGTAAAGCCTTTGGAAAGCTCTGCATAATTTAGTATGAAGCGATGGAGGAAATTGGCTTTCCACTGCAAAATTTGTAGTTGATGAACATAAGATGGAGGAGGAAAATTTATGATTGTCTTGAATTTAAGAGGATCAATGTGGATGCCTTATTTTGACACCACGAAACCCAAGAGTTGACCGGATTCAATGCATAAGGCACACTTATGAGGGTTCAATATTATATTATAGTGTGAAAAACGAAGAAATATGGATTGAGGTGTTTCGGGTGATCTCGATGTTTCGCGGAATGAGCAGGAAGGTCGTCGAGATATGGTCGAACTATGTGCTTGATGTCATGAAAGGCATACGACATGGGTCGTTGGAATGTGACCCTAGTATTCTTCAAGACAGAAGGGAGGTTTTTGTAGGAAAATTTCCCGCACAGACAGATAAACGCGGTTTTGTGTTGATCAACTGGAGCAATGTTAATCTGGTTATAGCTAGAAAAACCAACCATAAAGGAAAAAATCTTACTCCTTTCATATTCATCAATGGTTGGATTGATAAAAGGAGTGGGTTAATTATCCTTAGGAAACACACGATTGATATCATAGTAATCAATGCAAACTCAGATAGTCCCTTGTTTCTTAGTAACGGGAACAATATATGAGACCCAATCTATCAATGGTCTAGGATAAATAAAACTGGCTTTGAGAAGTTTTTCAACTTCACTCTTTATGGAAACAACCTTTCTCGGGTGCACAGGACAAAGTCGTTGGCGAATGGGCTTCGAGTCCGAATAGGTAGGGATTTCGTGCACGACGGTACTCAAATAAATTCCAGAAATATTTTTGTATGACCACGTGAAGACGTCATAGAATTCCTAGAAAAGCTCGGTCTAGATTTTGGTCTCATCGGGAGAACAAGATGCACCAATATGAACATTCTTGACAATCCTTGGTTTGACAGAGATGTTGATCAGAATGGTTGGAGTAATATTTACCATGTTCCCTTCAGACAACACTTCATGAATCAAGATCAGATTCTGAAATGGGATAGTTGGTACAGACGAAGCATGGGATTCAAGACAGGCGGAGATGTTGCCTAGGGTTGGGAGAAACGAGGAACAACGAAGTCCATCATACCATGGGGTTTCTTTGAGAGACATTACCTCAGTGATACTTTTGCCGGTGGGGAAGGTCTCATTGTGGAATCATCTAGTTCAAAAGAACCAAACTAGGGAGACTGTATAAGTGTCAGAGAGGGAAACCACGGCTTGGTTTCGATGTAAAATCTAAGTCATGAGAATACTCTCCATACATTTTTTCGCAGGGATCAAAGGCATAAAATCACCAAAATTTCTGCTGGTCGAGATTGGGAACAAATCCAAGGATCGTCAATGTGACGATATCATATTGACAAGGGCAACATTCAGAGTGTGAGAAAAAATTCTATAAGGGACGCCAGCTCAAGGGATCATGATGTAGGAGCATTAGGCCCAAGGAAACTTTTGTACATAAATAAATGTAAAAAGGGGTCTTATGTTTATTTTCCCCATGTAAATATCCATAATTGAGTTATTTTAATTGATTAGAAAGGAAAATATTGTAACTGCCCAAATGATTGAGGGGCACTCAGAAGTTAGGCTAATTTAGGAGTCCAAGAGTCATTCAGGAGCTGAATCGATTCCTTGTGATATGTATAAATATAAACCTCTGTGATAGAGTCGAGGGGGACCTGCACAGAAAGGGCTACACAGGCCTGCACCTGTACTTGCAGAGAGCTGCATAGGAAAGGAAGAAGGCCATCAGATTGAAGATTCGGCCAGTCTGTAATTGTATGTCAATTCATTGTGCAAGTAAGAAATGTTTCAGTATATCTATGTCTTGTGGGCTTAGTTTATGTGTGAATGTATATATGTGTTTCTTAAATAAGTTCTGTGCGTATATGCATGCATCCCGACGGAGAATAATTTGAACCGGTGATAATTAAGACCCTGTGGCTACTTAAGAATCTGTCTATGCGACCAATAAGGAGAATGTGTGGCAATCCCTGTGTTAAAGTACCGCAACAGTGGACTATGTATCGTCGAGCAGCGACATGAGAATGTTATAGTCGAGCGAATAATAGAATCTGTGTTAACCCTGGCGGAACCGAGCAAAAGGAGCGAAGACGCATTAGAACTACATTATATTGAATAGACGGAACCCGAGCGCAGAAACCGAAGAAACGGAACCTGGAGAGGAGTGGAACCTTGACCGGAGAATAGTGGAAGGGGTGAAAACCACGAGCGGTTTCACGGAGGGCGGATTTCCTATTCCGCACAGCCTCTCGACGTTAAGCGGTATTCATGGGTCGGGCAGCGATTCCATAGGGAATTTGCCGCGTGTCCCAAGCGGGTTTTGTTAACGTGAAATTTCGCACGTTAAATTCTGACGGGGGACGCGCAGCGAAATGCACCCGAGCTGTTGATCGGGGCGAAGGAGATCGGACGACTGGAGCGGGAGGAAGACGTGCGAAGTTTAATGAAGAAGCATGGGAATTAACCTAAGGTCTGAGCAGTTGATTGATTAACAATTGACATATAAGGCGGGGATATAGGAATCAAATTCGAGTTATTCGACGTATTATGATCTTTGTATAAGGTGCGATGGAACATGTCAAAGGAATTAATCAAAGTTAATTGTGTTATGATGTTGAACCATTGCAAGGGTTATTCGGTCAATAATTAAGTATTGAATGGGTAGGCCATTTAACTATGCCTGTGAGATTAGCGCCTATGGAATGTACGAGGTTTAACCATATCGTGGTGGTTTAATGTTTGAACGGAGACTGTGACCGTAGCATTATATGCGGTAGGGTGACAATATTTAAATATGTGATGGAATGAGCATGGGGATCAATATATGTATGTCTTGGAGAGCTTATAACTATACAGAGTGTTGAATTAATATCTCAATTCTCGGAATTGAGATATTAAAATAGCCAGCCTTATTTGTATGAATTTGATAGCATGGAATAAGAGTGGCATGTGAGATTTCCAGACTTGTGGACTATGAGTTGATTGGGAGATATAAGGTTGTAAAGGTATTCATTAATCAAATTCTAGGAATTTGATGAATGAATTGAACAGAGGATTAAGAAGACCCGTATTGAATTGGGCAAGAAGCTTGTGATGCATTCACACACAGTCTAAGTGAAATTTTGAAAAGTACTGGGAATGTGGATGAAGCGGGGTTACCCCTGCACCATAGTGGTATTAGAGCTAGAATTTAATTAGCTCGTTGGAAAGTTTGTTTTGAAAATGCACATGTACTAAACGGGGAAAAGATAATTGATGTTTGAATCTGTTTAATAGAGGAAATTGTAGATTTGATTTGACATGCAGTGAAGGTCTCCAGATGAGAAGAATCTGGATTGGAAGACAGAAGATTGCAGCAGGTAGATGCAGTGCAGGTGAAAAGAGGAGAAAAAGGAAACAAGATCATTCAGGGGTCTTGAGAGGTAAGAGAGTGAGCCTGGTATTCAACTAGAGGCTGGATAAGGAGGACATTTGTAGTGTTCTCAGGAGAAGATGAGCCTTATTTGAACTCTGGTTGGAAGGTATTGTTTGCAGAATACAGAGTGCAAGCAATTGAGGAAGACATCTCAGCAGAAGTAGATCACCATCTTTGAGAGCATTGATAGAAGAATATAGCAAGGGATTCTGAGTGCATAAAGATTGTGGCAGAACCTGAAATAATTCCCAACTGAGGTTGGATGAAAGAAAAAAGGGGTGTTCTTGAGAAATTTGCAGAGTGAAGCCCAGAAGGTTCCAGAAGAGAGGGGACCAGTACTTGCCAAAAGCCGGAGCTCAGGAGAGAAGCTTGGTGAGGTGAGTTGCAGCAAGAGAGCTTGCTGTGCAGAGGCTTAGTGCAGCTTGTGAGGGAAGAACTCCTAGAGAAGAGAATGGCTACTGAGAGCCATAACAGAGACTGCAGTGATTGCAGAGGTTCTGAGAGAAACCACAGCAGAAGAGTGTGTGAAGATGCCAAAGAAAATGGCATGAAGAAGAAGAAATCCACAGATGAAGAATTGCAGAGAGAATTAGCTGAGATCAGGAAAGAGTTTAATGAATTGAAAAGATGGATAGAAGAAAGCCAGAGAATTGGGTGGCTCATGAAGAAGAAGATAAAGTGGCTGAGGCTACAAATGAAGAAGGAGCAGATGATGAATGCTCAGAAGAAGAAGGAAATACTCAGAATGATTGAGTATTTGGAAAAGGACTTGGAGACTGAAGATTCGAGTGGGACCAAGGGGTCCAAGAGCCTTACATCTGACATATTTTGTATGATTGCAGGAATAGCAGGTGAACAGACTGCTGATGTTGTCACTGAGGAAGAAAATGGAGCAGCTACATGTTTTGGGGATGTCCATGTACAGTTGGAGAAAGATTCTGCCTTCCAACCTATTGGAAGCAGAAGAGATTTAGTTTGTGATATTGGCCAGAAGCTGGAGGCTGAACAGCTTGAGGACTTTGAAGAAGAGACCATTGAAGAATCTCTGGAAAATATAGAAGACTTGGAACAGCAGAAAAATTTGGTGACCAAATCACCAACTGAGACCGTGGGGTCTTATGTTTTTGCATCTGACAAGTTGTGTGTGAATGCAGGTGTTAATGAAGGTAGTTCACATGATGAAAATGTGACAGATGAAGTTGACTGTTGCCAAGTAAAGTATGATGAGTATCTTTCAGATGAAGAACAAATTGAACTACTGCAGCAGAAGGAATTCATTAATTCCTTATTTGGTAGAAGAGATTGTTTCAATGGGGATGATGAGGATGAGTTTGTCATTAATGCTGATAATGACAGGATGCTTTTGTTAAATGGCCATGTGGAGAATGATGGACAGGTAGCTGGAGTCTTTGCAGAGATGGGAAATCAGGATTCCATTCTGATGAAGGCAGAGGATATAGTGACAGCAGAAGACAATGAAGATGTTGAGGATGTTCTCTTGGAGGAGATGTCAAGATTGTGGCATGAGCATAGGACAGAACCACAGAGAGGAGGTGTTCAGATGGTAAGGACAAAAATGATTGAAGATGAGAGAGTTCATTTTTATGAGCTGGAACAGAAAGACATCCTTGAAGGGGATGGTGCAGAAGAGAGACTGGCTGATAGTCTCAAGAAATGTTTGAAGATTTGGAATCAGCATTCTGATGTGCTGATGGAAGAGAAAAGAAAGTTGGGACAACATACTGAGGTGCTGACAGAAGAAGGAAAGGCTTTGAGGCCTTGTGAATTTTGTTGTAACAAATGTTTGAGGAGTGCAGATCCTGTTGATGCTGGAGGAGAATTGACAGCATGGGGCAGTCAATTGAAAGAGAAGGAGAATTTTGTGGAAGACTTTAAACCATGGAATGAAGAAATTGAGCTGCTGGAGAGTATGCTGAATCAACAAGATTCCTTACAAGAGAGAAGACCTCAATTTCGGAATTGGGGGCTGCAAAATGAGAAGACACAATGGGGTGGAGATAGAAAAGAATTGCTGATTGAATCATCAGTAGGGACCATTGGGTCTTGGGGCTCTGGGATTGATAGAGTAGCTATGTTGACAGGCAAAGCAGAAGACAACCCATCACTTGGAGTTGTCTTAGAAGAAGAAGAGTTGTTGCAGAGTGAGGATGAGCAGCTGATTGAAGATGAGACAACCATGTCTCATGTGCAGGAAAAGATTTTTTCTATTGATAGCAAGGATGAATTGGCTTGTTCGAATAGCCAAGAGAAGATTGAAGAGAAGACTGTATGGCAGACTGTTGGGGCTGCTACAGCAAGGGAGGATCAAAGTTTCACTCTGACAGGAGATGAAGGTACAATGGCTAGAGAACTTGGTTTGATTGCTGGAATCAACCAAGAAGAAGGAAGGCCATTGCTGAAGATTGCCAAGACAGAAGAAGAAGATGTTGAACTTGATTTACAGCATGGAGAAGATTTGTTTGGCTACAGGAAAGGGCAAGAATGTTTACTGAAGATATTCAGAAAAGGAGGTGAAATTCCAGAACAACAGCTTGGAGTGTTGCTGGAGAGAGTGCTGAAGCAACAAGCTGGAGTGTTGCCACCAGAAGAACAAAATTTTTACTGTTGCAGAGAGGGTATGGATGATTGGGCGGCAGTAAGCATAGTGAATAAGGCAGCAGTAATAACTGAAGAGATGAGAATGCAGAAAACAGAAGCAAGCATCCTGTAGTCAGAGGAAAGATTAGACAGAGAAATTGAATGGATAAGGAAACTGATGCAGGGAATTAGCAGCAGCAAGAAAGAGACAGTCACTGACTGTGAGAGCATAGAAAATGGAAAGCTACAGCCCAAGGTATGGCATCCAGGAGGAATGAAGAAGAAGAATGCTGCAACAAATAACCAGTTGCAGAGCAGAGTATGGGATCCAGGCAGATAAAGATGAAGCACATGATCAGGAGATCATGAATCATTTGAACCTGGGGAGTCTGATGCAGGAGCATTAGGCCCAAGGCAACTTTTGTACATAAATAAATGTAAAAAGGGGTCTTATGTTTATTTTCCCCATGTAAATATCCATAGTTGAGTTATTTTAATTGATTAGAAAGGAAAATATTGTAACTGCCCGAATGATTGAGGGGCACTCAGAAGTTAGGCTAATTTAGGAGTCCAAGAGTCATTCAGGAGCTGAATCGATTCCTTGTAATATGTATAAATATAAACCTCTGTGATAGAGTCGAGGGGGACCTGCACAAAAAGGGCTACACAGGCCTGCACCTGTACTTGCAGAGAGCTGCATAGGAAAGGAAGAAGGCCATCATATTGAATATTCGGCCAGTCTGTAATTGTATGTCAATTCATTGTGAAAGTAAGAAATGTTTCAGTATATCTGTGTCTTGTGGGCTTAGTTTATGTGTGAATGTATATCTGTGTTTCTTAAATAAGTTCTGTGCATATATGCATGCATCCCGGCGGAGAATAATCTGAACCGGTGATAATTAAGACCCTGTGGCTACTTAAGAATCTGTCTATGCGACCAATAAGGAGAATGTGTGGAAATCCCTGTGTTAAAGTACCGCAACAGTGGACTATGTATCGTCGAGCAGCGACATGAGAATGTTATAGTTGAGCGAATAATAGAATCTGTGTTAACCCTGGCGGAACTGAGCAAAAGGAGCGAAGACACATTAGAACTACATTATATTGAATAGATGGAACCCGAGTGCAGAAACCAAAGAACCGGAACCTGGAGAGGAGCGGAACCTTGATCGGAGAATAGTGGAAGGGGTGAAAACCATGAGCGGTTTCACGGAGGGCGGATTTCCTATTCCGCACCGCCTCTCGACGTTAAGCGGTATTCATGGGTTGGGTAGCGATTCCATAGGGAATGTGCCGCGTGTCCCAAGCGGGTTTTGTTAACGTGAAATTTCGCGCGTTAAAGTCCGACGGGGGACACGCAGCGAAATGCACCCGAGCCGTTGATCGGGGCGAAGGAGATCGGACGGCTGGAGCGGGAGGAAGATGTGCGAAGTTTAATGAAGAAGCATGGGAATTAACCTAAGTTCTGAGCGGTTGATTGATTAACAATTGACATATAAGGTGGGGATATAGGAATCGAATTCGAGTTATTCGACGTATTATGATCTTTGTATAAGGTGCGATGGAACATGTCAAAGGAATTAATCAAAGTTAATTGTGTTATGATGTTGAACCATTGCAAGGGTTATTCGGTCAATAATTAAGTATTGAATGGGTAGGCCATTTAACTATGCCTGTGAGATTAGCGCCTATGGAATGTACGAGGTTTAACCATATCGTGGTGGTTTAATGTTTGAACGGAGACCGTGACCGTAGCATTATATGCGGTAGGGTGAAAATATTTAAATATGTGATGGAATGAGCATGGGGATCAATATATGTATGTCTTGGAGAGCTTATAACTATACAGAGTGTTGAATTAATATCTCAATTCTCGGAATTGAGATATTAAAATAGCCAGCCTTATTTGTATGAATTTGATAGCATGGAATAAGAGTGGCATGTGAGATTGCTAGACTTGTGGACTGTGAGTTGATTGGGAGATATAAGGTTGTAAAGGTATTCATTAATCAAATTCTAGGAATTTGATGAATGAATTGAACAGAGGATTAAGAAGACCCGTATTGAATTGGGCAAGAAGCTTGTGATGCATTCACACACAGTCTAAGTGAAATTTTGAAAAGTACTGGGAATGTGGGTGAAGCGGGGTTACCCCTAAACTAGATCATCAGGTTCACAAAAACCAAACTAGGGAGACTGTGTATAAGTGCTCAGAGAGGAAACCAATCAGTCGTTGGTTTCGGATGTAACCTCGGAAGCCATGAGAATACTTTGATACATTTTTTCAGTAGGGATCAAATGCATAACATCACCAAAAATTTCAAGCTGGTAGGGATTGGGAACAATCCATGGATCGTTACCAGATGATATCATATTGACAGTGGCAACATTCAGAGGCAGGAGTGGAAAAATTCCCATAAGGGACGAGTCTTTGAATAGACACCGCCCGATTTTCTCATAGGGGGTAGTGGTATTCCCAACATATGGAATGTTTCTTATCGAAGAATCAGAGGAAAATAAAGCTAATTGATCGACAATCATGATGTTTCCTTGATGAGGAAAATAGAGGGAACGAAAAAGGGGTGAAACCATGGCATGAGTCCAATTGCGTACAAGAAGGAGATTATAATTCAAGTTGGCGTCTACCACCTCGACTTCTAAATTCACCGTTTTTCCCTCCAACAGGATGGGCAATGATTTGAGAATATCATACGGACGAGAACCTCTACCGTCGAAAGATTCCAAGGTATTCGGGGACTGACTCAACGAAGGAGAGCAGATGGCTTTCCAACACGCGATAGACATGATGTAGGTCAAAGCGCCTTCATCAACAACAATCCTATGAATTTTTTTTCCCATCACGGTAAATTGAATTAGAAAATCCACCTAAGAAAGTATTAAGATTATAATCTATGGGATCAATCCCTCCGACATGATGGACACGATGGACATGACTGAAGGACCTCCAAATCCGACATCGCCGAAGGCGCTTGAACTAGATACTCTACAATATTGTAGTGTTGCACAACTCTCGCATTCGGATTATAGGACGATTTCTGAAGAACACCTTTTGGGGGTGGTTAGAAAATGGATTCACTACTAGGTCTCTCAGTCTAGAGATGATGAGAAGTAGGAGGCATGGAAGAGGAAGGGTGATATATGACTTCCGGTTCCATAGGAGCCTTGGATGGATTGGGGTAGTATTTTGATTTTGTGGTAATAGAGAAATGTTCTATGCCAGCCTTGAAAACTTGAAAGTTTCCAGACAATTGGGGTTGATCTACCATTTGCGTTTGCTGAGAAGGGAAAGGATATTTCAAGACAATTGGAGTCCTGGGGCGCCTTTCAGGAGACAAGAAAATTTGGCACATCGAGGAAAATCCTTGGTGTAATTATCATCATCACATATTAGGCAAGGATATTTAGGATTGTGCGTATAAGAATCATCAGTAGATAATTTTTTCGAATCCTATTTAGGGTTCTCGGATTTGGATTTTCCTTTTCTCTTTTTCTTACCTTTCGAGGATTTGTCTGCTACGGTAGATTGGACAAAATTTACCTCGAAGGTTTTACCAAGATTCTTCTGGTTACTGGAAGAAGTGGAGGGTGCAGCTACAATAGTGGACCTAGACTTCGAAGAAGTTTTAGGTGCACTACTATCAGCATGAGCCACTACCCCGATAGCGCAATAAAACAGAGGCGTAGCAGGAGATTGAGATGATACCAGATCAGTTAAAGATCGTGGCATGTCGGGAAAAAGCTCGTATAGAGTTCCAGATTGGGAAAATATAAAGTCAAGGTATTGGGCTTTGGAAATGTCTTCCTCTTCCGTGATACATCCACTCATGGAAAGATCTTTAGCAGTCCTGGAGACGAATGATTTCGTAAACCATTCACTCAAAAATTTATCGGGGATCTCGAATTTTATGAGGCAACGATGATTTCACCATTCGTGAATGTGATCCGAAATATGAGTAGCAGTTAATAGCTTCAATGAGGTGAGGAGGTGGGTGTCAGTTTCATACCGGACAAGTAACTGAGGAAAGCCATAGCCAAAGAGTTGAAATCAAATAAAATTCCTTGAGGGAGCTCAATATAACACTTGGCAGTAGTAATGATCAAAGTACATTGGAAAAGACGAAGACGGATAGAATCATCGACCCAAGAATTAGAAGAGCCCAACAAGTGGTACATCATGACATGGGTTTGGGCGTCTTCCCCATAATTTCCTTCAAATTTAGGATAATCTCCCGGGATTTTGGTTGGAACTGACGACCAATGCAACTTATGTTGGATGCGGTCATTTGTAATCTTTGACACATCCGACAGTTCCAATGTAGCCAAAAATGACAAGGGACGATGACGAGGAGAAAAAGGTCGAGGGTTCCAACCTGGTTGATACAGATTCTGCCCCTAACAAAGCAAATTTTGTCTTGAATACACATATTTCCCTCATTACTGGTAAGGACCTTACTGTAGTTGTTGCTGAACATAGGGAACCTTCTAAGGCTATTGGTAAATCCCTTACTAGATTTGAGGTTGCAGAGATCGCTATATGTAGGTTCTAGGGTGAGGTCCTTGCTTAACATGAGGTCGAGCTTGTGGTACCTGCTAAACATGGGGTTCAGCCTGTGGTCCTTGCTGAACCTAGGGTCCAACTTGAGGTCCCAATTAGGCTTATTGGTATTGAAGAATATGTTGATATTGAGCACCAGACTGAGGCCCAGGCTGGGGTTGCTGGTACTGACCATGAGGAAGTGGCTGGTACTGAGTACCATGTTGACCTAGAGGGAGATTTAGACCAGTTTGGGTGTAAGGACCAAACTGAGGGTTAGTCACAATAGCACCAACAGGGAGTTAGCGCTGTTGGACATACTGTTGAGAGGCGCTTGGTCGAGGAATATACTGATATTATACGTTCAACTGTTGAACATACTGATGAGGGATGTTAGGTTGTTAAACATACGAATATGGTACGTTCAATTGCTGAAGGGGTTGTTGAACCTAGGAATACTAATTTTGGGGTTGGTGAAAGACTAATGCGGCTGAAGTAGGTTTACCACTCGAAGGAATGGCACCTATGACAATGTTCACTGGTTGTGAAGACCATGCCCCACTTAGAATAGCATTAGGATGTCCCGCCCCAGGTATGGGTCCATAATTTAGTGGCACCCCACCCGAGAGGGGAGGTATGTAAAAAGGATTAGACTACCCCCCAGGCAAGGACGAAACTGTAGATTTTCGACTCAATGGTGGAACTGCAGTAATCGTAGATGGAAAAAAGGGGGTAGAGGATCCTATTGAAACAATCATTTGAACAATAGCGACTATAGGTAAAACAATAGGTTGAGACGTGTCAACCACATCTGAAATGAATGGGCTCGAATATGGGGGAATACTCGTTGACTAGATGGGATCCAAAAATAAATATGTGGCATTGGAAGCTCCTGAAATAAGATTTCCAAAAGAGGTATACCCTTGTGGAAGTGGAGATGAAACTTGACTAAAGGATATTTCGGTCCCACTTCCTAAATCGTGAGGCGTGCAACCGAAAAATTTACCTTCAGAGGGAAATACTAATGAGGAATATTTTGGGTTATAGGTGCTAGTAGTTTGCTGTAGAGTACTATGAGGAGCACTCACGTATGGGACATCATCAGAATTGGATGCCATTTCGTCAGGAAATAACTAACGGACAATAGAGCGAGATGCTACTGGAGAAGCATGAAGGTGAACTCCAGGTTGATCAAAAGGACTATAAGACTGTTGAGGAAAGAACACAATCAAATCAAAGAACATATTTTCAGAAAATACCATAAATTGTGCAGACGGTTCAGGGCTTTCCGGCTCAAAATATTCCAATGTTGTCCAAGGAGATTTGTCAGGTAGTGGTCGAGATGAAATGGGTTGTACACTGATGACAATATCGAGTTCGACACCTTGAGCTTCAAGGGGTCCAACTAGAAACTGGGGGACCTCAGGAGGAGGTTATTGAGATGCTTCGAAGGAGGGGCGAGGTGAATTCGACGATTCAGCCACAATGGCCTTTCAAAACAAGATCAAAGAAGGAAGAGGTGAAAATATCAAAAATTTACAATTTACCAAGCAATAATGAGGCTGGAGAACTGCACGAGTAAGATGTTTTCATGGGAAGTTTCTTTTAGAATAAAAAAATAATAAATAAAAAAGGGTATACTAGGAATAAAGGGTTACCAAGTATTCGTGAACTGTAATATACACCTTGGTGATAAATTATAGAAAAAATGACCAAGGACTTAACGTACTACAACCGATCTCCCTGAATGCTATGTTCGGTGTATCACATTTACAAGGCAGCCGACTCAGTTACTCATGATAGGCTTGACTCCTAATGGTGTCTCCCCAAATATATGTGACGGTAGGTGGGAGTCCAGTCCGTAGTAGTGTGGTCCAATGCATAACCGTTCGATGAGAGCGCCCCAAATATACTTATCATACATCAATATACTTCCATACGTGGGACGAGATATCACCCCCGGGCTCTAACGCAAACCGTTAGCAACATATCCTACATTTTATGATGCCATAACACGTCTCTAACCTAGAACTCTAAATTTTCTCGTTAGTTCCAAATGCTCCTTAAGGTAAATTGGGAAAATTTTAATGTTGATCTTGAGTTAAGTTTCAGTTTTTGGCTCAAAATCGATGTCACCTGAATCCTATGATGCAGGCTAATTGAAAAAAGAAAATATTTCCATTTCAATGAAGTCTGAACTATTTAGGGAAGAGATGCAAGAAAGAGTGCAATCAATGCAGCAAATAATGATTCCCCCCCTAAACTAGTTCAAAACTACGAAATGAAATTCTTTCTAATCGAATTCACTTTTCCCAAAAATGTAACTTATTGAAAAAATGAAAGCATTTCTCTTTTCCACTAAGATGCATAAAATTATATATATATATATTTTTAAACTTTTTACTTTGAAATGTAATCAAAATTAAAATGAATGAAATGAATGAAGAAATGAAAAAACAACACTTTTCACTTTTCTTTCAATCCAACGAAAATCAAAATCGCTTTAAAAAATACACGAATGAAATGCTTTTCACTCCCCACTTTTTTTTTTAAATGATAAAGACAAGCCAAATCAAAACTAAAATGAAAATGACTTTCAATTTATTTTGAATTCATAAAAAGACACTCTTCTAGACTTGTGAATCAAACAATTCGTGATCTTATGTTTGACACTATGTTGAAGGTAAGATCAGAAATTCAGTGATGACTAGTGCATACGACAAACTACTTCAAACCAAGTCAGAAGAAATGCGACAAAAGGTGTTTGAAATGGTGAAAATTTTCCAAACTCGCAAACAATTCAAAGAGACGAAAACACTCGCTTAAAGAAGACAAGAAAGTAAAACACATAGACAGGAGGTCACTAAGAGTCTATAGACATTCTTCAGGGGCCAGGACACACTAGAAAAAACAAGGGGAAACCCTAACTTTTCCTAGGTCAGAGATGATCGCTTCAGTGATAAGAAAAAGGGTGCTGAAATACAAATCAACGCGACTGTGCTATATAGAACAGCACAACAAAAAGGATTTTCACACCAAAACCAGAACTGACACAGTGAAATGACTATCAAACCCTATGCAAACTAACAGAGACCTAAGCAAGCTTAGATTTTAGTGATTGGTCAAAATGATCCAAGATTAGTCCGAGAAATTTAGGCTAAGAGGCTAAGCTCCCTAGTGGAGTCACCAATTCTGTTGTCAAGATAAATCCCCTTTGCGGACATAAACGATCTCTCTAGCCCTAGAGTGCATCTACCAAGTTGAGATACTTTCTAATGCAAATATTACTTAGCTAATAGTCCAAATGCGACAATAAAAGAGATAGAGGTACCTTTTTCCTGATGCTATGTTTGAACCCATTGATGATGACTTTGATCCACGATCCTTTTAGGCTTTCTCCTTGATACTGGTGGCACACAAATACTAGCGGTTGATCAAGAGGCAACATGAAATCCAATACATAATAATCATAAACATTAGCTATCTAGGAAATCAACGAGTACCATAATATTTGCATAAAAAATTTGATAAATATAGAAAGAAAACATCAGATGTTTTATTGATAGTATTAAAGGAAGATATTAAAACCCAAGCCTTGATGTTGGAGGCCTCCCTTTGGTGAAAATTAGAGTCCTTCACCGATGCTCTAAAGCATTCATTCTCTTGAAAAAATTAGGTGTTATCACAGTGCAATAATGTAAAGGGAACGAGAGTTCAGACTAGCCCAACAATGACCAACCTGTAGTGGAAGGATGGGGACCAATTTATAGGAAGGGATAAGAGGTTGGGAGCCCATGAAAGGATGAGGAAGGTCAAATTTCTAAGGGATAAACCCACATGGATGAGATCAAAGCTCTAAAATCAGAGCTCGACTCTATCACCACCGTTTAACAACCAACTCGCCGCCCTGGAACTTCTAGAGGTCGAAGCTTCTCCTCCATTTGAGGAAACACTAACAGAAAGGTATCAATGCGATTTACCAAGAAATAAGGGCACTAGAAATGCTAAGACATAACTATCAATCTGACATCAACACGAGCATGAAACTAGGAAATGCGGTGACCCAGAAAACTAGGGTTTTGACCAAATTCCTTTAGTAATCTTCCAAGGAAGTTTTCTTCGATTCTTCAGGGGATGCCTTTACATATTTCTTCATGGTGGAAACATTGCACAGGGCCTCTCATGGGGAACTTTAGGATCAGGGATGTGAAGTGAGCATGGTGAAAAATTACTGTGTAATAATTTATGGTCTATTTCTTAGCTGGGATTGGCTACAACATTTGAAGGGATTCATGGACACTGATCTAACTCATTTATTGTTACTCTGGAATGGAGAATTTAACCGAATCAAAATTAACAGATAAATGTATATGAAACATATGATCACTGATCCCAATGATGAAAATCAACCAACAAAACCAATTTATTTGACAATTGTTGATTCTTATTTGGTAATCTAGCTGTTGATCTTGCTGAAATTTATAATTTAGAACAATAGTAAGATCTAGATCTAGTTAAATCAATTGTTACTAGTTATCATGAGATAATTGAAATCAATGATATTTCTAATTCTGATGAGTTTTAGGTTTGGTATTTATATTTTGATGGTTCTAAATCAAAAGGTGGGGATGGATCAGGTTGTGTTCTTTTGGATTCCAAAGGCAACAAAATTTTTATAGCTTGTAGACTTGAATTTTAGTGTACGAATATTGTCGCAGAGTATGAGGCATTAATTCAAGGACAACAAATCGATATGGGAGTTAGATGTCTTAAATTTTATGGGGATTCTGAGATAATAATAAGACATGTAAAAAATACTATACATTGCCTTTTAGCTCATATGAAATTCTATCAAAACGAGGTATGGGATTTTATGTCAAAATTTTTGGCTCTCAATATTCAATCTGTATCTCGAACATCAAATCAAAAAGATGATTTGTTGGCAAATTTTGCTTCAAAATCAATTCTTATCGAAAATTTTAATATTAGTGCATTTTTTTTAACTTATTTTTAGACCTTCAGTACTATATACAATTTATAATTGGCGTGTGTTTGATGATGAAAAGCAGACCATCGATTTCATACATATGGAGGGAACCCTCAAGTATTCAGTCATTGATGAGGTTACACTTGAGAAAAATATACAAGATTTCTTGTAGAAAAATAAATAACAATCATTTGATGAACTTCTTAAAATGGTAAAACCGATACCTAAGTATGTTGGAAGGTTAGAACATCTCTACTATTTACATGATAGATTCAAAAGGTTAATTATAAGAATAATAATTCTATCATGTCAACTGAACTTATAAACCTAGGCACACAAGAATACCCTTAGTGTGTTAATTTAGGAGTCAATTTCTCACCCCAAGAAAGGGTTGATTTCATCCGTTTGTTCAAGAAATACAAGGATGCACTTGCTTGGACATATGACGATCTTAAGACTTTTTTCCCAAATATTATGCAACACACCATTCCTATAAAACCCCAGAGTAAACCTTTTCATCCAAATTTAGGAAGATGCATCAAAATATTATGAAACAAAAAGTTAGGAAGATGCATCCAAATTTGGAGTCAACTCTTAAACAAGAGCTAAATAAGCTCTTATCAGCCAATATAATTTTTCCTGTTAGAGACACAGTGGGTTTCCAATCTTGTCCCTGTTAGAAATAAAAATGGCGATATCCGTTTATGTTTAGACTTTAGAAATTTAAACCAAGCCTATGAAAAATATCATTATCTTGTCCCACCCATGGAACAAATTCTTCAGTGCATTTTAGGATCTGAGATATTTTCATTTTTGGATGGTTTCTCAGGATATAATCAAGTCTTGGTAAATCCAGATGAGCAGCTGAAAACCACTTTTAGGACACCATGAGGCACTTTTTCATATAGGAAGATGCCCTTTGGCTTGATAAATGTTGGGGAAAGTTTCCATCACACCACGGATATAGCCTTTAGAGGAATTATCGATGAATCTGTTGTCATATATCTTGACGATATCACCATTTTTTCAAAACATAGATCAGATCACGTCCAACATTTAAAAGTTGTATTTGAAAGATGTAGGAAAGCAAGAATCTCCCTTAACCTTGAAAAGTCATTTTTTGCAGTCACCGAAGGTAAATTGTTGGGATTTATCATGTCTAAAGTTGGAATTATGATTGAACTAGAAAGGATTCAGACAATTAAGTCTTTACTACCTCCCAATTCTAAAAAATTAGTCCAATTTTTGTTTGGTAAAATCAAGTTTCTAAAATGTTTTGTCCCAAATTTTTTATAAATTGTTAAACCCCTTCAGGATCTGGTAAAAACAACTACTATTTTTAGGTGGGGAGAGCCTTAAAAACATGCCTTTTACACTATAAAGCAAGATATTGTATAATTTCATGCTCTTATAAGCCCAATTTTTTCTAAGGAGTTCCTTTTATGCACTTTTTCTAGTGATTCAACTTATGTTGTTGTCCTTACATAGAAGGCTGAACAAAATGCAGAAATATTGGTTGCATTTATGAGCTCCTCATTTAAAGGAGCAGAATTAAATTATGCACAGGTTGAGAAAAAAGATTTCAAAGTTTATAAATAAGTCAATAAATTTCACTTTTATTTATTAAAATCAACGAGGAAAGTAATTGTACCTTACCCTGCGGTTAAGAACCTGTTTGTTCAAAAGGAATTTGGGGAAAAAAGAGCACACTAGATGATATCCTTGCAAGAGTTTGATCTTGAAATTACACATGCACATATATTAGAGGTTAAGGTCTTTGCAAGTTAGTTGTTGAATATGTTCCTCCCACTGATAATCATTTTGTCAATCATGATCAATCTCCTCTTGACAATAAAATTTCTTTTATTCAGAATGAAGTTTTTTGCGTTGATCAAAATTATGATTCTTGGTATGCATACATAAAATTTTATCTAAAAAATGGTACCACCCCATCTAATTTAAATTCAACCCAAATAAGGGAATTACAATTCAAATATTCCCCATACCAATTTATCGGTCAAGTTATTTTTAGGAGAAATTATGATGGAGTGTTTCTCCGTTGTCTTGAGCAAGAGGAAGCCTCTAAAATTATTCATGGAGTTCATTTAAGTTGTACTGGTGGCCACTTTGGTGGTCATACTACTGGTCAAAAAACATTAAAGGTAGTCTATTAATGGCCAACCTTGTTTAGGGATGCCCATGATTTAGTGAGAAAGTGTCAGACATGCCAAAAGGATGCTGTCAGATTGGGTAAGTTTACCTTTCCAATGCAACCTATTTCCATTGAAGCTCCCTTTCAATAATGGGGCTTAGATATTATAGTCCCTATTAATCCTATTCCATATCAACAACACAAATATATTATAACAAAAATATATTACTTTACAAGATGGGTTGAGGCAGCACCACTTCGTGTAGTGAATGTAAATCATGTTATAAATTTTCTTGAAACTCATATCATTTTAATTTTTTTCATTCCTCAATATCTGGTTTTTGATAATGCGTCGTACTTCTAATGACATGATCTAAATGAATATGTAGTCCATAAAGGCATAAATATTAAATACTCGAAAAACTACTATCCTAAAGGTAATGGTTTAGTTGGGTCATCCAATCAAAATTTGCTTAGAATTCTTAAAAATACTGTATCTGAAAACCAAAAAAATTACCATGTTGCTTTGTTTAACACATTTTGGGCTAATAGTATCATCCCAAACGCTGTCATTGGAAACTATCCTTTCTTTTTGGATTATGGCAGAGAAGTTATCTTGCCATTTCATATTTTATTTCCATCACTTCAACTGTCCCAAAATGTTCAGGAACTCAAATCGCCAACCATGGAAAATAGGATAAATGAATTAATAAGGTTGGAATAAGAGAGGCTTAGAGATAAGAATAAATTTGACCAACATAAAAAATTGGTAAACGTTGGTTTGAAAACAAATATTTCTCCAAGAGAGATTTTGAGGTTGGTGATTTGGTTTTAAAGTGGGAAAAAGCCCATGAATACATAGGAGAGCACGCCAAATTCCAAAAGTTATGGTTAGGTCCCTACGCTATTACAAAAAATTTGGGTCTCGACACATTTCGGCTACAGAACTTGGAAGGGTAGTCTCAGTCACTTCCTGTCAATGGTATTCTTTTGAAAAATTATTTTGCATAGTCCCTCCTATTAGACACTTGTACATATTTTCTCTTGATTTAAAATTTTATTTTTCTTTATTTTTGAGCGTTTTATTTTGTTTTCTTTAGAATATTTCATTCCACAGTAAATTTGTCTACAAGAAATTTTATAAGACTCTACGTTGTTATATTGTTATTTGTGTTAACTGATTGAAACATTTCATTCAATTCATTCCTCTCGATCTATAAATTGGAAAAGCAACTGAAATATGTTACAGGAAAATTTATGTTTCTGTTTTCCATAAAGTTAAAAGTTTCTTATTTATTTTGGGTTGTATCTTGATATTCATTTATGAAAATATATATTCTGGTTTCTTAATTCTGTAACTATATATTGCTCTTGTGTGTCTGCAGATTTGGTTGAAGGAAACATGTTCAATATCTGCCACTTAACTTTGATCTTAGTTGATCTTTTCCTTTTAATTTTCAAATAGAGATAACTGGTCCTTCCCAGTGAGCCGCCAATTTTTGGCAGTCCAACCCCTCCCATGTCATTCACTGCTGATGGTATGGGCCCCCCTCTCTGCTATTTTCAATTTTCAATTTTATTCTTGAGTTTTGTTTTTAATGCCTTCGGGCCGCTTGAGAATTTATTTTATTACACTTTAGGATTTATATTTTATTTGATAATATCTCACTAAACATCGATAATGTTATTCCCTAGGTTACAATCATCCATGCATTTGAACTCGCACATGACAATTATATGAAATAAATAGAGATTATTACAAAATTTCATAAATCCTGTAACAATTCTTTATGTATTGTTGTTAATGTCTTTTTTCTTTTTATCCTATGGTATTCTCGAATTCATATATGAAATTATTTGTTATAAAATTTTGGGACCTATCTACCTAATCCTAACCTATGTATTGAAAACATATTACGATGGTGGTATGATTATTATTTAAACCTATACTTTACCTAGCACCTAACAGAGTATGACTTGAAACATATGTCCAAAACCTAGATCTAAACATCATAATTATATTTCAAACCCTATCGAATTAGTTTATGTTCACAAGGATTGGGAAATGGGATTATCGAGGCGATTAGAAGTGGTGTTATTATGATGGAGGTCAGCATGTACACCTGTTGGTCGAGATTTCAAGCCCTGTCATGACTGTACCTCATTATTCATTGCTCAAAGTAACTAAAGTTTTCTAAGCCCATTCCATTTGTTGTCTTTGTTAATCTCTTATGGGTTTCGACTCTCTCGATAATGAGTTAGGGTTTTGAGGGTTTTTTGATTTTACAGTCATATTGTAATGTAGAAAGGTAGTATTATCTCACCATGTCATGAGTGTTTTGATTTGAAACCTTGGTAATTGATATGTTAGAAGCCTATGAGGACTGTAGTTAGTTGTTTTAGAGTGCTTGATGGGCCTCTAAATTAGACACAAATTAAGGCCCATCTAAGATTTCTTGGGAACATAAAGGCTATATTAAATATCTCCTTCTACACTTAATAATGTGTTTTTTTTTATAACCTTTAATATGTTCTTAGGAAGGTTTAGATATAATTTCACATTTGTGCCTAATATTATTTATTTTTGAATAATATTGTGAGAATATTGCGTAGATTATGAAGATTTGGAGGAGGAGATAATCTAAGGACTTGATCCCCACTACAGGAGAATAAATATTGGATAATAAATGAAAAAAATATCATGAAATTATTGACAAATTTCAGAGTTTCAATGATTGAGAAAATCTAGGAATGTGTTCCTTGTCATTTAATGTAGATTCCTAGTGTTGGGAACCAGTTCCACTATTTGAGGGATTTTGGAGAGGAAAGCTACCTCCTTTCAAGGATAATTATTCCGCATCAATTTTTAGAAGTACCAATTCGAATTTTCATTTAGAGGCATGTATTGTTTAGTCTTCTTGTGGAAAAAACTTGTTGTTTAGTAGCTCCATTTTCATTTCTTGCAGGGATGTACTTGGATTGATTCAAATAATGAAGTTTGGTGCCATTTTTAGCTTCTAAAGCTTGGTTTCTTCCATAGGACTCTGAGCCTCCTTGGGCTTGGTCATCCCAGGAGCTCCAGAGCCCTCTTACACAATTTACTTATGTCATTTGAATGAGTTTTTCACTTGCATATCTTGTTTATGCATTTACTATTCGTGCTTCTTTTGCTGTAGGTTATATTCGTTAAATGATTGAAGTGAGTTGTTTCTGATGTAGGGGCATTAGGCCCAAGACAATATTTTGTATATAGATAGACATAAGGGGTCTTATATTTTACTTGCTCATGTAATTATTGAATAAATTGAGTGATTTTAGTTAAATGTAGAGAGAAAAATTTGTAACTGCCCTCGAATGATTCGTGGTCATATGAAAAGATTCAGTTTAAGTTCTTTAGGATTTAGTCTAAAGTTAGAAAATTGGGAATTTGAAGAGTTTTTGAGCTGTTAGAGGAGTTGAGTCGATTCAGTGGTTTTTGTATAAAAATAAGCCTAAAAGGCATAATAGACAGACCTGCATAGGGCTGCATAGACCTGCATAGTGCTGTAGAGTAGAGGCATGGTAGTAGAAGGCCGTTTGAATTGAAGATCTGGCCAAGGCAGGGAGTTTGTAAGTAGTTTCATTATACAGATGAATGAAGAAATTGTTTTAAGTACATGTGCTTTGACAGACTTAATTTCTCTGTGGAAATGTCCTGAATCTCTGTGATTAATTGTGTGAATAATCTCTATAATTGAGTTGAATGATGCCCTGTGTAATGGGTTTCGAATTCAATAGGCCATGGTATAAGAATGCATGGACATACTCAGTTATTCGGGGTTTTATAATACTCTGTATGTAATTGAAGAAATTGAAGGCATTAGGATATCTCTCTGTGTGTATGAAATTAAGACTCTGTGATAGGGCTAGAACATGCTCTGGTTCAGCAGAAGAATCGATGTCAAGGGTTTAGAATTGGGCTTGTAGGTAGAATGAGGAACTTGTTTGAACTCTGTGTAGAGATGTTTTCGGTAACAAGTCTCTGAGGTTCGTATCCAGTTGTGAATAGATATATGATGAAATTACAATGAATAAGGCTCCACTTGTGAAGGGAGAGTCGATTTTAATATCGATTCATGTTTTGATTTCCACATAGAGACTTTGCTGTAATGGAGGCACAGGTCCTTTCGATACTAATCGAATGTTGAAAAGAGGGCTGTGTAATGAACCCCCACTCTAAAAAACCTAGAGCGAAGCAGTTAGATATCACAGCGTTAACATGTGAAGAGGCAAATTGGAATTAGACTGAAAGGAGGTGGAATTCAACATGCGAAAGGACGCGATAATAAAAACCAACTTTGAAAAGTTGGCGGAACCCCGAGCCAAAAGGGAACGGAACTCTGACTTGAATGAACAGTAAAGGCAGTCTTCGGAAGGAAAACCGGTAGTATCGCGTTATTGAAAGGTGGTAAGAGAAACCATCCAAAAAAACGCGATCTATGTCTTTCTCTGACACGTGGCTGTGGGCAGTTTTCAAAAACAACTCTCATCGCGTAACTTCTGAGCGTTAACGCTCGGACGTCAAAAAAACGTGATATGCGTTTATGCCCATTTGATCTGAGATTGGAGCGTGACATAGGCTAGGCCGTCGGATCCGTTCGACATTTAAACCAAGGTGCGTTTATTTGAGTTGTGGGACCGGTAGACTTTAACGTCTATTGGATTTTGTATTGATAAATGGTTAATTTGCAAGCGGGAGTTGAAGGCTTATGGTGGGCCCTGATGTCTTTTGATGTGACGATTGTATAACTGTGAGGCCTAACCAATAGTGGGTAATGGTTGTTATGGTCGAGCATTAATGTATTAAGAACTGTGTTCTAAATCACAACAAACAGTTAACATAACAAGCGTATGTATGTATTGGCCAAAGACATATGTGGGAATGTATAACGTGCATGAGTGCTGGTGTTAAGGTCAAGCTTGGTAAGTTAAAAAGGAAAAGGGCGCATGTATAAATAATTGAGTCGGAACCTCTAGCTTCAACCAAGGTCAAAGGATAGTTGCAATGAACTGTTCTGTGAACATTTAAACAAAACCACGTATATATGTAATTTGGCTATAAGTGGAGGGTTGATAAGGGAGTTAACATGATATGAGAACTCCACATATGAAGATTGATGGGTTTATATGAAATATGGGTTTTAACCTTAGGCCAACGAAAAATAGAGCTCTCGCCTATAGAAGAGTCATAAGAGGGTGGATTGTATGGTTTCATAACCAAGGGAGGAATTTAATTTAATATCTCAATCTCAGATTGAGATATTAAAACACACAGATATATTTAAATTGCTAGTTCAAGAGATTAGAGCAAGTGAGCTTGCCCAGACTGTGGATTTGGTTGGGAAATGAATTTAGAATGCATTCTATACACATAATTGAGATAGACTAAGTAGGGACCGTGGGTTTTACCCAACACCATGTGGTATCAGAGCTCGAATTAGAATAGCCCTTTGAGAATTAATTTTTGAAATGCACATGTACTGAAACAGTGATGATAAGTTTTGATTTTAAATATGTTTAACAGAATTTGCAGTGAAGGTCTCCAGATGTGCAGAATCTGGAGTTGAAGACAAAGTATCTTGAAGATTGCAGTAGATAGAGGTGCAGTGCAGGTGAAAGAAGAAGCAAGATCATTCAAGGATCTTGGGAGGTGAGTTGATGAACCTTATTTGACTCTGGTTTGAAGGTATTGTTTGCATAATGCAGAGTGCAAGCAATTGAGGAAGAAATCTCAGTAGAAGCATATCACAGCTTTGAGAGCAGTGATAAAAGAATCCAACAGAGGATTCTGAAGTGAAGAAGAAAGTGTGGCAGAACCTGGAAGATTCCCACCAGAGGTTGGATGAAAGAAGAACATATGTGTTCTTGAGAAGTTGCAGAGTGAAGCCTAGAGAGAGCAAAAGAAAGTGCTCAGAAGGTTCCAGCAGATAGGGGACCAGTACTTGCCAAAAGCCGGATCCAAAGGAAGGGATTGGTGAGGTAAGTTCCAGCAAGAGAGCTTGTTTTTGCAGAGGCTTAGTGCAGCTTGTGATTGAAGAACTCATGGAGGAGAAATTGGGTACTGATAGCCATAACAGAGATTGCATAGGTTCTGAGAGAAGCCACAACAGAAGAGTGAGGGAAGATGCCAAAGCAAATGGAATGAGGAAGAGACTCATTGATGAAGAATATTGGAAAGAGATAGCTGAGGTCAGCAAGCAGCTTTATGAGCTGGAGAGGATGATAGAGGAAAACCAGAGAGTTGGCTGGCTCATGAAGAAAGAGGTGAAGTGGCAGAGGCTACAAATGAAGAGAGAGCAGATGATAAATGCTCAGCAGAAGGAGAGATTGCTCAGAATGATTGAGTATTTGGAGAAGGACTTGAAGACTGAAACTTCAAGTGAGACCAAGGGGTCAAATGGCCTTACATCTGAAAATTTTTGTATGTTTGCAGGGAAGACATGTAGAGGTGAACAAACTGCTGATGTTGTCACTAAGAAGGAAAATGGAACAGCCAGATGTTTTGAAAATGTCCATGCACAGTTGGAGAAAGGTTCTGCTTTCCAACATATTGGAAGCAGAGGAGATTTAATTTGTGAGGATGGCCAGAAGCTGGAAATTGAGAAGTCAATTGGACAACTCAAGGAGACTAAAGAGAATACCATTGAAGAATATCTGAAGTGTATAGGAGACTTGGAACAGCAGGGAGATTTGATGATTAAATCATCAAAGGAGACCATGAGGTCTTATGGTTTTATAACTGACAAGTTGTGTGTGAATGTAGGAATTGATGAAGACAGTTCATATGATGAAACTGTGACAAATGAAGCTGAAAGTTTCCAAGCCACATATGATGATTACCTTTCGGATGAAGATCAGATTGAATTGCAACAACAGAATGAATTCATTAATTCCTTGTTCAATGAAAGGGATTGCTTCAATGAGGATAAGACAACTATGTATGATGATGATCAATTTGTTGTTAATGCTGATGATGACAAATTGTTTCATTTGAATGGCCAAGTGAAAAGTGATGGACTGAAAATTGAAGTTATTGCAGAAATGGAAGATCATAATTCTATTCTGATAAAGGCTGAAGAGATGGTGATAGCAGGAAACTTGACTTATGATAGAAAGGAAGCTAGTGAAGACTGTGAAGATGTTTTATTAGATGAGATGACAGGAGTGTTTCATGGGTTAAGTGTTCTGCAACAGAGGATAGAAACACAGAGAAAGGGTGTTCAGATTGTAAAGGCAGAGGTGACTGAGAATGAGAGAGTTCATTTTTATGAACTAGTGCAGAGAGACATCCTTGAAGAGGATGATGCGGAGAAGGGACTAACTGACAGTCTCAAGGATTGGAATCAACATACTGATGTGCTGATTGAGGAGAAAAGAAATTCGGGACAACATACTGAAATGCTGGCAGAAGAGAGAAAATCATTGAGGCCTTGTGATTTTTGTTTTGACAACTGTTTTGTGAATGCAGATCCTGTTGATGCTGGAGAAAAATTAACACCATTGGGCAGTCAATTAATGGAGGAAAGAAATTCTGTGGAAGATTTTAGTCCATGGAATGGAGAAATTGAGTTGTTGGAGATTATACTGAATCAACAGGATTCAATGCAGAGAGGAGAGCCTCAACTTCAGAATTGGGGATTGCAGAATGTAAAAACACAATGGAATGAAGACAATGAAGATTTTCTGAGTCTCAGAAAGGACTTATAATTGCTGAAAGAAGAATTGGTGACTGAAGCATCAACTGAGACCATTGGGTCTTGTGTTTTTAAAACTAATAATTTGGCTATGTTGACAGAGACTGCAGAAGACAATCCATCTCTTGGAGTTGTCTTGAATGAAGATGGACTGCTGAAGGAAGGTGAGGCTATCATGTCTCATATGAAGAAACTTGTCATTGATGAAAAGGAGGAGCTAATTTGATTGATTGATCAAGAGCAGACTATGGGGAAGATTTGTAAGTCTGCTACAGCTGTAGAAAATTAGAGTTTTACTCTGATAGAAGATGAAAATGCAAAGCTGGAAGAACTTGATTTGATTGGAAGAATCAATCAAGAAGATAAAGGACAGTTGCTAAAAATTGTCAAGGAAGAAGAAGAAGAACATGCTGAATTCAAATTGCAACATACTGATGATGTGAGACAAAAAAAAAATGAGTTGTTGAATTGTTTGCAGAAAACACTCAGAGAAGAGAATGGAATGTTAGAGCAACAAATTGAAGTGTTTCCAGAGGAGGAAGAGACACAAGGATCTTGTGACCTTGATGTTTGTCTTATGATTGCAGGTACTGATGGAAGGACTAAGGCATGTTTAGTCTAGAAGAAGAAAAGAGATGATGATAATGACTGGCAATTTAATTACCAGTCTGAAGAACTGTTGAAGTCAGAGAGAGGAGAAATTGTCACATTTGACAATCAAGAATAATTTTTCTGTAGCAGAAGAAAAGAGGGTATGGATGATTGGGTGGCAGTAAGCATAGGAGTAAGAAGAGCTACAGACACAGCTAAAGTAAGCATGGCAGTAGGAAGAACTACAACAAGCAGCAGTAAGAGTCAAGTAAGTGTGAGAGTTCAGAAAATAAGAACTCAGCAAGGAGAAGCAAGGTTTGAGTTTCAACAATCAAGAGAAAGCAGTATCCAGCAGTCAGAAGACAGATTAGACAGAGAAATTGAATTTATAAGAGAGATGATGGTGAAAGTGTCTCAGAGAAAGATATCAGCAAGAAAACAAAGGAGCAGCAGCAGCAAAAGAAAGACCGAAAGAGAATGCAAAAGTGTAGCTAGTGGAGCAAGACAAAATAAGATATGGAAGCCTGGAGGAATGCAAAAGAAGAATTTTGCAATAGATGAACAGCTACAGAACAAAGTGTGGGATCCAGGTAGACAAATATGAAAGCACATGATCAGGAGATCATGAACCATTTTAACCTGGGGAGTCTGATGCAAGGGCATTAGGCCCAAGACAATATTTTGTATATAGATAGACATAGGGGGTCTTATATTTTACTTGCTCATGTAATTATTGAATAAATTGAGTGATTTTAGTTAAATGTAGAGAGAAAAATTTGTAACTGCCCTCGAATGATTCGTGGGAATATGAAAATATTCAGTTTCAGTTCTTTAGGATTTAGTCTAAAGTTAGAAAATTGGGAATTTGAGGAGTTTTTGAGCTGTTAGAGGAGTTGAGTCGATTCAGTGGTTTTTGTATAAAAATAAGCCTAAAAGGCATAATAGACAAACCTGCATAGGGCTGCATAGGCCTGCATAGTGCTGTAGAGTAGAGGCATGGTAGTAGAAGGCCGTTTGAATTGAAGATCTGGCCAAGGCAGGGAGTTTGCAAGTAGTTTCATTATACAGATGAATGAAGAAATTGTTTTAAGTACATGTGCTTTGACTGACTTAATTTCTCTGTGGAAATGTACTGAATCTCTATTATTAATTGTGTGAATAATCTCTGTAATTGAGTTGAATGATGCCCTGTGTAATGGGTTTCGAATTAAATAGGCCATGGTACAAGAATGCTTGGACATACTCAGTTATTCGGGGTTTTATAATACTCTGTATGTAATTGAAGAAATTGAAGGCATTAGGATATCTCTCTGTGTGTATGAAATTAAGACTCTGTGATAGGGCCAGAACATGCTCTGGTTCAGCGGAAGAATCGATGTCAAGGGCCATGATTTAGGACTAAATGTATGAAGGGTTTATAATTGGGCTCGTAGGTAGAATGAGGAACTTGTTTGAACTCTGTGTAGAGATGTTTTCGGTAACAAGTCTCTGAGGTTCGTATCTAGTTGTGAATAGATATATGATGAACTTACAATGAATAAGGCTCCACTTGTGAAGGGAGAGTCGATTTTAATATCGATTCATGTTTTGATTTCCACGTAGAGACTTTGCTGTAATGGAGGCACAGGGTCCTTTCGATACTGATCGAATGTTGAAAACAGGGCTGTGTAATGAACCCCCACTCTACAAAACCTGGAGCAGAGTAGTTATATATCATGACGTTAACATGTGAAGAGGCGAATTGGAATTAGACTGAAAGGAGGAGGAATTCAACATGCGAAAGGGCGCGATAATAAAAACCAACATTGAAAAGTTGGCGGAACCCCGAGCCAAAAGGGAACGGAACTCTAACTTGAATGAACAATAAAGGCAGTCTTCGGAAGGAAAACCGACAGTATCGCGTTATTGAAAGGTGGTAAGAGAAACTGTCCAAAAAAACGCGATCTATGTCTTCGTTTGACACGTGGCTGTGGGCGGTTTTAAAAAACAACTCTCATCGCGTAACTTCTGAGCGTTAACGCTCAGACGTAAAAAAAACGCGATATGCGTTTATGCCCGTTTGATCTGAGATTGGAGCAGGACATAGGCTGGGCCGTTGGATCCGTTCGACATTTAAACCAAGGTGTGTTTATTTGAGTTGTGGGACCGACATACTTTAACGTCTATTGGATTTTGTATGGATAAATGGTTAATTTGCAAGCTGGATTTGAAGGCTTATGGTGGGCCTTGATGTATTTTGATGCGAAGATTGTATAACTGTGAGGCCTAACCAATAGTGGGTAATGGTTGTTATGGTCGAGCATTATTGTATTAAGAACTGTGTTCTAAATCACAAAAAACAGTTAACATAACAAGCGTATGTATGTATTGGCTGAATACATATGTGGGAATGTATAACGTGCATGGGCGTTGGTGTTAAGGTCAAGCTTGATAAGTTAAAAAGGCAAAGGGTGCATGTATACATAATTGAGTCGGAACCTCTAGCTTCGACCAAGGTCGAAGGATAGTTGCAATGAACTGTTCTGTGAACATTTAAATAAAACCACGTATATATGTAATTTGGCTATAATTCGAGGGTTGAGAAGGGAGTTAACATTATATGAGAACTCCACATATGAAGACTGATGGGTTTATATGAAATATGGGTTTTAACCTTAGGCCAACGAAAAATAGAGCTCCCGCCTATAGAAGAGTCATAAGAGGGTGGATTGTATGGTTTCATAACCAAGGGAGGAATTTAATGTAATATCTCAATCTCAGATTCATATATTAAAACACAAAGATATATTTAAATTTCCAGTTCGAGAGATTAGAATAAGTGAGCTTGCCTAGATTGTGGATTTGGTTGGGCAATGAATTTAGAATGCATTCTATACACAGAATGGAGATAGACTAAGCAAGGACTGGGGGTTTTACCCGACATCAGTTTTGCAGGTTATTTATAGAGTCACAACAATGATGCATCCTTATAAAATCTTTGAAAAGTCATCCTCATCATTTAGCTACTTGGATTGGGTTACTAGTTCACGAATCTAGGATTTCTGGAATTTAGTCCCTTTTAGCAAAATAGTAGTAATTTTATGCTATTTTTTAAAACGTGTTAATAAGATTCATTTGAGTTTATTCCATTTGGATTAGGTCATAAAAAAAATTAAAGTTAATAAAAATATTTACTCCATTTTATTTTCACTTGATTAGGTTAGGAATTTGATAGGTTAACTAGTCCACTAGTTCTTGAAATTCCAGTTTTTTGACTAGTAATGTTCTGCTATTTTTTAGCACATGTTAACAGGGGTATTTTGGATTGATTCCACTTGGAATGAAGTCCACGGACATCCTACTTAATAAAAAAGTTTGTACCATACCATTTCCATTTGATTTACTTGGTCACTCGATTATTTATCTCTTCTTGTAGCACCTACAAGACTTCCTGTAGCAACTTCCTTTATCACTCCTATAACACGTGTAAACTTGACCAAAGTTGCTTCCAAAGCTTGGTTTTTGTCTCTTAGGCTTGAATCATGAACCCTAGGATATAAATCCATGATTCAGGAAGAATAAAAACCACTTAGGACATGAATGTTTACAAAGTATATTAGACCTATTTATATGAATTCATACTCTTAGGATTTCAATCACAAATTGTTGATTAATTTCTTTTCAAAGTAACATTTCCATTTCTACAATTAGTTTAAGATTTGATTTCATGAAATTCAATCCATTACATCAGATCAACTAAATAAGGACAAATTGTGTGCTACACATATAGTTCCGACACCTCTTAAGTTTGTACGAACCCCGAGTTCATAATTAAAGTTGGTAGCCTTGGAAGTTGCAACATTCTTGTTGCAATACTAAGGCTCATCACTATTGTCTAGTTCGAATTCTTCAAATTGTTCCAAGGACATAACCAGGAAGTTACTAAGGATTTTGCAACCTCTTTCAATGAATGTAGAGTTAGAATATGGGACATTTAGTTTACAGTTGATCCCGAGTTCATTGTTGAAGTTTCCTGTCTATCTCTCAAAGGTGAAAAATGGTCAAAGACCAAGATAATTAAGAGCGTTCCCTATAATAGATTGTTGGAAAAAACATGATATACCTATAACATTAAATATATGTCGATTACCCATTTAAACCCAAATGAAAAAACATGTTACTATTTCTCAGAAGTCACATAACAAGTGAAGGTCACTACAGTTTGGTGTTTTTGTATCATAGTATACTTTTAATGGTTTTTGGGATACCCTTTGAATATTTCTCATTTCTTGTACGTATCACTGGTTAAGACAACTTCGACATACCAAAAGTGACATAATGACCACTATCTGATTCATCATGGTTTAATTTCAATTTTGGTAAAGTTTCAATTAAGGAAATAGGGTTAGAGTGGGAAATTTTCCTTCTAAAGAATGGTTTTGTTGACAAACACCAACCCAAGGAATTTTTCCCTCAGGTGTCTTCAAAACCAGATATAGAAATTGATAAATCTTCTGTCGATTCCTTAGGAAACGACACCCATGCTAGTGACCCTGAGTCTGTTTCAAAACCTATGGCTTCGGGGGAAAGGGAAAATGAAAGTTCAGGGCCCGAAACCCCAGGTTTAAGCCACAATTAGAATAATAATCCTATGGTTGAGAAGGGTGTGGTTTGAAAGGTGTCTCGGTCGATGGGGTAAACCTGCATCTAATAAGCACAAGCCCTAGGTCGACTCTTTCGGTATCGACCCTACAACAAAATGCATAAATAATTAGTCTAATCAAGGTATCAATACACATATAAATGACAAATTGTTAAATAGGAAAATTTCCAGGATGCTCCGTAATAGGAAAAAACCTCCCTGTGACGTGAATAATGTAGATCTATAGGAAAATAAACCAAAGAAGGTTAAGCTAGAAGTTATTCAGGATCAAGGTTCTCCCCACAATACTGATAATTCACCCTATTTGAAGAACAAATAAAACATATTTGCTTCTGAGGAACTGCTATATTTCTATTGGCACCAACAATACTCACTGAGTGTTCCACAACTCACCCATCAAATTGAACAATTGACCCAAGAGAATTAATAGTAAAGGGCTGCTTGTAATTGTTATACAAATTCCAAGTAGCATGAGTCTACTCAGTTAGTTGAAATCTCCTAGGGATCAAACACTCACATTATAGTAAAGTATGCCAGAGTCAAGTTGGTTATTTCTCATGGACTAGAGAGCACTAAATAAAGTTTTTAATTGATATTTCTTTCAGATTGATCTTGAGGTAAGATTTATTGTTATTTTTAGTTTTTTGTTTAATAAATTAAAAAAAAAGATGTTACAGAATTCTAATTCTGTAAAAACCTTATTTACCTGTCACTATTTTTAACTATTTGTTATAACAAGTGAAATCACAGGTGAAATATGTTGTCACTCTACTTGCGAGACACACCTAATTGAATTGGAACATGTTCCCAGATATTTTCATGTTATTTGTCTTTAATATTAGTTATTTTATTATCAACCATCTGCCCTAACAAACAAAATACTGTTTAGTTATATTTTTCATTATATTGTTTTTAAGTTTGAATTCTAGAAGGATGTGATGTATATTCTAATTGCCTATAAAAAATCCTTATTTTTTGAAGCAAAGTGGGGGGACATGAGAGAGATGAGAAAGGCATTATTTTGAAAGTGAAGTGTTTATTTTTTGACCATGGAATGAATGACAATTTCACACATGTTGATGTGGTTCGATTCCATCAATGTGTTGTATTTTATTATTTCCATAGCCATAGTTTAAATTTCATAATATCTTTTGGTTTATGGAACACATTAGTGTCTATTAGTTGACTTTTTGCACTGAAAATCAGATGCTTTTAACACATTTATATGTTGTTACAATATATCTACTCAAATTTGTATAATTGATCAATTGTTCATCTCCAGTGGTTTGTGCCCTAAGAAGAATGATTTGATTTTAATGGTTGGATTAGCTTGATTAATGTTTGATTAATTCTATTGTTGTTTTCCAGAGCCTCTATTAGGGATATCACAATGAACGTTATCTACATTATTCCTTGTGATATCGATTTGATGATTATCTGATTCAATTCGTTAATCACCAATGAAGTTGTGAATTGTTAAAAAATAGATCATTCAATGTTTGTTTTCTCTATCGCTTATAAGCCTTGGCCAAGCAGTAACTGTAAGTTAGAGTAATTAAATTATTTTTTATGTCTTATCTTAGTGTTTAATTGATTCAAAAAAGAAAACATTGTTTTATGTTGTGTTTAATTAATAGTATGAACTGTTTGTTTTTATTACAATTGTTCATTCTGTTCTTTACTACATTAAGAAAAGAATTAACTTTTCTTTCTGTTAATAGTATAATTTTTCTTTGATTGCTTTCTTCTTAATATTTTTTGTTACATCATAACAATTTCATTTCTTTATATTGTGCTAGTTACATTCAGTTCTATCCTTATTTTATTATTGTATTATATTACTGTAAATGTTGTAATATATTTTCTATTTTTTAATAGCAAACTATTTTTTATTATATATTTTACATTTTCATTAGAGTTTCACTAACATAACTTAGAACACTTAGGTATTATTTAACTCAAATTGGGAAAACCATAGGCATACTTTAGTTCTAGGACATTTTCTTGGTTTTTATCCTTCATAAGAAGAGGAAGCCAAAGGCCAATGAAGCCTTAAAACTCATCAAGAATGATTATCCAAACAACTGGGGTTGTATGAAGAGACTTGGTTTGGGTTGTCTCTCCCTTGTTGACATAGGTGTGTCAATGCTCGTGTCAATAGGGTGGTAGGTGATGTGTCATGTTTTCAAAGTTTGTGCAAGGGGCCGTTTTTGTAGGCATATTCCCATGTTAATAATTATGTCAGAAATCAATGGTTGATGGGATATAGAGCCACTTGGCCGAAGGGTCCAGGCTACACATATTTGTGCCAGTTGAAAACATATTGGGGTGGATAGGTCAATGTGTTATACCCAAAACTTGGCGTGATCAATTGGTATGTTTGAAATTGGCCTTGGGTGCAGGATGCAGTAGGCCATGGTCTTAACCCTTGAATCATACACAATTAAGGAGCCAAGACTTAAGAGAAACACAGAGAGAGCTACTGAAACAAGATCATAAGAACGTGTTAGAAAAAATATTTTCCTCATTTATAAAGGGATTGGTGTCTCCACGTAGTTTCTTGAAAAAGATCAACTGGTTGGTACTTATGAAGAGTGGGAGTTGGTGCTTGATCCAAAAATGAAATGAAGGTATTACTGAATGAATTGAAAGTTAGTTTATGTATTCTTATGCAACATATTGAAATTGTGAAAACACATAAAATTGATATAAATTTGCAGCAAAAGAAAATAATTGAGACTGAAAATAGAAGTAATAAAAATAAGACAAGTTGATAATGGAGTTCACCCCACCTGGGCTACGTCTCCGGGTCCACTTCCAGTGTGACCAACTTATTAATATGCTAAAATTCTCAATTAAATATTCTTACAAGCTCCAAAATAACAAAAAAAATGCTTCCAATGCGTTCAGAAAAGCTAAAAATCCCTGTTTTGGCTTTTGAAACGCTCAATTTGGCCCTTAAATGACCAAATTAGGAAAAAAACTGTGTCTCCCTGCAAATTAAGAGAACTTGGACCTGCAAATTTTACGGCAAAGGCCTTTGTGGCTCAATGGTGGAAAAACCCTAGGTTGGGGGTTCTATCCTCATTAATTGTGATATGAGGGTAGTGGTTATGATATATTCAACATACATTAATTTTTTCGAAGGTTTTCCACCCCACACCATAAACATAAGCAATATATAACTTAAAAAATTAATGGCCCGTAGGCCTACTCAATCAGCATGAATTTGCTAGCAAAAAATCTCGGCGGTTAGAAAAATCTGATAGTTATGGAAGAGCCGCCAACAATGGCGGCCTCCGCCCTTTTTTTATTCGTATCTCGAATCCTTAGAAAACAAATATAACCGGCGGAGATTCATTTAACAAGGAGCACATGTTAGAAAAATCTGATAGTTATGGAAGAGCCGCCAACAATGGCGGCCTCCGCCCTTTTTTTATTCATATCTTGAATCCTTAGAAAACAAATATAACCGGCGGAGATTCATTTAACAAAGAGCACATGTAGCTCAATGATAAATCACTACACTCAATAGAGTGGATGTCATGGGATCGAATCCCGTCTAGTTCGTTGGATCTCTTAACAAACTTTTGACCAACTGAAATAGGCCATGTGTTGCCTTTTGATAGGGCCACGTGTCACCTTGTGGTTGGTATAAATTCAACCAATCACGTGACAAAACTTGTGGAAACCTGGATGCACCATGTGTCAACTATAACCTTGACTATTGAATTTGACTATGAGTGTTGACCATTGACTGTTGAACCAGGAGTGTTAATTGTTGACGTTAATTGTAGCTCAATGATAAATCACTAGATCAATAGAGTGGATGTCATGGGATCGAATCCCGTCTGGTTTGTTGGATCTCTTAACAAAATTTTGACCAACTGAAATAGGCCATGTGTTGCCTTCTGATAGGGCCACGTGTCACCTTGCGGTTGGTATAAATTCAACCAATCACGTGACGAAACTTGTGGAAACCTGGATGCACCATGTGTCAACTATAACCTTGACCATTGAATTTGACTATGAGTGTTGACCATTGACCGTTGAACCAAGAGTGTTAATTGTTGACCTTAATTTGTTGACTTTTTCCATGTTTGACTTGAACTTTGACTTTGCATAACTTGTTCATATGGAGTCCTTTTTCAGGTTCAAGTTGCATTGGAATCAGAACGGATATCTCTACTCGTTGATATTGGTTTCATATGCATTTGATAACTTCAAATTTTGAGCATTTTCTGAAACTTTGAGCATGTTTTGGATCCTCCAGATCAGTGCTTTAAAGAAAAGAGAGGTTGGAGCCTCCCATAGGTTGGTGCCTACATAATATGATGTAAAAATAAGTTAGCACTTGCATTACATAAAAACAAAAATATTGGTGGTTTTCTCCCTTTATGGGTTTCCATGTATATACGATGTTTCTAAGTGTTTCTTATGTGTGTGACGTTGATAGTATTGTTGTGTATTGATTTGATGATTAATTGCTGAATATATAAATAACTCTACTCATTATTAAATAAGTTGGCTAAAAATGGTTAGATGTTATAAAATACCTATTCACCCCCCCCTCCTCCCCCCACCCCTCTCGGTATTTTCCTATTTTCCAACAAATGGTATTAGAGCAGGTTCCTTCAACATCAATCTAGCAAATAGAAGTAAAATATAAACCTAAGACATTGTCGACTAGAAAGGATGTTTTACTAACAAAGCTACACTTTTTAATGGAACAAACTATCCCTTATATAAAGTGAGGATGATGACATATCTAAGGTCCCTTGGTGTAGATTTTTGGGATGCAATGGTGAATAGCTATGAAAAGCCGCCTGTATTGGTGTAGAGAGAGGACAAGAGTTCTGATTTAATGCCAAAGCAATGGATGCAGTCCTAAGTGGATTTCCTTAATCAAAATTTGTTAAAGTTATGCACTGTAATACTGCAAAAGAAATGCGTGACAAGTTAAGGAACAACTATGAAGTTGATGGTAAGGAAAAAATGTCTAAACTACAAGTCTACATAATGCAATTTGAGTCACTAAAAATGAATGATGATGAGGATATAACAAATTTTTTTCCTTCAAGTCAATGAAATAGTGAATGTTATGATAGGTATTGATGAAACTATAAAGGAGTCCACAATAGTTCAAAAAGTGTTGAGATATCTTCCTGCCAAATTAATAATAAGGCATCATCTATTGAGGATATGTATAACCTTGAAAATTTAACAATGGATCAATTACTTGGAACACTAACAACCTATGAAATGAGAAATACGCAAGAAAAATATACATCTACAAATGCAACATTTAAAGCAGATAGGAAAACCAAATATGACCAAGAATTCTCAAGTTCTGGATCAAATGAAGAAGAGGCTAAGTTTGTCAGAATATTGAAGAAAGGAAATGGAAAATATAAAGGTAAGTTGTCTTTAAAATGCTTTAATTGTGGAAGAGTAGGTCGTTATGCATCAAAATGTCCATACAAGAAGGAAGATAATAAACCGAATAACAAAGAAAATAATAAATATAGGAAAGTTAATAAGGAGCATAATTTCAAAAATAAAAGCTTTTATACCCAAGAAGACAATAGATCCTCAGAAGATAAAAATGGGCATTCTTCTATTGAAGAAGGAATTAGTGACTTCATGCTCATGGCCCTAGAAACCCAAAATGAAGGACACAATGACTATGAATTAAGTGAAGAAGAGGTTGCAGTAGACCTGGAAGGTGAATTAATCACTACCTTCGAAGAAATTCATATACTTAAGAAAAAAATAAGAAACAAAAAGAGCTAATGCTCAATTATCTAAAAGAAGAAACTGAATCTGAAGACTCATCACTCCTATTAACGATCGAGTTGGGAGAAGCTAAAAAGGTTGAAGAAATTCTATTGCAACAATTGGAAGAGAGACAAAGAATGTGAAATATTGGAAGAAGAGGTAGTTTCTCTAAGAAAGGAATTGGAGAAAACCTGCACTAAACTAAACTAGAATATAAATCACACTAAAGATTCTGAAAACTTAGACAAAAATATTAATGCTTAGAGTTCATCTCTCCTAAACACTGACTTGGGTTATGAGGGAGAAATAAGTAACATGAAATTTGAAGGAAAAATACCAATCAACTTCATAAAATATCTCATAGAAAACAATAATAATGGAATTAAAAGGAAGGTAAAAAATCAACAATCATAAAATAAGAAAAATGATAGTAATACATATCAACAACAATCAATGAAGATTGACTACAACAGACGTATTGAACAAGTGAAAAATTAGCAGCAACAAAATAACATTGCAACTCAGCAACATCTAAGAAAAGTATATAACAAACTTTCTAACAACTTTAAAGACTAGGAAAAAAATCATCGTAAGGCCCACTTTCCTCAAAGACAAAGTCATCAAATTCCAAAGAGATCACATTCACAAAGACAAAATACTCCTAGGTACATAAATTTTTTCTATGGTTATTGTCATTTCTGTAAAAAACAGGTTACAAGGCTGTGAATTGTGTAGAAATTATGATGTAGATTTGCAACTGCTCATGAAATTTTAATCAAAATCACAAGACAAAAATCTACTAACTATTCAACGGAATTCAATCCATGATTAGAATATCTATCACAAACATGCAATGAGAAATAACACACATGCACACAATATTTTTTCTAGGGAAAGCAGTTTGCTAAAAACCCCAATGCCTGCTTGCATTAATATGATGAATAAAGATCTATTAAAATTTCTTTCCTCAAATAAGCACAACCTGCAAGTGAATAACCTATCTCTCTTCTCATTGAGAATATTAGTCAATTTATTGCTCTACTTGAGTCCCCATTTCCTTGTGTAATTCCTTAAGAAATTAGGCCCCTATTATTTAGGAAATTCCTCAAATTGATTGCACAATTCACAAGGTTGATCATATGACATCATGCAACACTTGTACACTCAAGGATAGTATACAATTGATGTTACACTTCCTTGGAATCTCCACCACATCCGAGGAACTCAAATTCTCTGCATGCACTAGCTATTTTGGGATGATTTATTAGTTAACTGGATGATCACTGAGTTTGAATGAAGTCCCACTGCACAATTGACCTTCCACTAGTTCCTCCAACAACTAGAACTAGTTTAATTGAAAAAAAATTGAAATGAATTTTATTGATTGCTACAAATTAGTAATCACACATGCTTAACTAAAATCTAACTCTAACTTGAATTTGCTGAGATAATTGAGTGAGAAGAGCCATGTCACACAAGTTAACTGCGTCCAAGTTGTCTACTGATGTGGAAATTCGAATTTTCTCAATTTAATCAAGGCACAATCAAATTGATAATTTCTTGCTACATTTTTCAACACTCCCTCTCAGCAAGAAATGGATTATATACCACCGCTATCCTGCACCTATGGAACTTGAACTTACCTCTTGACAAGGCCTTTGTAAAAATGTCAACATCTTGTTCCTCTGTCAAAATGTACTGAAGCAACATTATCTGCATCTACACACAATCCCGAAAATGGTGATACCAAATATCTATATGCTTGGATCAATTGTGAAATACTGTATTCTTAGAGAGCTTGATGCAACTCTGATTATCACAGTAGATCAAAGTTGGATCTATCATCTGATTAAATAAATCTACAAGTATGGATTGTAGATTTCTGTGGTGTAGATTTTTAGAATCACAGCTCGGAATCTCCACATTTCTCATTTTTAAGTCAAATGAGAACTGTGGAGATTCCGAGCTGTGATTCTAAAAATCCACAAGTTTCTTTCTCATCCATATCACCTCACATGCTACTTGACTTGCAACCATGTATTCTGCTTCTGCCGAGTTGAGCACCCCAAATATTTGCTCATGCTATACCATGAAACATCTAGGGAACCAACACTAAAAATTCCACTTGATGTAATCTTTCGGTCTAATGGAATCCCTGCTCAATCTACATCTGTGATGCCACACATATTCACTTCCTCTTCCTATTTGTACCATAGTCCAAACTAGGTAGTGCCTTTGAGGTACCGTAAAACATGTTTTTCTACCTTCCAATATAATTTGGTTGGCATAACCATAGTTTGGATCAACTAGTTGATTGCATAGCACATATCTGGTCGTGTGTTCACAAGATACATCTGTGAACCCACGAGTTGTGGATAAATGGTAGCATACACTTCCTCATCTGAAGTGGCATCCTCCTTCCTCTAATTGGTCGCTAGAGGTGTCTCCATGGGTTTACAACTCTCCATGCATAATATATATAGTTTTTTATTTTAATACTTTCCTTGAGAGCCAAATAGTTCCTCATCGCCTTTCCATACTTCCAACCAGAGGAAGTAGTGCATGGGACCCATTTCCTTCATTTAAAATTCTCTTGCAAGGTCCTCCTTGCAATATATGATCAACTGCTCATCACCAATTAAAATTAAATCATAAACATATAAGTTAATAATAGTCAATTTAAATTCTACCAAGATATGATATAGGTTTGTATCCAATTCACTTTTCATGAAGCCCAAACCAATGAGAAAGCTGTCGATCCTGGTGTACCAAGCACATGGTGCTTGTTTGAGACCGTACAATGCTTGCTTGAGTCAGCACACATGATACTCCCGATCAAATTTCTAAAAACCTTATGGTTGCTCGATGTACACCTCCTCCTCAATAACCCCATTGAAAAGTGCTATCTATAGATCCATCTGATAGATCGTCCACCCCATCAGCACAACCAGAGCAAGAATTGATATAATGGATGAGTACCTTGCTACAAGAGCAAAGGTCTCTTCATAGTCAATTCCCTCAACTTGAGAGTATCCCTTGGCTACAAATCTGGCCTTATAATTCTATATGCTTCCATATACTACATGATTAACCTTGAAGATCCATCGCGAACCTACAATTGATTTATCTGTTGGTATTGGGACCACTTCCCAAACACCATTCCTTACATTGGATTCACATTCCTCCACCCTTTCATCAAACCATACATGTTGCTCCTATGCTTCCTCAAAAGAGGATGACTCAGTCTCTACAAGATCAGTCATTAAATCCATGTAGCCAATGTACTGATTATGTCACCTTCTCGGCCTACACAAATTTGAAGGAAAACAACATTCCCCCTCGCATCTTGCACAAGTCTCTCAACTTCCCTAGTTCTTTTTCGACCTTCTCTAGATGGTTCTGCTTGAGTGGATGTCTCCACTCTCCACTCCTCAATTTGTGGCTGCTCCACAACTTGCCAAGGCTCCTCCTTTGGAGCTAAAAGCTCCTCTTTTGGCGGGATATGAAGCTCCCTTTAAAGAGAGTGCCACATCACTTTACCCTCATAAAAATTTATATCCCTTCACACAATTGTTATTTTGAGGGATGGCAAGTACACACGGTAGTTGTGAGGAGTTTCTATGTAACCCACAAATACCCCCAATTATGTTGTCATCTCAAGATTCTTCCTTGATTCTCTTGATCCATGGAAATAAACAGAGGCTCCAAAAACCCTGAAGTGCGACACATCCGAATTTCTCCCAGAGAAATCCTCCTCCGGTGTAATCATTCTCAAAATATGATTATGACTCCAGTTCTGCAAACAGACTACTATGTTGCATATCTCTACCCACAAGTGCAGTGGTATGCCTTAGTCATGCAACATCACCCTTGCTTCTCCCACAATGCTATGGTTCTTTCTCTCATAAACCCCATTCTACTGCAGGTGGTGGGGTGTTGTCAACTCTCATCGAATGCCTTCTTTCACACAGAATTTTTTGAATTCATTCAACATGTAATCACCTCCATTATCACTCCTGATATCCTTTACCTTATTTTTGGTTTCTTTCTCAACCAATGCCTTGAATTCTATGAACTTGGGGAATGTTAAATATTTCTTCCGCATGAAGAAGATCCAACACTTATGTGAGAAGTCATTAATAAAAATGACAAAATATTTGTTTCTAGCGGTGGAGGCTATTGAGAAATGTCCACAGAAACCAGAGTGGATCCTTTCCAGGAATGCATGTGCTTTGTTGTAACGATCGTGGAATGCAGATTTTAGTGTACGTCTGCATGGTACATCTTTGCATACATCCTACTGCTCAAGTGCTCCTTTAGGGAGGCCTGTGATTATTTGCTGCATAATTTTCAAGGAGCCATGATGAAAATGGGCCAGTCTTCTATGCCAAAGTTCATCGACATTGCGAGTCTACACCTTCTACGCCTTAGTGCATAATGCAACACAATATTGCACATCTAGCTTATATATGTTCTTCACATGAACCCCAATCTACTTCATATTTCCCGTGGCTATGTGTCTCATGAATGCTTTTCTTTTTTATGAAGATCACATAATAACCATAGTCTTCCAAAACTGCAACAAGGATGAAATTTTATTTAGGCCCAGAACGAACATGACATCCTTGAGCCTGAGAGGGGAGCTCAACTCCCTCTGAAAGGTGACTGTACCAACCCTGGTCGCATTGTACCTTCTGTCGTCCCACAGCTTAATGTGCATTTGCAAATATATTCCTTCCAAGTCACAAAAAAACTCTATACATCCTTTCATTTGGAACGATGAACCTGAGTCCAAGTACCATGGTGAGCCCTAGTATTGCACCAAGAGTGCTGCAACTCCCAAAGGATACTCAACTTTACTTATCAACCCGGAGTTAATACAAACTCAGAGGTGACAATGCTATATGCACATAAGATGTATTCTACTCATGGAACCCTCAACCTAGTCTTCTAGTTAGTAGTACTTCTAGGCCATTCCTTCTACTTGATTAAAGTGCAACTAGCTAATGTAATGCAGGGAATTGCTTCTAATCTAAGACAAAGAGAATATCTATCAAAATTCTATTAGAAATTGATAGTGAAAGCAAAGCATAAACAATTAACCTAGTTGCAGAAAAAGGAACAACTCCTATCTACTATTTCATTCAACTTGTACTTGCATGTAAAATACAATCTAATTCTGAAATGAAATAAAACCCTAATGCCTACTTTGTTTTTGCAACAATTAAGGAAGGAGCTTTGGAGTGGCCCATGAGTCTCTTCTAACCATCAATTTAGATTTTGGGGCCAAATCATCCTATTCTAGGCTAAAAAGTCAAAATGGGGCTAAAATGGAGTGAAGAGGTAACCTACAATGCTGCTAGAGAAAGTTTCTAAAGGATGTCCTGAAGTGCTACAGGAAACATGTTGAGAGGGTTTTAAGGGCGAAAGAGGTACAAGGAAGGTGTGGAAGTTGGGAGAATGTGGAATGAGGTTAGGGAGAGGTGGCAAAAACCTCAAGCCAAACTCATAACCCTTGGGAGGCATGTTTTGCACTTATAAGGCTGCTCACGGTGGTGGTGAAGGTGGTTTCACAAAATAGGGTTTTGGTGGAAGATTTGGAGGTTGGAGATAAGAAGTTTGAATGAGATGAAAAGGATCATTTCCATGCAACTGTAGACAACCCTATAATCACTACACATATTCATATATTTATTATTGACAAACTAACATATTAGTAAGTGGAAAAGATGAGTTGAATGGAAAGCCCTACTTAACCTACGCTAGAATCTGATCTAAGTACCAACCCAAGTTATAACTTACAATAATAATATTATGAACATGATAATCACACTTTCTAACTTTCCAAGAAATCATAAACACACTAATTTTTATTTGTGGTTGGAGATCCTCCTCCTCAAGCTCCCATTAGAGAGGTGAGAAAGAGAGGCTACAAGCACTGTTTTAATAGATTTTTGCTGCTACTAGAATGAAAATAGACTAAAAAAAATACTGAAACATAAAAAGAGAATATAAATACACAATAGGGACTTAGCCAATGGATTGGACCCTAACCCAAAAGCATCAACCCTATGAGACTAAATCAGTGATGGAACAAAAAAATTCTCATTATCATTGTATAAAAAGGTCTAGTACATCATATGACAATAAAAAATAACACTAAGTCAGACCTCAAGAGCAACCTAGCTGAATAAAAAGTTTGAATCATAATGAGTTCTTGCATATGCTTATTTATAAAAATGGGTAGCTACCAACAACTCCCTAAAAAGTAGGAATAAGTCCTCCTTGATATCGAGAAGAGTGGAGCTTGGCTCCTCATAACTACCACTTTTCTTGGCTGCCTTTGCCTTCGAGTTTTTGGGAGATATATTGATGTGATATTGGATGATTGAGAGATTTAAGGAGGTGGAAAAACCTCCTACAATCTCTCCTTGTTGTCTACTCTGAGCCCTTAGGTGGAAAATATATCAAAAATGGCCTCATTTCCTGTAATTAATTCAAATTAGGCAACAATACATGACAAAAATCATACACCCTTCTCATTAAGCATAATATGACAAAAATTTAAATAAATGTGAGAGAGAGGTAAATTAATAGCTGAAGTATGGCAAGTTTATCCCCTCAAAATATACCTAATGATGGGCGTCATCATCACCCCCCTACTTAAATGGTTGCTCATCCTATGAGCAACTCAGTCCTCCTTGCTGATCTCTTTCAAAGCCCCAGTGGCTTCTCTGAAATCCCAAGGAAGGAAAGAGGGAGTGCCTTCTGGTGGGTGGAATCTTGCATTCCCTTTTTGCTCAACCCACTCCTTTTGTTCCTCTGTCTGATCTCTCCTTTCATGCATCCCCAATAAAAAATGTGCACTGAGATTCAAGCCTAACCACTGTATCTCCACTCTCTACATATCTTTTTTGAAGAAGGGTTCTATTTCCAATGCATTCTTCATTCTCTCAAGAGAATGATATCCCCTCAACTGCAGGCTAAGTGGTAAGGCATTCCATCTTCTTTAGCATGCATGCAAACTATCTTCTCATAGAAACCTAGATATATCATCGAAGTGTGCAATGGCCTGAACTTGGGTCTCAATTTATCTAGGTGTTAGGACATAATCATTTGAGATCAATTGATTTTTAATAATGATCCCCCTGGGGCTTATTAGTTCTGATATGATATGTAGAGGTTCTCTCTCTTCTCCTGCCATGAATATTTTAATATTTGCTGCTCTTTCTTATTCATGTGTTAGCCAGGATGCTAGAGCCATTAGTTTCATATCACCCAACCTGGATTTTGGGTCCAAATTATTAATATTAACTAAAATGAGGTTGTGCATATAGAATTCAACCATTCTATCCCTCTATCCTACACTAGACTATTTGTAGAAATCAATGAACTGTCTATAGCTTTAAAAGGGTAGGGATCCATGTTGAGCTAAGGTTCTGATTTGGAATTATAATCATTACTCCTTGAGATAAACTACATAGGACTTTGAAGGTTGTATATACTACATAGTCTCCATGCAAAGGTTGTCCACAGTGGAAAGTTGGTTTTCCTTTTCTTGTAGCTATATCTGCAGCCTCATGTTCTCTTATTGTACTGCTTATAGTTGCTCTTTCACCACAGATTCTGTGAGCCTTACATCAAACAACTATTTTCCCATTTCAAGGAGCCTTTCTTCCATCATCCTCACATCCCAAACATTCTTTTATTTGTCTATTTGAATCCGTATATGGGTGGCCCTCTTTCCATATCTAGCTCATGTAGGAGGGGGATTTTGAATTTCTCAGGGATCAGTCTTCATCCCTCAATGAACTTGTAATAGGATCCAAAACTAGTTTGTGGCATAGGTTCCCGAAATACTACGATTTGTCTTTCAAAGGTTTGTGGAGAGGCTACTATATTTTGGAGGTTGTGTTCAACTTGTACCCCCTTTTGCACATATTTTCCTTCCATTTGTGAACTCTGCCCTTCAATTTGTGCCGTATGTTATTCCTGTTTCCCATCCTTCTCTTCATGTAGCATCTTCTGAGTTTCTTGTACCATGCTCTATTTTTCCCATAACACTCCATTTCCTTCTTTTTGGATGTTAGTGGGTGCTTCTGGTTGCTTGAAGGGTGATGATATGGTGGTGTAACTTCTTACATAGGCTATGGGGGTCTTGGGTTTTGGGTTTGGAGAGGTGATATCCTCAATATTTCCCTCATCTGGCCCTACCTTTATTTTTTTAGTTTGGGGCCCCTCAATGGTAATTGGAACTTTTGTGGGAGTCTAGCGTCTACCTTGTATTAAAGTAGAGAGGGGCTTGTCTGGGACTTTTATTCTTGGATTTCATAGGAGTGCACAACGTAGATAAAGTGGCAGCCACCTCATCCTTAGTGTTCCTTGGTGACAAACTAGTTTGCTGAGGAGATATCCCAGTCTCTTTTGGCTCAGTGGTCTGTTTAGGAATCAAGGCCTCTTATTCTATATTTTCTTCCTTTTCTTCCTCATCACTTCCTTGTTCTGCCTCTACCTCTTCTTCTTTCTCTTCATCTATTTCCATTTATGTTGTCCCCTCTGTCGCTTCTTCCTCTGATCTAGTGTCTCTACCCCCAATGATAGATACAAGGGTTTCTTAGGAGTAATTCTCTAGGTTCCTATGAGTGCCTCTCTGTCCATATATCTGAACTTGGACCATGGGACAAGAATTATTAAGTGGTTTAGGGAACCCTCCACTATCAGCTTAATAAGGCCATGATGGGCTAAGTGTTGATGCTTACCTTCTCTAATTTTCTGGCTCATGTCCGTAATGGAATGGAGGAGGAAGCAAGGTACGTTCAATCTCTGGTTAAGAGGAGAATTTTCTTGGTATCTGAGCTAATGCAACAACCTAAAGTGATAGCTATACACTACTCGTAATATTCCTTCATAGGAGACGTATCTTAGGATGTGAAAGGTTATCTCATCCCATGGGTAAGGAAAAAATTCTCTCCTAACCCCATTTTTATCTTCAATAATTCTCTCCCTAGACCTAAAGAAATTTTTCTTTGTAGTGGCACTAGTGGCCCTATCTTCTGAATTCCATTTGATTTCCAGGGGTAGTGTGGTTACTCTTCTTATTACTTCAGGACGCATGTTAATGGATAACCCTCTTATTACAATGGCAGCACTGACATATAACTTGGAATTTAAAGCCACATAAAACTAAAAGTAAAATTCATCATCATTCATTTAAAAATTCAAAGAAGCCTAACCATTGATGTATCCTAAATATATTTAATATAGGAGGGTGCAAATGAATCATTCTCGTGTTTGTAGTTTCTCTCTTGTTGAACACACCCCCCATCTCTTCTTACTGCTCTTGCCTAGGTGTAGGAAAGGTGTCTCTTTTATGACCTTAGTGTTTAATTCAGTGGTAGTAGAGGTTCACAAGGCTTCTTATCACTCCAACTCTATATACTGACCCTCTATTTCCTTCATACATACCCTTCAATTTCAAAATTTTATGACTATTGACTGCAAATTTTCTAGGAGAATTTGTGTGAAATTATGATGGATAGGTGAGGTGATGAAAACTTGTTTCTTAAACTGATTCTCTGAGCTAAAAAATGGGAATTTCATGAACCAATTGATCCTTTGGTTGCATGCATATACCTCCCCTGTCCTCCTGTAGCACTCCTTGACTCTTCTTGTAGAAGTCACAAACTTCCTGTAGGAGTTACAAGACCTACTGTAGCACTGTTCTGTAGCTATACCGGGTCGAGTTTCGAAGCTAATTAATGGATTGCAAGATTTTTCCTCTCTCTAACTATTCTTGGAATGGAAAAATATGCAAAGGGAAGCACGCTCAAGTATGTTATATGCTATTTCAAGTTGGCTTGGAGCGCTGTGATGATCTGTCCCTTGAACAATGTTTCCTCATTTGGACCATTGTTACCACTCAAATTTATCGTTCTCTTCTCCCTCGTAATCAAAAATCACTCCTAGTGACCATACTTTAACTAATTTTACAACTACACGTTGCATTAGGACTCCACCATTCAATTTTTGTTTAACTTTTTGAGGGTGGCCAAGTTAAATAACCACCTTCAACTTATTAATGTTTCTCCTCTCAACATTCATTAATTTAGTCACTTATGCATAAGGAGAGTGTGAGAGAGTGCCATAATTGAGCCTTAACTTCTTGTCGAGTTGTTGCAGAATTATGCGTGCTAGAGCTAGACCATTGGAGTGGCATCAACTAATTTTTTATTATTGCTTGAGCTTTTGTTGTGTGTCTTCATTCTTTTTGAGGTGCTTATCTTTATTTGTTTGCTATGTGTGCAGGTATCTTGATGAGTGCTTAAGTGCATGTTTGCTAGTGGAGTATCCTTCTTGGAATTTCATTTCTACCTTGAAAATCATCTCATAAGCCTTCTTTGTCTCCATGAATGATCAAAACAACTTCAGGGGTTTTCTGGTGCTTACACAGAGCTTGCTACATGAAGTTGCCTCTTTCTGTAGCAACCTCTTTCTTTGCTTGTTTTGGACTCTAACTTTACATGGGTGATGTGGAGAGGTCATAGGGTGATGGAAGGATGTTGATAGGATGATGAGGAAGTGTTGTGGCCTTGGAAAATGGAGTGAATGAACTCTGTGTTTTTCATAAAAAAAAATGTTTTAGAGAGGTGAAAAAATGTAGGGTTTGAGTGAAAATGTGTTTGATATGGAGGAGTGATGAAATGGTGGTAAGAAATGATGGAAATAATCCCCTTAATGACTTTTTGACATCATAGGACCTTTGGTGGATTCTTTTTGTCCTCGATCCACCCTCTTGTAGCTCACTGTAACTTCCTGTAGCACCTCAGGAACTTCCTGTAGCAGCACAAGAAATTCCTGTAGAACCACAAAAAGGGTGTAAAATTCTTATTTTTGAGCTCATAAGATGGTGTAGAGGGATGAAAAGCTGAGTTGTGGCACTGGAGAGAAAGTGGATGGATGGCGAGGTGAAGAGAAGTGGGATAATTCCCTTACTTTATGACCATCCATGCCACTTTTCATAACCCCGCAACACAAAATAAAAAGGTCAACAGCCCTGGTGTCATCTCACCTTCTTGTCCTTGTTCTTTTATTTTGTTAAGTTTTTCTATTTTATTTTGTTTTTTTCCCAAATATCAGTGGGCTGCCTCAGGAGAGGTTTTGAACCCTTCAACCTTCCCCAGACGCCTCAAAGAGGTTTTCACTTAGGGATATTTTGATTTTTATTTATTTTTCCATGGCGGCCTTAGAGAGGTTTTCAATATTGGAGTTGGCCTCTGATGCCTCATGGAGGTTTTCACCTAGGCCTCTTTATAATTTTTTATTTTTTCTTTTCTCTAGGAGAATTGTAGAATGGAAGCTATGAGGCTCTCAATTACATTTACTTCCCTGCTGATTTTATTGATGAAATTTGCCTTAGACATGGGATTCTTGTATAATTTTATCCTATAACCATTGACCAACAGAGGATCCCCTCCTCATCAATGGTTCTGATCTGAAAAACCCCATTGTCATGGAATTTATCTATCATATATGGGCCTAAACATATTGTCATCAACTTCCATTTAAATTCCTTGAACTTGGAGTCATATAGAAAATCCGAATCTACTTCCTGGAATACTTTCTCCTTGATGTGCCTATCATGCCAAACCTTCCTATGAAATTATATTACTTCAATGTGGAGGAGGGTCTGCATTCTGAATTCAACTATTTCTATGCCCTTGTGATATCTAAATCCAATTGAGCTTCCATTCTGAGAGTGTTATATTCAAATTCAATAGAAAGCAAATCTTTCTTCCCATAAACCAGATCATATGGAGTGAACCCAATAGTTGTCTTTTAGGTGGTATTATAGGCCCAAGTTGCCTCCACTAATCTGTCCACCCAATATTTCGTTCTGCTACTCACTACCATGGTGAGGATACTTTCCAGTGCTCTATTTGTAACCTCTACTTTCCCATTTTCTTGAGGGTGATAGGTAGTATATGTTTTGTGCTTGATGTTATGCTTCCTTAGGAGGTTCTCAATCAAGTGTGATGTGAAATGAGCTCCTTTATCAATGACTATCTACCTTGGATACCCAAATTTGTAGAACACATTTTCTATCAAGAATTAAATCACTTTTTCTTTTTTGTTGCCTTTAAAAGCCTTTGTATCAACCCACTTTGTCAGATAATCAGTGCATACTATGATGTATTTATTTTTCCCGGATGGTGGAAAAATTGGACCAATGAAATCCATGCCCCACTTGTTAAATAGATCTAAGGCCACTTGAGGTTGTAGAGGAATTTAATCCCAAGGTGTAGGTTATCCCATCCTCTGACACTCGTCACATCTACTGGTATACCTACTAGCATCCTGATGGAGAGTAGGCCAATAGTAGCCAGCTTCCAAGGCCTTGAAAGTTGTCCTCTTAGCAACAAAATGACCTGCATAGGGACCATCATGACATGCTAAGAGGATGTAAAATAATTGCTCTTCCCTGACACATGTCCTTAAAATTTGATCTGGTCCTAGTTTGAAAAGATTACCACCAATCCAAGTGAAAGGTTACCACCAATCCAAGTGAAAGGCGCACTCTCTCTCGTAATTATTCTCTTCTCCATGGATGACAAATTTGGAGGAAATATCCCAGCAACAAGGTAGTTGGCTATGTTAGAAAAGCATGAAGAGCGTATTGAGATAGAAAATAAGTGCTCATCTGGAAGCTGATCATCAACATATCTTCATTATCTGCAGCAAAGTGAGTCTAGATAAAAAATATTTTACTAAATTTTATTTCCCTAACTTATCAATGATAGTTAATCAAATTGTTGTAACAATAATAACCACCTAATAATTCTAGCATTCACATTAGGTTTGTTCATAGAGTATTTATTTGCTACATGGTCAGTATGCAAAAAATTTTGGTACCTTGTAATATAATGTCTGAACTTATTCAAGGAATGTACAACACCTAAAAGTTCTTTCTCAGTGACAGTGTAGTTCAATTCGGCCTTAGACATATTTTTACTGATGAAATAAATGGCATAGGGAAACTTATCATCCATTTGTCCCAAATATTCCCCCACAAATTTATCTGATGAATCAATATGGATATGGAAAGACATAGCCTAGTTGGGACCTCGAAGTATAGGGGTAGTGGTCAACTTTTCCTTTATGATTTCAAAGGCTTCTTGAAAAAAAATTGACTAATAGAATTCCGAGTCCCTGGCCAGCAATCCAAACAATGGTGAAGACACCTTGCTAAAATCCTTGATGAATATCCTATAGTAACCAACCAAGCCTAAGAAACTCCTAACATCTCTCTCTTTCTGAGGAGTAGGCACATTTTCTATGACATAAATATTGTTTGGGTCTACTTGTATCCCTGCCTGAGATATGGAGTGGGCCAAGGAAAATCCCTGCCTTCCTCAAGAATTCACACTTCTCAGGACTCAAAGAGAGATGCATTTTAATGCATCTCCTCAGGTCTTTACCCAAATTAGAGAGGGCATATTGGAAATCATACCCATAGGGAGTGAAATCATCCATGTAGATTTCCACAGAATCATGGAAAAGCTCAACAAAAAAACTCGGTACTGCTCTCTGAAAAGTGGCAGGGGAATTGCATAGGAAAAATGGAAGAAATCTATAAGAAAAGGTGCCCCAAGGACATGTAAATGTAGTCTTGTCTTGGCCTCCAGGGCTGATCTAGATCTAATTGTAACCACTGAATCCATCCAGGAAAGAGAATAACTTCTTTCCTACAAGGCTATCCAAGATTTGGTCAATCAAAGGCAAAGGGAAATGGTCTTTCTCTATGGCTTTGTTCAACTCTCTTTAATCAAAACAGAGCCTCCACTTCCCACTATTCTTTGGGACTAAGACTAGAGGAGACACCCATTCACTATTTGATATGGGGTATATGAACCTTGCATCCAACAAATTTTGTAATTCATCCTTGACTATGTCCTTCAAGGCTAGGTTCATTCTACTCTAGGGATGGCACACATGCTTGTATCCCTCTTTGATGTAAATATGGTGTGTGTGGATTGAGGTATGCACCCATTTCATTTCTTTGTAATCCCAAGAAAAAGCATCTAATTTCTCTCTCAGTAGCCAACACAATTGTTCTTCCTCTTTGACCGAGAGAAAGTGATTGATCTTTAGGGTTTTAGATGGGCCAAATTCTACAATATTGTAAGGTTCAGTGAATTAGTCAACTGAGCATAGCTTAGTCCAAGGACTACTTTTAGAATATACCACAAGTTCATAAAGTGGAATGGCAGTGGGGGGGTTGGTTTTGAAGGATATGGTCAATAAGGTCACATTCATCAAGTTTCCCCCTATGATAACAACATCTAAGGTACAAACATGGTATGGTGTTGCATGGTACACTTCATCTTCTTCTTAATCCTCCAACCATGAAGGTAGATCATGTTCAATAGAAGGCTGAGTAGGAGGATATAATGCTAGTTGTTTTGATAAAGGCCCATTCTTACTAGTCATGTTTCCAACGCTACAACTGATATAGGCATCAACATTTTCCACCCAAGGTCTTCCTAGGATAAGAGGATAACCATTAAACTTGGTTTTGGGTTGAAGTATTAAGAAGTCAGTGGGATACTCCCAGGAGTCAATGGAGACCATAACATCCTCAAAAACTCCCTTAGGAGCTACTTTGGATCTATCTGCAAGTTGCAGAACTGTAGTGGTCTTTCTCAAAGCTCCTTGGAGGTTGAGCTTTAACATGGTTTCTTTAGTAATCATTTTGATGGAAGCCCCAATATCAATAAATGTATGAGGGAAAATTATACCATGAATTTGTACATCACTACAAGACTCCCATGGTCTAGGTACTTGTTAGCAACCTATAATATAGGATTAATAATTTTGACTTGACTGATGGTAATTTTGTGAATTTGTTCATACTTTTCCTTCTGCAAGTTGTATTCACATATTTTCTTAAAAAAAAAAATTCAAAAAATCAAAAACAGGGTGAAAAGTCCGAAAAGAAAAATCAAAGGAATTAGAAAAAATAAGAAATCCCAAAAGAAAAAGATGAATAAAACATGAAAGTGTGCAAGTCTAAATGCCACTACTTTTTACCTTTTGTAGTTTATTATGGCAGAGTGTCAATAAATGCCATAATCCATGATGAGTTAAACAGTTTAATCTTAACTTGTCATGTTTCAATTTCACCTGTTATAGATAGAGAATAAAGAATTGTCATACAGTTTAATCATAACAATTCAGTATTTAGGAAGAGAATAAGTGAATCCAAAAGCTTAATCTGGATTCCTAGATGAAATAAGTGTAGAATTAGATAGTTTTATTGCTTTCAGAAAGAATAAATGTTGTAAAGGTTTCTAACACAAATGCACCTGATCAAAATGGAAGAAAAAATGTTAACATGTAAAATTGGGTAGATAGAAGAAGGTGAGAAGCATCAATGTAAATATTATTCACCAGAGCTGCAAATAATTAACTTCCCCTTCCCATAGCCATTAAGAATTCTAAGCTATCAGTCAAAAAGGCTCAAGGCATTTCCTTGACTTTTGTTGGGACCGGACCCAAGGCTCTATGATTGAGCAGTTGAAAGTGTAAAATGTCTATACTAATCCCTAAAAATCACACCATTACTCCATTTCATGCATTCATCCCCCTGAATAATCCTAAGTAAAATCTCATTTTCACTTAAAGACATTATAATTCCCATTTGACTAATTTCCATCATCACATGAGAAACATTAAACCCTCAAAATTACATTATATCTTAAGTTAAAGTGATGAGATTAATGCAAATTATCTTTTAAACTTCACTTTACTTGGTTATGTTTATGTGTTTTGAGTATACCTTGTCCTATTTTCATATTAACTTTAACTTATATATTAGCTCCCTATAGAAATAACCTTTTCTTATATTATATAACTCATTTTATATAAATAGCCCCAAAACCCATTTATTATAACTTTAGCCAAAGTTATTAATCCCCACATGTTTTAATAAAAACCCACATTCTAACTCCCTTTGGCTAAAATATATCTTTATATAGTGTCCCGCCCCTATGGTAATTAAATCACCCTGGCTTAATTAACCATATAATAAAAATATATGAAAAAACTTTTTAAACATGTTGTATATGTGTTTAAAACAAAAAATCCCCGAAGTTTCATTTAAACTAAACTTCAAAAGAGTAACCCTTTCTCCTTGTATATTTTCCCTTTGCCCGACTCCCTAACCTAAAGTTAAAACGCTGACCTGAGCTAAAATCCCGATATATATCCCATACCCCAATTCTTAACTCTGGTTAAAATCCTTTTGAAACCCTCCCGATCACTTTTTCCATTGAAAAAAGTCTTTTTGTATATAAAACTTGACAAAATCTCTTTACCCCATAGGATTAAATTCTGACCCTCAGATCCCCAACATCCATTTGATTCTATGGCTCCAAATAAACACGATATTCTTATCCCATAGCCCTTCACATCCTATTGCACTGCTTTATAGCCGTTCGATCATCCCTTCATAATCTAACGATTCAAAAATGGATACCCTGGACCCACAACACTTTCCCCGCACCTTTGTTTTAATCTTGACCCTTTGCTTTTGAAAGCCAGATCCGACGACCAATATCTTATATTGCGCAACTTAAGTGCCCGACCGAAGTTTTGAAAAAGTCGCGCGATATGGGTTGTTTTCCCAAACCACCTTGTGTCGACGTGTCATGATTTAATTGAATCACGTTCAAAAAGTGAATTACCACTTACCGCCTGTAACCAGCGGGAAAACCACCAACGGTTTTCTCGTAGTTCAAACAATAATTTTTTTTTGCCAGATATGTAACTCACCAATATTACGTTTTATAAGGTTTACAATAAAGGTTAAAACCTTTGTTATAAGGTTTATGTGAACGTTATAAGCTCCAACCGACTGGTAAACCTATGGTAAATCCTTTCTGGCTCCCGAATCCGATGTTTACCCTCTGTGTGCCTATTTTATACCTGAAAGACCCATTTCACGCCTGAAAGCTCCATTTTGACCAACAAAATATATGTTTGAAGGCCAAAGACACCTTTCAACTGCAACATATAGACATTAAAATCCTCTATTTTAAGTTCAATCTTCAGTACAAACCCTTGAAAAAAACATTTCCATGGCTTGAAAAGGTCTTTGAACCTACAGATCTCCTAACAAGTCATCTTTTATAGTCTCAACCATTCAGGAAAACCTTGTTTCCTTTCTTAACCCAGTTTTTCATCTCTCAGATTCCTAATTGATCACTAAAATACCCATTGAAGACTATCTTTACCCAAGAATTGCTCAAAATTCCCTCTGTTAAAGTGAAATACTCTTGCAAACTGTTTAAACTTGTAGAAGTAAGCCTAACCATGCCTAAAAAACTGAGTTAAACCTCCACAGACAGATCTCATTCCACAGGACTTTCAAAAAAGCCTTCAATCACCTCCCTGCAGACCTGGATTTCATTAACAAATTGTTTGATTTTTGCAGGTTATTATCAGAATATGGATTTGGGCCAACAATTTCAATACTAGTTGATAACATTGTTTTCTCCAAATTCTCTGATTTTAACTCAATATCCTCATTCAACAAACAGTTTGTATAAAAAGAAAGAATAAAATAAAGTCAGAGAGAGAGCATAATGATGAAGTTTGCACAGTGAATGGTGAAAGTGAAATCATAATTCACAATGACACTAAAAACAAAACAATTAAAGAGTATCAGTGGTTAAAGTGTATCAGGTAAAAATCAAAGTGAAAGGTCAAAACAAAGTTATAGAGCAGTCAAAGGTAAACAGTAAAAGTAAATACAGAGGCAGTAAAATGGTAAAAAGAGATGAAAATACTTTCACCAACAATGAAGTTTATCCAAAGTGAAAGTAAAACAGTTAAAAGAATAAAAAGGTGAAAAGATGAAAACACAACAAGAAAGAACATTTTTGTAGAAATTCATGTTTAAGCCATTGTTTTTCAGAAACTATTATGACCAATCCAAGATGAATTTTGCAAAACTGAAGGATTTTTATGTTCTTAAGAGGTCCATTTACAAAAACCTCTCTCACTTTTCTAACAACCATTATGGATTGGGAAATATTAAACAATATTGGAGAGCACTTTTTGCAGAAAATTCCTATTAAGTTATCATTTTGCAGAGACGATTATGGCCAATCAGAAATACATCATAGAAAACTGAAGGAGGTTTTTGTTTCTAAGAGAGTTATCTACAAAAAATTATCTCACTTTTTTCTCAGTCATTTCAGAATGAGAGATACATGTACATCATTACAACTTATTTTTCAAACTCTGTAAAAATTCGTTTTACACATATTTTTGCAGAGCCTATTGTGCACAGCTGGAGAGGAATTTTAGGAAAATGAAAGAGGTTTATCTCACCAACATATTTATCTACAATAACCTCTTTCAATTTCTAAATATATATTATGGATTGAGAAATAAAAAGATATAATTTGACGCCAATTTTGCAGAATTGTTGGAGCAGAATGCACAAAGAAAGGAAGCAGTTAGTGACTTGGATGCCTCATCATCAACTAAGAGTTGGATCAAATTTGAATTCTCCTCTTAATCATCACCTATCCATAAGAAATAGTGAAAAATAGATGCATTAGTCTTGATTTTCCTTTACTTAAGTTTTATTTATGTAGAACAGTTAGAGATATTTTGTAAACCAATCTTGATATTTTTCAAGATATTTTAGTTTAGAATTTGTATAAATACTTCACTCCTTGAAGTATTTTGGTGGAATAAAATTTCTCAAGACTACTATAGTCATTTTTCTGGATATATTGAAGTTGGTGTGAGTCAATTAGCGAAGCAGCAGATTGGAAACGAGATTAGAGACATCATAACTAAGGATTCTCATGGTGACAAGATAAGTCTCGTCTTTTTCCTGTTTTCAATGTTTTTATTTAAAAGTTCAAATACATCCATTTAATGTGTTTCTATTCTGTAATGATGAACTAAGGAGAAATTAAATAGGATTAGTGATAATAAGCTCCTTGTTTTAAAATAGTTGGCATTTTTATGTTCTCTGCTTGATAACCGGACTATAGAATTCTTAATTGCTCTAGGTCCCAGTTTGATTTCTCTCCTTCAATCCTCTCCTCTGTAACTTAAGGATTCTTAAGTGCCCTTTTGCTCAGATTTCACCCATTCCATCAACAAAGCCTATTCAAATCCTTAGAAGGTCATCTATCCTGCCCTTAGTACATTTGAATCTTTAGTCTTATTTCCTAGCTCTGCTTGCCTAGAGAGTTGACTCCATAGCCCAATGTTCTGGTAGATCCTTCTGGTTTACCTTGAAACACTTTTTATTTCCACCACTCTTTCAAAAAAAGTCCTACTGTTCACTCATAGCTAGCCTAAAACTCTTTACCAAAACAAAGCTAAATATTTAGGAGATATCCCTCTCCGGAGCTCAGGAAGGCTAGATCCTGAATTCCCAAAGCGGTTCTTGGTTACCCATGGTTTTCTTAACTACAACAATCCCCATCCCACAACCTGAGAATTACTAGGGTGATAACATACTGGAGACCATACTGGGGAACTAACCACTCTCCAGTTTTAAGTTTAATCTTAGAGGAAGATTTTTAAAACATATCTTTTCTACTTTAAGATTAAGTTTAAAGGTTGTGGGTAATATAATGACAACTCTACTGGGGAAACTAACCTTTTTTTTTCAGAAATATTTTACAGGTTCAGATCTGATCTATGATGGTGGACTGTGATCAGATGCACAAAGGTTAAAATCATCCCCCTGGTGACTCCACACCAATTTCACAATCAAGACTCCACTGGAGGAATGAACCTGGAAGAAAAATATGGAAAGATCAGGCTTTCAACTTGGATCTTAATCCAAGACATTATGTTCTTTCTCGTTAAGAAAGTTTTTCAATATGTATTGTATTTTATATAAGGATATAACTTGGTTTTACAGATACCGTGGCCTTTCGTTATGGCTGATTTTCAAGATGATCCAAGAATAAAATGAAGATATGCTCCTATGAGCAGAGATCACATACTTGGATTTCCACACAAACTACCGAAGGTAAATTGGGGTGAAAATCTGCCCATGTTTCAAGATGAGAATATTGATGATCCTTTACTACATCTCATTAAATTTCATATACACTCATTAAGATTGAAGGGTGATTGGCATGAGGATTGCCTCATGAAGATATTCATGGCAACCTCAGAAGGAAAAGCAAGGGAATGGTACGAAGCTCTCAAACCTGCAAGTTTGTTTTCTCTAAAATATTTTCATAAGGTATTTTATGAGCATTACAAAGAAAATTTTCCATCTTTATCATTAGCTTAAAATTGTTGTGATCAAGCTGAAAATCTTATACATTACCTTAAAAATATTGATGAAGATTTTGGAAATTGGTTTCCTGAAGATTTATTAGAAGAAGTCCAAAATTTTCATTCTCAAGTTAAATGTCATAATAATAAGGAGGAGTTAAACAAAGATGAAATAGATCAGGAGATGAATCAAGATCCACAAAGCCCCTCTGTATTAACAAATGATGTTTCATTTAATGTTTTGAATGAATTTAAAGAAAATATTCAATATCATGATCAAATTTTAGATAAGAGAAAAAAAAATTGTCATTTCAATCTAAGAATTAAGAGATTCCCAACCCCCCCTCACTGAAGAAGAAATCAATTTGCTTCTAAACATGCAACCATCCTCAAAATATTTACATAATGAAGAAATTGTTTCTACTTCTTCTAATGTGTATGAATGTACTAAAGTTTTTATCCATAAAGAGACATAAGAACAAGTTGATGCTCATGTTATTTTACCTTCCCAAAAAGGCCCATTGCTTGATAGCACTCCTATTGAGCAAAATAATGACTTTCAAATAGAATGCAACCAATCTAATCAAGATATATTGGGATTGTTGGAAGAGAAATCTGCTGATCCAATGTTTATTATTGATTACATTCCTTCTTCTGAGGATTTGCCTAAATATGATCAGTATGATTTCCCAATTCAAGATAATTTCACAGAACAATCACTAGCTATTTTGAGGGATGAGATATTAGAACTTCAGCTTGATGAGGATTTTCTAAGAGCTTTCTTTCTTCTTTTTAAATCAAGAAAATGTTCTCCTCAAATTAAAAAATGGCTTCTTGATATAATTTCTAAAAATTTTGAAACTGAAATCAAATTTTTACATTCTCAAATTCAATCATACAATTTCCGAAATCCTAAAATTTTCTTTGAAAATCTTCCTTCTCCAAAGCAAGAAGAAATTGTAATACCTTTTGACTTGCATATTGAAGATGATTATTCTTCCAGACACAAGACTGAAGAAATAGTTTCATGGTCTAATATTCATAATTCAACTGAACAATTAGTCATTGAAGGCCTAGGAGTAAATAACATACATCATGCTTTTATTGATCCTATATCAGATTATATGGAGAATCTTTTTAGCCCAAATCTGCAAACATGTTTTCTCTATAAGGATCAAATACATCAAAAGTGGCCTTTACACATCATATCCTTTATTATAAAGGCACATGCTCATAATATACTTCCAATTTTGATCACAAGCAATCAAGTTATCCATTTATTTTTACAACTACTTGATTGGCTTCATTGGCATTTTTGTATTACCTGATCCAATAATATTTTTAGTAGATTACAGTAAGTAGATAAGTGCCAATAAGCTTAGAATTTTGAGCATTTTTTTTAGTTTTTAATTTTCAGCTAGTTTTTCATTAAGATTTAAAGCCAAGGATGAGGTCCTAAAGATGTTTAAGATCTATAAGTTGGTTTGAAAATTGTTGTGTGTTGTTTTATTTTCAGATCAGCATTCAGTTTGCAGAAGACATAAGACACTTACTAAGATCATCAAATGTCAAAGATGAAGGCTACTGATCTCAGAGTTATTGACATTTCACCAGGAAATTCCATCCCCAAGTGAAACTGATGTTAGCAACCAATAATATAGTATTCATAATTTTGACTTGACTGATGGTAATTTTTTAAATTTGTTCATACTTTGCCTTCTACAAGTTGTATTCGCATATTTTGTAAAAAATAAAATATTCAAAAAAAAAAAATCAAAAAATAAAAAAGAGGGTGAAAAGTCCTAAAAGAAAAATCAAAGGACTTTGGAAAAATAAGAAACCCCAAAAGAAAAAGATGAATAAAACATGAAAGTGTGCAAGTCTAAATGCCACTACTTTTTACCTTTTGCAGTTGATTATGGCAGAGTGTCAATAAATGCCATAATCCATGATGAGTTAAACAGTTTAATCTTAACTTGTCATGTTTCAATTTCACGTGTTATAGATAGAGAATAAAGAATTGTCATACAGTTTAATCATAACAATTCAGTAGTTAGGTAGAGAATAAGTGAATCCAACCGCTTAATCTAGATTCCTGGATGAAATCACTGTAGAATTAGATAGTTTTATTGCTTTCAGAAAGAATAAATGTTGTAAAGGTTTCTAGCACAAATGCACCTGATCAAATTGGAAGAAAAATTTTTAGCATGTAAAATTGGGTAGGTAGAAGAAGGCGAGAAGCATCAATGTAAATATTATTCACCAGGGCTTCAAATAACTAACTTCCCCTTCCCATAGCCATTAAGCATTCTAAGCTATCAGCCAGAAAGGCTCAAGGCATTTCCTTGACTTTTGTTGGGACCGGACCCGAGGCTCTATGATTGATCAGTTGAAAGTGTAAAATGTCTATACTAATCCGTAAAAATCACACCATTACTCCATTTCATGCATTCATCCCCCTGAATAATCCTAAGTAAAACCTCATTTTTACTTAAAGACATTATAATTCCCATTTGACTAATTTACATCATCACATGAGAAACATTAAACCCTCAAAATTACATTATATCTTAAGTTAAGGTGATGAGATTAATGCAAATTATCTTTTAAACTTCACTTTACTTGGTTATGTTTATGTGTTTTGAGTATACCTTGTCCTATTTTCATATTAACTTTAACTTATATATTAAATCCCTATAGAAATAACCTTTCCCTATATTATATAACTCCTTTTATATAAATATCCCCAAAACCTATTTATGATAACTTTAGCCAAAGTTATTAATCCCCACATGTTTTAATAAAAACCCACATTATAACTCCCTTTGGCTAAAATATATCTTTATATAGTGTCCCACCCCTATGGTAATTAAATCACCTTGGTTTAATTAACCATATAATAAAAATATATGAAAAAACATTTTAAACATGTTGTATATGTGTTTAAAACCAAAAATCCCGAAGTTTCATTTAAACTAAACTTCAAAAGAGTAACCCTTTCTCCTTGTATATTTTCCCTTTTCCCGACTCCCTAACCTAAAGTTAAAACCCTAACCTGAGCTAAAATTTCGATATATATCCCATACCCCAATTCTTAACTCTGGTTAAAATCCTTTTGAAACCCTCCCGATCACTTTTTCCATTGAAAAAAGTCTATTTGTATATAAAACTTGACAAAATCTCTTTACCCCATCAGATTAAATTCTGACCCTCCGATCCCCAACATCCATTTGATCCTACGACTCCAAATAAACGTGATATTCTTATCCCATAGCCCTTCACATCCTATCGCACTGCTTTATAGCCGTCCGATCATCCCTTCATAATCCAACGATTCAAAAATAGATACCCTAGACCCACAACACTTTCCCCGCACCTTTCTTTTAATCTTGACCCTTCGCTTTTGAAAGCCAGATTTGACGGCCAATATCATATATCGCGCAACTTAAGTGCCCGACCGAAGTTTTGAAAAAGTCGCGCGATATGGGTTATTTTCCCAAACCGCCCTGTGTCAACATGTCATGATTTAATTGAATCGCGTTCAAAAAGTGAATTACCGCTTACCGCCTACAGCCAACACGAAAACCACCAGCGATTTTCCACAGTTCAAACAATAAAAATTTTCCGCCAGATATGTAACTCACCAATATTACGTTTTATAAGGTTTACAATAAAGGTTAAGACCTTTGTTATAAGGTTTATGTGAACGTTATAAGCTCTGCCCGACTGGTAAACCTCTGGTAAATCCTTTCTGGCTCCCGAATCCGATGTTTACCCTTTGTGTGCCTATTTTGTACCTGAAAGACCCATTTCACGCCTAAAAGCTCCATTTTGACCAACAAAATCTCTGTTTGAAGGCGAAAGACACGTTTCAACTGCAACATATAGACATCAAAAGCCTCTATTTTAAGTTCAATCTTCAGTACAAACCCTTGAAAAAAACATTTCCATGGCTTGAAAAGGTCTTTGAACCTACAAATCTCCTAATAAGTCATCTTTTATAGTCTCAACCATTCAGGAAACCCTTGTTTCCTGTCTTAACCCGGTTTTTAATCTCTTATATTCCTAATTGAGCACTAAAATACCCATTGAAGACTATCTTTACCCAAGAATTACTCAAAATTCCCTCTATTAAAGTGAAATACTCCTGCAAACTGTTTAAACTTGCAGAAGTAAGCCTAAACATGCCTAAAAAACTGAGTTAAACCTCCACAGACAGATCTCATTCCACAGGACTTTCAAAAAAGCCTTCAATCACCTCCCTGCAGACCTGGATTTCATTAACAAATTGTTTTCTTTTTGCAGGTTATTATCAGAATATGGATTTGGGCCAACAGTTTCAATACTAGTTGATAAAATTGTTTTCTCCAAATTCTCAGATTTTAACTCAATATCTTCATTCAACAAACAGTTTGTATAAAAAGAAAGAATAAAATAAAGTCAGAGAGAGAGCATAATGATGAAGTTTGCACAGTGAATGGTGAAAGTGAAATCATAATTCACAATGACACTGAAAATAGAACAATCAAAGAGTATCAGTGGTTAAAGTGTATCAGGTAAAAATCAGAGTGAAAGGTCAAAACAAAGTTACAAATCAGTCAAAGGTAAACAATAAAAGTAAATACAGAGGCAGTAAAATGGTAAAAAGAGATGAAAATACTTTCACCAACAATGAAGTTTATCCAAAGTGAAAGTAAAACAGTTAAAAGAATAAAAAGGTGAAAAGATGAAACCACAACAAGAAGGAACATTTTTGCAGAAATTCATGTTTAAGCCATTGTTTTGCAGAAACTATTGTGACCAATCCAAGATGAATTTAGCAAAACTAAAGGAGGTTTATGTTCTTAAGAGGTCCATCTCTCTCACTTTTCTAACAGCCATTATGGATTGGGAAATATTAAACAATATTGGAGAGCACTTTTTGCAGAAAATTATTTTTAAGGCATCATTTTGCAGAGAAGATTATGGCCAATTAGAAATATATCATACAAAACGGAAGGAGGTTTTTGTTCCTAAGAGAATTATCTACAAAAACCTATCTTACTTTTTTCACAGTCATTTCAGAATGAGAGATACATGCACATCATTACAGCCTATTTTTCAGACTCTGTAAAACTCTGTTTTAAACATATTTTTGCAAAGCCTATTGTGCACAGCTGGAGAGGAATTTTAGGAAAATGAAAGAGGTTTATCTCACCAACCTATTTATCTACAATAACCTCTTTCACTTTTTACATATATATTATGGATTGAGAAATACATTGGACCCCAAGTTTGCAGAATTGTTGGAGCAGAATGCACAAAGAAAGGAAGCAGTTAGTGACTTGGATGCCTCATCATCAACTAAGAGTTGGATCAAATTTGAATTCTCCTCTTAGTCATCACCTATCCATAAGAAATAGTGCCAAATAGATGCATTAGTCTTGAGTTTCCTTTACTTAAGTTCTATTTATGTAAAACAGTTAGAGATATTTTGTAAACCAATCTTGATATTTTTCAAGATATTTTAGTTTAGAATTTGTATAAATACTTCACTCCTTGAAGTATTTTGGTGGAATAAAATTTCTCAAGACTACTATAGTCATTTTCCTAGATATATTGAAGTTGGTGTGAGTAAATTAGCGAAGCAACAGATTGGAAACGGGATTAGAGACATCATAACTAAGGATTCTCGTGGTGACAAGATAAGTCTCGTATTTTTCCTGTTTTCAGTGTTTTTATTTAAAAGTTCACATACATCCATTTAATGTGTTTCTATTTTGTAATGATGAACTAAGGAGAAATTAAACAGGATTAGTGATAATAAGCTCCATGTTTTAAACTAGTTGGCATTTTTATGTTTTCTGCTTGATAACCGGACTATAGAATTCTTAATTGCTCTAGGTCCTAGTTTGATTTCTCTCCTTCAATCCTCTTCTCTATAACTTAAGGATTCTTAAGTGTCATTTTGTTCAGATTTCACCCATTCCATCAACAAAGCCTATTCAAAGCCTTAGAAGGTCATCTATCCTGCCCTTAGTACATTTGCATCTTTAGTCTTATTTCCTAGCTCTGCTTGCCTAGAGAGTTGACTCCATAGCCCAATGTTCTGGTAGATCCTTCTGGTTTACCTTGAAACACTTTTTATTCCCACCACTGTTTCAAAAAAATTCCTACTGTTCACTCATAGCTAGCCTAAAACTCTTTACCAAAACAAAGCTAAATCTTTAGGAGAGATCCCTCTCCGGAGCTCAGGAAGGCTAGATCCTGAATTCCCAAAGCGGTTCTTGGTTACTCCTGGTTTTCTTAACTACAAAAATCACCATCCCACAACCTGAGAATTACTAGGGTGATAACAGTACTTTGGAAAAATCACTCTCCCCAACATCAAATAAGATAATTTCCCTACTACATTGATAGTTGGGGTGTCTCTCTTCTTTATCCTAGGGTTTTTGAAGAATTTATCTTTGATAATATTATTATATATGGGAACATCCTTAATATCCTAGAGGAGAGGTGTCTTGACATGTAGATTCTTCAATTCTCCTAGAAGTTCAGTCTCTTCTAGGGTGCGTTGGCTAGGATGGATCAATCTTTGAGGAAAATGAGGTGGATTTACTTGAGGGGTACTCTCACCCTTTTATCTTCAATCTCTTCAGGTGGATATGGTGTGTTACATATTAATTTGGGCATCATTCCTAAAACCAGTATGAACAGGGTCTATCATCCCCTAATTCAGTTGCTATATGCCCTAGTGAAGTCATTCCACTGATGGCTTTAATTCATGAGAGTTTCAATGTTTGAAGTATAGTTAAAAAGAACCATTGAATCATAAATTCTCCTATGAATGGGCCTAAGTGCATTGCAAAGAACTTACCCCCATACAATGGTGCTCTGCAAATCACTTCCCGACACTTAAGTGTGTGTTGGTCTCCTGGTAGCGAAATTATCATTGTTCCAAGAATCTCCACATGTCCAGTGCCTTCTAGAAGAGCTCATAGGTGTCATACTTTGAATACATGTGTTCGTAAATCACCATTGAACTTGGAAACATGTGTCATCTATTATTAGAAATCCATTCAATATCATTTATTGAGAAACTACCTATAATTTCCGTATAAGTTGAGCACTCATCTAAGTGCAGGGGAAAAAGAAATTTGTGTACTGTTATTATGTTGGATTCTCAATTCTTGAGAACTGAAGTATTGTTATGTTGCTGAGATGATGTTTGGTGTGATGAGGATGGAATGAAGTTGGATCAGGTTGACGACGAACTGATCCACTAGTTGTAATCTAATCCTCCTACTATTTCAATATAGATATCTATTCTTTCTCTCATATATGCACTTACATCTTGTGAATGTATTCTCAAATGTGTATGTATTCTTAAATTTAATTGGTTCAATTTGGTTAAGGTAGACTGAATATATATCTGTATGTCATTTGTTGTCTTCTGTCTTTGATTGCATATATTGATCAAGCAGGTTTCAACTAGATGAAAAGTGACAGGAACGACAATAGAAGAGGAACGAGAGTGAAGGATCACAAGTAGGTATTTATCCCTTCTATCTTTCTGTCTATTTTAGAGAAAAGAACATTTAACTTTCTTTTGTTTTTCTGAGTGAAGGAGCACCACACTCAACGAAGACTAGTTTATCCATAGGTTAGAATTACACATAACGAATTGGTGACCATACTAGGGAATAATCCATTAATCCTGGTGTTTCTGTCTTTTTTTACCATCATCAGTAGAATTTACTTCGCTTATTCAATGATTTGAATGTACTTTTTACCTTAGAAGTGTGTTTAGCCTGCTTGATTTTCAAGCTTCATTGCGCCCAACGCATTGTTGGTCAGGGTACAGTGCCCTGTAGAGCACTGCCTCCCGTTCAAAGGTGCTCTGCAATGCACTGTCTACCCTTAAGGGGTGCATTGCCCTCTTAGCTAGCCAAATTCTATCATAATTTGTCTTTGCATTCAGTTTTAGCCAATCGATTGTTGTATTCTTAGATGTCTGATTGCTTTTAGAGACTAGTAAACATTACCAATTCTTCCTCCTTTGGATAGTTGTTTGTTCAATGTTTCATTAGCTGTTTTCTTTATCATTGTCAAATTAAATCCAAATTTGTAAATTTTCCATTAGATCAATTCTCTGTTTTCAAAATGAAAATTGTTGTTTCAATCTTCATTTCCTAAGAGAAAATTGTTGTTTCAATCCTCATTTCTCAAAAGAAAAACTTTGTTTGATTGATTTTTGCATTTAGTTTCTTTTTACTCAATCACATTAAAGGAAACTGAAAATAAAAGCATGCATGTGAATTTAGAGATTGTGAGTGTTGCATAGGAATAGATTAGGGAAATCTGCATTTAGTTTGTGCTCTTTGATCTATGCTAAAAAATCTGATTGCTCTATCCCTTTAGTAGCTAAGGTTTTCATTGAAAAACTGAATTGAAAATATTGCTTCTCATTTAGTTTGAATTTTAATAATTTCCCATTACATCATGCGGTGAACCTAAAAGATAAAATTTTAATAAATATCAACATAAAATTTACCTCAATCAACCTAATAAAGAATTGTAACATTAATGATAGCACCTAGAAGTTCTAGGCTAGAGACGTGTTCCAACATCGTTAAATATAATAGATATCGCTAACTTGTCTGTGATACATTCCGAGTGTGAAATCCCATTCCATGTACGTAAGTATATTGTATCTCGTCCACGTACCTTTGGGTATATAGGGCGGTGTTCTAGTACGAAAATTATAAGGGGGTGCTCTCACTGTGCGGTTTCGCATTAGAAAATGCTAATATAGACTTGGGCCTCCACGTACCTTCGGGTATATTTTGGAGGACAACGTCAGGTTGCTTACCATCCATAGGTAACTGAGTTAGCCACCTTGTAACTTGTGATACACCAAACACAACATTCGGTGAGATTGCCTGCCCGTAATTCTTGCTTCGCCCGAAGGTATTGTGCAGTTCAAAATTACTTGGTAAACCTTTTTCCTAGTATCACCCTTTTATTTGTTTTTTTTTTTGTAATAAAATAAATTAGTCATCATGGAAGAAGACCAACCCTTTCCCCGTCATTCGTGTAGAATAGTGCCTAAACCACCTTTACCATTGGAAGCCATTTCTGGTCGGCGAAGGCGACCCTGTTCTACCGAATCCAATACCATCAGTACTTCTGGTGCATCATCTTCATCACATCTATCAGAGTAGTCTAGAGTCATTTCTACACATCCTGGTTTATCTACTATCGCCAAAACAAAGTCCTCATCATTACTTGTGGAGACTTAAGTTCCAATCAGTGAGACCATACATCCAGAACCCAACGTTGTTCAACTAGAAGTTGACTAGATCCCATCGTTCTTTTACCATACCATATAGATCCTGAAGTTGAACAACAAGCAGTTTTTCCTGTATCGGTCGCTCCTTAGTCACCCGTAGCCATTGAGTCTTCCCTTTTACCGCGCAGTCAACCACCTGAAATATATCTCAGGCTTGATGGAGAAATTCTTCCACCTGGTTTGATTTCGATTGAGGGAGAACATCAACAAGAAGAAATACCCTCAACTCCAACTCATTTTGGGTCGGGGATTTATCTTTACAAGTCTTTTCCTCGATTAACTTACACTGCTTCAATTGATCCTATTTCAATCCAAGTTTCCATAGATCCTATAGGTTTTTCACTGGGTCATTTGACCATGGTTGAGTGAACATCTCCAGCTATACCATCTGTTACAGTTGCAACAACATATACTATTGCTACTCCGTTGGTTTTTACCATGTCACCTGAGTCACATTTTTATGGTGTTTCGTCAGTCCCATCGGGTTACCAATCATTATCTAGAACCTACTCTGGTGCCTCCTCAAATACAAGGAATTCACCCATGTCATCTTCTGGTATCTTATCTGGTACATCTCTGATGAGTACTAAACGGCTTGATCCTTTATACACATCATTAGTTCAACATTAAGCTAGTCCATCTGAGTACCTTCCATCCAGTTCAATCTCGACTGGACTCCTTCCATTTGGAGATCAATATATTCCATATTATTATACTCCTCATGCTAGGGGGAAACCTATGGTCACATATTTTTACAGTACTCCATCGTTTTATGGTCACCCAAATATTGGAATGACTATTTTTCAGTGACACCCTATCCTGCCTGTTCAACCACAAACGATTGTGCATTCATACCAACTGGTTCAACCTGTTGTGCCTAAATTTACCCCCACCCATTAATACTTCATTACCCCATTTATAGGCTCAGTTGGTTGTACCTCAACCATCTCAGGCGGGTCCTTCAACCCATTACCATCAAGTCTTGGGCCTCCAGACTCCATCTCCTTCGGCTGGTTTACAACAATCACCTGTATCTGGAATCTTACAACCACAGGCTGTATTACCATTTTATGGGATGTTAGAGGCTCCTACCAGTATTTTCTATTCACAACCAGGTCCAATCTATTCTGGTTTGGGCTATAATATTGGTGGGAAATCACCTTGGTAGCCACAATCTCAAATGCCACAACAACAATTCCAACAACAACTAGCTTATCCAAGTCTTGGTCAATAGATCCCTCAAGTGTTTGGTCATAAAAATAACCCCTATCTGGGTTAACAACAACAAATGCCTTATGCTGGTGCACAAAGACCTGTTGCCCAAGTAATTCAATCCTATCTTGGTTATGCTCAACCTGACTTGAATAGACGATTTCCCTTTGTCGCAACATTAGAATTACCTAATTTAAACTAGCTTACCAATGATCCCATTAGCTATTATCCTTGGTGGCCTATGATTCCACAAAAAATACCCTCCGACATTCCTAAATTCAATGGAAACCCTAGAGAAGACCTGCCAACACATGTTACGACTTATTATTTGTGGTTCTCATCAAACTCCTTAAATGATGACTCCGTTAGAGTATGTATTTTCCAGTGTACGCTTACTAGTCCAGCGACGAAGTGGTATATTGAATTACCACGAGCTTCATTTGATAATTTCACTACCTTAGCCACTACCTTTTTAACCCACTTCCAATTACCCATACAATATGAAACTGGAACAGAACTATTGATAAAATTTAAATAGACAACTGCTACTCACATTTCTGATCATATTCATGACTGGTGTCGTCGTCATCGAATGGTCAAAACATTTGTTTGTGATCATCTCTTGACTAAGTGGTTTATTAAGTCCTTGCTGCCATCTATCACTAAGGATGTAGCTAAAGGTGGCATTGTCACTGAAGAGCAAGTCATTTCTTGTGCCCAGTACTTAGATTTTATTTATACTCAGTCTGGCATGCTTTATGAGAAAATTCCAATGCGCCTGATCAAATTTTACTGTTCCTCCTCCATCTTGTAACGTTTCTCATGCCGACGACAGTATGATTGGTTCTGCAAACAATCACACCTCTACTGCATCTGATCCTGCACCTTCTTCCGAAATACATGCTGTGTCATCTGACAAAGGAAAAATTGACAACCAACCCGGAAGAAAGAAAAAGGGGAAAGAAAAAAAAAAGAAAAATTCACCCCAACATGAACGATCATCTGATCAACAATTTGGAAATTCTCGAAAACCTTGTTACCCTTGCTTGATATGTAATGAGGAGCACTTTACCCGAGACTATCCTCAACACTCCGAAGTCTCAAAACTTCTTAAGACTTCGCCTACATCTGCCGTGTTGACAGATCCTTTTCTGAATCCGGAGACAAACATGGTTTCTACGGATCCCACTTCTAGTTCCCAAGTGCTTATGCTATCTACCACAAAGCCAAAAACTTATGTTTGTTGTCTACGCGAAATAAATATTACGGTAGTCAGGCTACTGATCAACCTACTACCTTGACTATGAATCCTTCAAGTGAATCAATTCCACCACCTGTTATTCCAAAGTTAACAATAAAGCCACCAAAGGGAGTCGTCCACAAATCAACGTTCAATCCTTGAGCTCACGTAGCTCAAAATTACAATATAGTTGAATATCTAGCTCAGTCACCTTCAACTATGTCGATGCTTGAGGTACTCCAAAACTGTCCCTCCCAGAATCAAGATTTGTTGTCGGAAATTGGTGGAATCGACCCGACATATTCCAATCTTGTAGTCTTTAATCACACGGGCTATGTGCCACAATTACCAGTCGAATTAGCATTTTCAATCCAAGTAAATTTTCTAAGTCACCTCATTCATCACGTTATTATTGATGAGGGAGCATCTACTTGTATTATATATAGCAATTGTTGGAAGTCACTTGGCTTGCCTCGCTTATCTCAATCACCTACGACGTTGAAAGATTTTGATGGTCGCACATATAAGCCTTGTGGTATTACCAATAACCTGCATGTTGAACTAGGGGAAAAAACTGTAACTATTGAAGTTAAGGTCTTTGATGGAACCCTTGACTACAACATTTTACTTGGAAGGCCATGGGTTTACACTATGATTGTGATCATTTCTACTTACTTTCGAATGATCTCCTTCCCTCATAAAGGCACCATCATAGTCATTAATCGATTATCCTTATTTGCCTCTAGTTCCTAGGTATTTGGAAGCATTCCATTAGTTCACGCACCCTAGCTAGCACTTCAAAACATTGATTTTGGTATCTTTAAGGATTCTTCCCTAATGGGAACCTTTTCATTACTACCGCCCGCGACGTCCGCGGAAATTGAAAAAATAGAGATCTGCCACATGATATATTCCATTTCATCTGACTTAAGGAAGATTTCCAATGATTCTGAAGTTGATACACTAGGTGAATGTCTGCCACCAAGCCCAATTGAGCTCGCATAGCATTCAATTTTCTTGGCTTGGGTGGCACATCTTTATCCATCATCGCGGATCTTTTGGGTTGATCATTCATTAGATTTTGGTACTCCTTCTAATCCTTTTTCATCCACATCCTTGACTAATGAGAGCATTGTGGAAGCCATGATGCTAGAAGGAGAACCATGGGATGATTATCATCATCTTTCCCGTCTTCTAGATTACAAGGAAGGTAATCTTATTGAACTATATCGCCCTATGATCTCTGATTTATTTTCGAATTCTGTTCCAATTAATGCCATCGAATCTAAGCAAAACCTGTCAAATATTGAAGAAACTTTTTCTATCGATATTTTGACCAAACCTGGCATGGTAGAAAACATTCATGTCAGCGTGTCTCTATCTGCATCCGAACTCGACACTTATATCTCTCTTTTTCATTAATTCTGAGATGTATTTTCTTGGTCTTATAAGGAAATGTGAGGCATATATTCTAGTATTGTTGGACACACAATTAAATGTACCCTGATGTCAAACCAATATGTCAACACCGTCATCCTGTTCATCTAAAGAAGGCTGCTACCATTAAAGCAGAAGTTGAAATGTTTTTGCGTGCTGGTTTCATTTAACTTGTTTCACTTACTGATTGGGTTTCCAACATTATTCCTATTATGAAGAAACAAGGGACAATCAGAGTGTGCGTTGATTATTGGGATGTCAATCTTGCTTTTCCAAAATACTATTATCCTACTCCCTTTATTGACCAAATTATTGACGAATGTGCTAGCTGTGAAATATTTTCGTTCATGGATGGATTCTCTAGTTACAATAAAATCAATATTCACCCAGAGGACCAATATAAGACAACATTCATCTATCCCTGGGGCACATTCTCTTATCGTAAACTGCCATTTGGTTTAAAGAAAGTTGGGGAAACATTTCAAATAGAAATGGATTATTCTTTCCATGAAATTAAGCACATTTTTAAACCTTATCTAGACGATTCACGAAAACATACTGATCACCTGACACATCTGAGAGCTATATTTCTACACTGCCGACACTACAAGATACACCTTAATCCACAAAAATGTGTGTGTTGTGTCGGTTCTCCTCATTTTCTTGGATTCTTCATCTCAAAATATGGAATTCGAATTGACCCATTGAAGGTCCAGGCCATTCTCGATTTTCTTGCACCATCAAACTTACTTCATCTACAAAGACTTCAAGGAAAGGCTAAATTTTTAAAGAGGTTCATACCCAAATATGCCGAAATGGATAAAGGATTTACTCGTCTCTTGAAAAATGGGATTCCCTACGATTGGGATAAGGTTGCGAAAGCTTCTTTTAATGCTCTTAAAGATACCCTGATCCAAGCATCATTAATGTATCCCCTAATTGTCAGAGTGACTATTTCCTGTATCTCGCCACTGCAGATACAACCATTGCTATGGTTTTAGTCCAAGAAGAAGATGGGATAGAACATCTGATATATTATTTGAGTTGTAATCTCAATGATACAGAAGTTAAGTACTCATACGTCGAAAAGCTCACCTTGTCGACCGTTCAAGATGTCCAAATATTTTGGCATTATATCTTGCTTCAGAAGAACATTATCACTTCGGATTGCAACCCTATGAAATACATTCTGTTACGTCAATTTTTGGGGGGGAAATATTCAAAATGGATCATCATTTTTCAAGAATTTTATTTGGAAATCATCAAATCCAAGTCAAAGAAATCTTTGGTTTTCGCTGAGCTTCTCTATGACCTTCCCTCTGATAGTATTGAAACTACATCAGAACCATCAATTCCAGATGAGTTTCTATTTCTGATTGGGTCATCTAACCCTTGTTATAGGGATTTTATCATTTATCTCCAAACCCAAACTTTCCGGCCCGATACCTATCGCTCACAACAACGATGTATCCAATACCAAGCCAAATATTATTAGATCTTCGGCGATACACTTTATCGTCGTGGTGTCTATACAATTTTAAGGAGGTGCCTCACTCATGAGGAGGATGAGAAAGTTCTGAATGATTGTAACGCTAGTGCTTGTGGTGGAAATTTGTTTGGTTATGCTACTACGTAGAAGATTCTTTACGCCGGTTACTTCTGGCCAACCATATTCCATGACTGCATTCTCGCGGTCAGAAGTTGTCATGTGTGCAAAATATTTGATCGTAAAATCTGCATGCCGCCAACACCAATACATCCTGTCATCGTTGTGGGACCATTTGAAAAATGGGGCGTTGACTTCATGATCTGCAACCCTCGTTCGGCTGGAGGGCATGGTTATATTATTTTCACAGTCGACTACTTTACCAAGTGGGATGAAGCGATGACTACATTCAATAACACAGACGAAACAACTACATTGTTTTTTTCAAAAATTTTCAATCATGTCGTTTCTCGGTTTGGTGTACCACAAGCTATAGTTACAGATCATGGTAAGCATTTTCAAAATAACATGATGAATGAGTTGACTGCCAAATTAGGACTGTCACATGATAATTCTACCCCTTATTATCCGCAATCTAATGGATAAGTTGAAGCCATTAACAAGATACTTAAACTCATGCTTCAACGAATGATAGGGGTTCAAAAACAAAATTGGAATTTAATCCTCTACTCGGCTCTATGGGCATATCAAACCTCAGTGAGAAATGCGACTGGATTTACTCCCTTTCAGTTGTTGTATGGTCTGGAAGCTATCTTACCAATCCAATGTGAAATTCTGTCATTAAAACTTTCTATTGACTTGTTACCTGACACCTATAATGAAGAAGTGCGTCTTTTAAACCTCATCCATCTAGATGAAATGTGTCGTGAAGCCGAATTAGCCAACGAAGTGCATAAGAGATGAATCAAGGTGCAATATGACCACAATGTCAAGCCTCACATCTTCTCAAAGGGAGAATTGGTCTTGCTTTATAATCAGGAAGTTGATTTGATAGGAACATGAAAATTTGAGCCACTATGGCATGGCCCCTGCATTGTCAAAAGAGTTCTGGCTAAGGGTGCCTATGAGTTAGTTGCTTATGATGGAATTCCATTGGCGCAGCCACGAAATGGGTTGTATCTTAAAAATTACTATGCTTAATTGAGTGTAGTAAACTTTTGTATCATATTGTGTATATGATTTGATTGCATTCATTGTCTTAGTTTTTTGTTTAGAGTTTTATTGAAGTTAGTAATCCAATTTACATTTCATTGCAGATGGCTAAATCTTTGGAACCATTCGTTGGGTATGCCGATGGTGCTAGTTGCAGTAAGAAGAACCTATCCTCTGCAGCATGGGCCATTTTCTCTCCAGGTGGCGAGTTAGTGAGTTTTCAAGGGATTTGTATCGGTCAATCAACAAACAATATCGCTAAGTAGAGCATGTTTGTCGAAATTCTCTATGATGCCATTTATCTTGGCATTAACCACATCATCATTAGGTTAGACTCACATCTTGTCATACTACAACTTACTAGCGTCTATACTGTCTGAAATCCAATAATTCATCATATGTTCCTTAGAGTTCGACTTTTGGAAAGACATTTTGATTACATTCAATATCAACACATTTCTAGAAATTTGAACACATTAACTAATTCTCTAGAAAATTATGTTTTAAACAGACATTTGCAACACATGTAAAGATAAATTTTCAATTCAAATCACACAATTGAATAGGATTCCGCATTAAACATAATTCACATCAGACAATTGAATATGATTACGCATTAAACATAGGACAACACTAAAATAAAATAGATAGATAGTTTAGGTTTTTACAAAATTTGTGCCCAAGAAAAATTGGTCATTTGACCTCAAAATGTATACATAAATTTCAAAAGTAAAACTAATGATGCTCATGATAACAAGAAACTGCTCTAGATATCCTGCGCAATAGCCTCATCCAACGGCTAGGAACACCAATAGTATGGCACTGCAGCCTCATAGGTAACTCCTCGATCCAGACATCTGGTATCCCAAGAGTCAATCCCTCAACATGCTACTGCAACTCAACAAGAGTCTCAATAAAATCTAAATCTTGAAGGAATTCTCTCCCGATAGTCCTCTCTACTGGTTCATCTGCTGCCTACTCTGGTCGGCCCACTAGTCAAACGCGACCCACATCTGTGTACATAAAAACTTTAGTTTAGTCTTGGAAAACATCAAAAGTAAAAAAAGATGTAGAATCCATAAAATCAAAAAACACGGTCAAAACATTTTTACCCATTGCACCCTATTGGGAGCCATATGGTAAAATCAAATATGGATCTCCATGGAAATCTATGCTTGTGTACAGATACTCCTCTATGGATATAATCTGTCGTCGGAGCCAAGAAAATAATGCAGTAGAGAATATGATAGTCTATTAACCAACATGCGTAGCCATCAACTCGACTCATCGCTGCATCCGAGGATCTCTAGGACTAGATATGCTCAGTGTCACATGCTGCGGCTGCATCAACGGAACTCACTCTAAAATAAAGGAAATTAGGATCGAGCCATAATTGAAATTATTTTTTCTGCCACCCTTTTCTTTAGTCAATTGTTCTTTCATCTGAAAGAATACTGCTTCAGCCCAGTTGAACACTGTCGGTTCGAGACACTTAAGAGAATACTGTATGTACGAATGGTTTGCATCATGTAGTGTCACAAAACCAACAATTTTTGCAATAGTGAAAATAATAGTTCTCAGAGGAAAATCACGCACATCACGGATGTTTTTCTTTCCATATTTGCTAGGTTCAGTACCTGGATGACAATGCTGGTGTATGTATTCCTTCACTGTCTCGCCTCCAAGAGCATATCCCACGAGGGAAATAGGAGAACCACGTCTCGATAATCCAGTAAGAACGTAGACATCCTCAAATAGTATTGGGAGCACTTTATCCCCAATGTGAAATTCCTGAGATGCCAGATCACAGGAACGAACCAAGAACTCCAATAGTTCAATATGTTGTCTCATCACTGATAATCTGAAATACTTAAGCAACCCACAATCTTTGAGGGCTCTTATAGTTCTAGGATCATTTAGGGAAATCATGTCTTGTTCTTCATGTTCTCTTTCTCGCCATGTAATGGTCATTTTGATCCGATCAATACATGAAAGCCAACCATAAGATTCATTAGGATCTATTTCATGCAGACAATTTGGGAAATTTTGAGCACACAACAAGAATTTTTTTTGTAAAATGTGCCCAACACACCCCTGGTCCATAGACGGAGCACTGCAGAGCATATGAGCGTCAATTTCAGTGCTCTTCAATGCACTTTTCAACATGCAAGGGTGCGTTTCCCTCAGAACGCAATAGATTTACCCTAGGGGGCTCAAAAAACTAAAAATTCAGCATGAAATGAAACAAAAATGACACTAAAAGAAAGAGAAGGTTAAGATCTCCAACCTGGATCAAAATGCCCAAGAAATTGTCCACTGAAACTGTCGCAATCAACCGCTGAAGTTCGAGGAAAAAACACGTTCAGAGCTCCTAAATTTCAAATGGTAACTATGGAATGGTAAAACTTCTTTTTAATAGTAATTTTGATTATTTTATTCATATTTAATGATGTGAATACAGTTTTTATTCATTTTTACAATGAAACAGGTATTTTCAATCTGTATGATGGTTCTATGAACAAGTTTTATAGCTGATACATTGAGTTTGAAGTGCACAATTATTTAAAAATGATTTGACCACAAAGCATACTTTTATCCTCTTTTTTCAAGCTTTGTTAAACATGAAAAAGGATTTTAAAGCACACTTTTATCTCTTTTTTGAGCTTTGTTAAATGTGAAAAAGGAACCCCCCTGGAGTCTTCTTTTAGATCTTTTCAGACTCCATTAATGTGAAAATATTTCCGAGCACTTGTCTTTTCGAGCTCGTAAAAGGAAATGAAACAACATCTACTCGGTATAAGTTTAACCCTTTTTCGGACTGAGATAGATTATTTATGAAAAGGGAACACCTTAGTCGAACATG